>CM052700.1:18773010-18802448 GCA_028551405.1 Uromys caudimaculatus
AAGCCTTCACTTCTTTGCAGCAGTCATTTTTGTTCAGGGCCATGGCTGCTTTCTGCTTCCCACATGCAGGACTGGAGAAAGCAGCCTAAGGGTCAGGAGGGCTGAGGAAGCAGGTAGGAGGAAGGGAGCCATTCTGGAGAGGAGTGTGGAGTGTAGGCATGGACAGGCCTGAGGTGAGAATTTCTCATTTCCTTGGAGACTCAGTTGTGTCATGTGATGTTTTTCTGGCAGCTGGATTATGAGGAGATGTTTTGCTGAAAACAGACACGTGGTGTTTTCCTGGAAGCTCTCTGGTGAAAAGGCATGGGATGTTTTGCTGGAGCAGACACTTGAGAGGACAGGTTTTGTTTGGAAAGAGTATGAATAGAACCCAAAAGACAGTGGACAACGCTCTTGCATTTGTTTGCCTTGCCACACTTTCCTGGTCTTTTTGGCCTTGCTGATGCTGGTCTTCACTGAAGATGCTCTTGCATTGGTTTGCCCTACATTCTTCACTGATCTTTGCTTGTGATGACCTCATAGAGAGAATTGCACCAAAGAAATTCTGGTGATATTTCCATTGCTTCCTGTTACCTCTGTGGACTTGTCCTGATTCCACAGAACCCCGAGGTTTCTTCTGGAGCTAGCTGTTGCTGCAGGTGGTAGGTGCCTGTATGACTGGAGCTGCTGGAGCAGTGTGGCTAGCTGGGATATGGATAGCCCAGAGGGATAGGTGGAGGGAGGGGCTTTGTGGCTGTTGGGAGGGCGTGTGCTTTGCAGTGGTGTGTGACCTCAGAGCCATTTTTCATGTTGAAAATATGAAAAGGAAAGAATGTGTTTCCAAGACTGCCAGTGAACTTCTGATCCTCCTGCCTCTGCCTCATTCAACAAATGCTATCCATGTATGTCATAGCAACCATTTTCACCTAGGGCAGGGGGGAAAGACCTCCCTGGGGGTCTAGCAAAAACTCTTCTGTGACTGATGCTGAGTCCAGTCTGTGGTTAGTCCAAAACATAAGCTTCAAAGCCTGTGATTGGTACAAAAGTCAAGGCTGTAATTGATCCAAATTGCTGTGACTTGTCAGAAACTGATGGCCATGACTGGTCCAAAGGTCTTTTCTCAAACTAATCAGGAAGGTTGCTCTGCCTCACCAAGTCTGCTAGATGCCCTCCTGTGCTGCCTCCTTGGTGTTAAAATATCTGTCCGAAGAAGAAGAAGAAGAAGAAGAAGAAGAAGAAGAAGAAGAAGAAGAAGAAGAAGAGGAGGAGGAGGAGGAGGAGGAGGAGGAGGAAGAGGAGGAGGAGGAAGGGAGCAAGAGCATCAATGGGCCTGACCCCACCCCCCCCCCGGTCGTCCTGGAGTTTCGACCACCAACCAAAGAATACACATCTATGGACCCATGGTTCAGACCACATATGTGGCAGAGGATGACCTTGATAGCCATCAGGGAGAGAGGAGAGGCCCTTGGGCCTGAGGGCATTAGAGGCCACAGTAAAGGGAAATATCAAGGTGGGAATATGGGGATGGGTGAGGGTGAGGGTAGGAGGTGGAAATTCCTCATAGAGGCGGGGATGGGGAGGTAATAGGGGGTTTCCAAAGAGGAGACCCAGAAAAGGGGAAACATTGGTAATGTAAATAAAGTATCAAAAATAAATAAATAAATAAAAAGTTGCTGCACTAAAAAAAAAAAAGGAAAGAAAAGAGAGAGAGAGAGAGAGAGAGAGAGAGAGAGAGAGAGAGAGAGAGAAAGAAAGAAAGAAAGAAAGAAAGAAAGAAAGAAAGAAAGAAAGAAAGAAAGAAAGAAAGAAAGAAAGAAAGAAAGCTTCCCTTGAGTGGCCTTTTCATGCCTTCTTCAAGCAGTTCAGCCTGTGCTGGTAACACTAGGGAAGTAGCAGCAGGATGAGCAGAGCAGAGAGCAGAGATGACAGGACAGTACACAGAAGAGCAGAAGCAGGGACCACTGAGTGTAGGCAGGCCATGCTGTGAACACAGCAAGGCAGCTGCTGCCAGACCGCTGAAGAAGCAGCAGTTGATCAGTTTGTGAACAGTCAGGGCAGGAGGGAGAAGGGAGAAGGAGAATGAGGCAAAGGGGGCAGAGCTGAGGCTGAAGAAGCATAAAGGGTTGTAAGGAGAAAGAGAGAGAGAGAGAGACAGAGAGACAGAGAGAGAGACAGACAGAAAGAGAGAGAGAGAGAGAGAGAGAGAGAGAGAGATGGCAAAGCTTCTTGCCTATGCAGGTGGAGGGAAAGAACCTTCATCCAGCAGATCCCTGGTATTTCTGCTGCACAGACATGGCTCTGACATTCCTTTACCACAAACTGCACCAGAAAGGGAGAAGCAGCAGAACAAATACTTTAGGATCAATTAGATAAAGTCATATGGCAATCTTATCATAGTTAATTATGGACAACTTTGACTTTGGTAAGAGAATTTCTGCAATAGCCTAAGTTAAGAGAATGAAACATGAAAACAGAGAGTAAATGAGCTTCAGTTAGCAGAGACTGGTAGGACAATGAAAACTAATGGAGGTAACAGGGTATCAAGTTACCTGTCAGCCAAGTCAAAGCAAAGGAAAGGGTAACTGTTAAATAACCAAGAAATCCGACATGTCTACACCTGATATTTCTGAAGAACAAACACCACCGAAGTTCAACATTCACACGGGAAAGCTTCCCAGAAAATAACCTGGGAAGTCAAGAAAAAACCACATTCCGATGAAATCCTCTGTTCTCTGTGTAAACAGAGGAAACTCTCAGGGGTAAGGGTGGTAGGAGGTTTCAGAGATTATTTGCATTTACCTTTCTTGTGAATTTATCATAAATATTCAAGGATGAATAAAATACTTTTGTTTATGTAATTTTCTGTCTGGTGGTACACGCACAACCGAGGACTCTTGGTCACAGGTTTGGGACTTCCTGTGCTTCAGGTCCATTCTCTACTTTCCCCCATTCCTAACAACACAGCCATCCACCCAGGTAACATCACATGAGCACCCCCTGCCTTTGTTTTTAATTCCGGAGTCTAGCTTTATATGTACACTGTCTGACATGATGCATGTTCTATGCTTCAGTTTTTACATGCAACCCTCCCAACATATAATGTGACTTGTAATATGTGCAGTGACTGTTTACTGAGTGGTTGACCACCTAATAAGGGGACCACATTGTCTGTGAAAGGGGGTGTTGGGGAATTGCCTCACAAACCACAAGGACACTGATCTAGTCAGACAGGGATAGTTTATTGAGCACATGTCCCAAGACTAGTCAACCAGGGCCATGGTCCGGATTCGGGAACTGAACTGTGACCCTGAGTTAAGATCCTACAGGGTTTTTAAGCCTCAAATTCACAAATATCTGTTATTTCACCAATCAGAATTTAGGGGATTTCCTAAAGAACATGTCTTGGTTGTACATTTGTCCTGTCCCGTTGGTGGGATAGTCAACTGTGGCAAGGGGCTTGCCTTATCTAAAATCCATGTCCTACCTTGTCAAAAAAGATAGGACTTATCTAACATTCATGTCTTAACTTGCCAACCAAGATATCAGTTACCCATGTACATGTCCCTTTCTGCCAATTAGGATGTCAGTTCCCAGGGAGGTCTTGGGAACTTAAACCTTACCAGACCACTACTCAAAACAGAAGTCTTATTCCAAATAATTTTTTATATTGGTGCAAGTGTCTCTCTTATGTTGGGGTCTATCTCAAGGGCAGCATATACCATAAAAGCTTAAAAGTGGTGTTGGGTGGTTGGTTCGGGTAGGCAACTATACAAAACAGTTTTGCTGACTTCTATTGTGATTGGTTTCCAAGGGAACAGAACATAACAGAATATGTGATCAATCTTGGCACTAGAAAGTTTCCTAGTAACAGCAGAAACAAATGAGGAAGTTTCCTTATAACGGCAGGCTAGCCAGGAGCAGTTACCTAGGCCTTAACCTTTTACCTAGGCCTTAACATTCCATTAAGGCCTTAATATTTTACCTAAGCTTTAACAGGGGGACTTGAAGAAGACTGAATTCCAGGGCTATGCCCCCATCTTTCCTCTATCTTTGATTTTTTGATAACAGAACTGTAAATCTATTTATTATGGAAATAAATAAAATCGATGTCCATAGACTCCAGGCAGATACTATTAGGCCTGTTAGTACACAAATAGTTAAAGTGTCTACTGACCATATTACAAAACCCTGCTTCTTTTGAGACCTTTGTTGTTGGTATTTCCTGTACATAAAAACAACTGGCCTGCTCTTGTTTGCAGTGGAAAATTCTGGACCTTGACTATCAAAGGCTTTTAGCCAGTGTCTTATTTCATCATGATTTTGAAAGTTTTATGAGTTCTTGTGTCGATTATTATAGAGAAGTCAGGAAGAGTGTTTCCTGTTCAGAAGAGTTTGCTTTTAAAGTCTGATGCTAATCAATGGTTTTCTTGGCATTTTGAAGTCATGAGTCATTGCTATTTGTCCTGTGTATATCAGTAACCATCTGCTCAGCTATGATATTCAGTCACACACACAGACAGAAGCATTTACAGATAGAGCTGGCTCAGAGGGTGACAGCACTGACAGCCACAACCAATGACTTGAGTTTGATCACTAAAACCCATAGAGTGGACAGAGAGAACCAACTCTCATAAGTTCATATGTCATAGCATGTGCATACACACACACACACACACACACACACACACACACACACACATACACACACACACACACACACACACACAAACAAACATTAAACAGACAAATGTTTTAGGATGTTAATAATTTAAAAAATCACTGGAAGATAAATGCTACCATTGGATTTGTTTAAATACAATAGAATATATCATTAACTGGGTCTGTCCCATTCATATGTTCAAGTTCTAAACCTTGATGTCCCCACTGATTTGATAAACAGCTCAACAGAGTGGTGTGTAATCTTGTCAAGTGCTGCTTCTGTATTCACTAAGATGACCAAATGCCTTTTGTCTTACTGTTTGGTTCTGTTGTGGGAAATATTAAAAAGAGTATGGCAGAGGGCTACACCCAGCTACTCTCAGTCCCTGGGGTCTCACTGGCCAGTTCTTATTTGGTGGAGACTCTGACTCAGAGCTCCAAAATCTGTCCACTCAGCTCACTAGGCTCCCACTGGCCGGTGGCTACCACACCAGACTATGCTTCAAACCCCCACAAACTTTTGTGGTGCACATCAGGCAAACCCATGCTTTGCTGTGTACCTTTCTCTCTGGAACCCAAGTGAGCCTCTGTGAGAAGGAAAACACCACACAAACTTAGATCAAAAACAATGGTAACTCAATGGCTGGGTGAATCCTAATCTTGTAAGCCATATTAAACCTAAATCCTCTGGTGGCCAATCCTGGCAGATTTGCCTTATAAACCGAGAGACACTAGCACACCTTGTCCTTTTGCTAACCTTGTCCAAAGGCTCTAACTCTCTCCTGCTTCCTCTCTTCCTCTATCCAACCCAGAAGCCCCACCTACTTGCCCAATGATTGGTCCCTTTATTCATTCAGAGGAAGATTCACAAGAAGTCACCAGAACATGTAACTCATTCCCCTGTCCAGACAACCCCTCCTGGGAAACAGGAATTAACATCAAAATACAAGCAGCACCAGGGCCATCCACAACATGGTTCTATTTATAGTGTTAGATAAATTTGTCCATTCTTCATTTCCTGTCTCCAATTAGTGCTTTCTCTGATGTTCTGTTAACTCACTGAGCACGTTTAAGACATTAAAAAAAAAAGTCTGTCAAGCAGCTCACACATCTTAAGTGACACCTTAGTCTATGAAGCATCATTTTGATTGGACCATCTTTCCCTGTTGGATTTGTGTACCAATCTTTGGATTTGTATACAATAGTTTCTCCTATTCTTCATAAGACAAGACCCCTCTACATAGACCTGATTGTGCTAAAACTCACTCTGTAGACCAGCTGGCCTTGAACTCACAGAGATCCACCTGCCTCTGCTTCCACAGTGCTAGGATCAAAGGCTTGTGTGCTGCTACACCCAGTTCTCACCATGGCTTAAGCATTTGCAAACCAAGACAGCTGTTCCAGGCTTTACAAATGCTCTTCTCCCAAGGGAACTCTTCACCAGTCACCCTGGGTGGAAATAAAGACACTCCTCTAATCTTTCCTCATGTCTCACTCTCCCTAGAGTCTGCCTGGATACTCTACTTGGAACACACTGCTTCCTTTATGTTCTGTGGACTCCAAACTGTGATTTGGCAGGGGCCAGGGTCACTAATCTCTGTGTTCTTCTTCCCATTGTAGCCACACTGAAGAAGTCTCCCTTTTCTGATCCCCTGCCCCATACACACACTATTGGCTTCTCAAGGCTGGGTGGCTGAAGCTGCCTTCTTGAGCTAAGACTGAAACTGAAGTTCTTTAGCAAAATTGGTGACATTCCCTCCCATCCACAGTCCAAGTAAGATGGCTAGATAAATTCTCCAAATATGAATTCTCAGAGGGTTTTATTTCTGCATGTTCAATAATGATCATGGGATTTTCGATGTGTAAATAATTATGCAGGTATTCAACGCTTTTCTCTAGATTCTGTACCAGGCAAAACAATCTCACCTTACTGCATGCTGCATGCTGCCCACAAACACATGGGGCTCTGGGCACTTCTGACCACTTCATATCTTTGCCAGTACTTGTTAAAGAAAACATCACATCTCAGAACTGTTACTTTTCACAGTGTTATTCTGGATTCCTGGAAGCCATAGGGAGCTCAGAACTTAGTTAAACCTCAGTGTCCCCAAAGCATCACTTGAATCTTCTGCTAAAAGCATCAGCCTTTTCCTTCCTGACCTTTCTAACATATCTCCACAGTTTTCATTGGTTACCAGGTTAGGTGGTTATAAGCTACATGAATATTTGCAGTTTATTTACACACTTGCCACCTAAAGCCCCCGGTATCTTGACAAGGGAAGGGGATTATAGGCAGAGACAAGCATCAATGATAAGCATTTGGGTGTGGTTTTTATATACTAAGGCTTGAAGCCCTTACATATATGCTGAAAGTGTTGCATACTACAATTTGAGAATATTTTCATAAATTCTCTATATTTGATTGTAAAATATCATGAGTCAAGATGGAAAATATTGTCTAATTGCTAAAATCTTCAGTACAGGCAAAGCATGAGGAGCTGGGAACATAGCCTCAAATGGAATGCTTGCTTCAAATTCATGAGGCCCGACATTCAATTCTCAGCATTACAAAAAAATAAGCAGATGGACCCTGGTGTTGATAAAATGACTGTCATTAGAGACACTGAGGAGGTTCCACTGAGTCTTAAGTGAGCTGTGATGCCCTCATATATCCTTACCCTTGCTTGCTTCTTCAGTGGTCTTGGGGGATGAGTCTGAGCCCTGTGTTATGAGTGTGTAAACTCTATCGCCTGGAACTCACAGCCAGCTGAATGCTGCATGGCCATGCCATCGTGAGTGCCTGGGACAATTCCACTCTGACCACAGAAGGGGACTTTAAGGAAATCCTTGGTTTTCTTCTTCACTTGTAATGTGTCAATGTCTGACTTGGGGTCATTTGTAGTCCTTCCTCCAAGGCTCTAGGCCTGAAAACCCTTGGAGGAGTTAATGCATCCCATGGACCCAAGTCCACCACTCCCTGAGCTCTGACAGATGAAGTCCCTTCACTCAGGTGAATGATGTTACATCCACTTGTACTTTCAGGACAAGGCAGAGCTGCAAGTATGGCTCTGCCCTCAGTGCTTTTCCTGTTGCGTCAGTCATGAATTCTTCCCACATTCATGGCATTTCCACATTCCACAGCTTCCTTTACAGCATAGATGTTTCAGGAGGATCTTAGCGCTTCAACCCATGTCATGTATAACCATGGACTTTCACATATTATTATTTATTTTTTACAACACAGCATAATATAGTGTATATCTTAATTGCTGAAAATTTGGAGTAAGTGGTCACTTAAATTTAAATGGAGGAAGATTGTTACATTTCACTCACCTTGAGCTTCATTTGCCCTGAGAGAATAACTCAAAACAGATGGTTACAGGAATCAGAACAAAAGGAGACCACATGTTATACCTTCTTTTCTTAAGACAATTATGTATGGTGGAAACAGACGCAGAGACCCACAGCCAAACATTAGGCAAAGCTCAGGAACTCCACGGAAGCTGGGGAGGAAGGATTGTGAGAGTCAGAGGTGTGGAGGACACCAGGAGAACATGGACCACAGAATCAACTAAGCAGGGCTCATAGAGGCTTGTAGAAATCATAAAGTCTGCACGGACCTGCACTAGGTCCTATGCACATATACTATGGCAGTTAGCTTGGTGTTCCTCTGGGACTCCTAACAGTTGGAGTTGGGGTATCTCTGAATCTTTTCCCTGCTCATTGGACCCTTTTCCCCCTGCCAGGTTGCCTTGTCCAGCCTTCATATGGGGGTTTGTGCCTGGTCTTACTGCTTCTTGTTATCCTGTATTCAGTTGATATCACTGGGAGGCCTGCTCATTTCTGAAGGGAAACAAAGAAGGAGTGGATCTGGGGGAGCAGGGAGGAGGGGGAAGTGGGAGGAAAGGAAGGAGGGAGTGAAGACTGTGGTCAGGGTGTTTTGTATGAGAGAAGACTACAGAAAAAGAAAAAAGACAGTAGTGTGTAAGCTGTGTGAGCAGGAGAGACAGCAGGTCTGTAACCATGGAGAAACCCTCAGAGACAGGAGTGGGTAGGTGTGGGCACAGAGCAGAGAGCTTCCTTTTGCTCATTTTATCTCAAATACCTTCAAATGTGTCCCTGCTCAGCAGTTCAGTGTCACATTTCCCATGTGAAATGGACACAGCAAGGGTCTACCTCAGTTTAAAGCCATCTAGGACCCCAGGGACTCACTGTGCATCATCCCCAGCTCTTCGCCCAGGTCAGTAGCTTTATTTTTCCTTGTAGCATTAGAATATCTTCCAGAGTTATGATTTCTTCTTACAGTTTTGGATTATTGCTTTGAAGATGAGCAGCTGTCTGTCAGCGCTGAAGAGTGTAGATGCTACCACTTTGGATTAATAAAAAGCTCATTGGTTCCATCTTTAGTCAGTTGGTCAGTGTGAAACTCGGGCAGCCATTCCTTTTGGCTTTAGTCACAGGCCCTGAAGAAAGGATATTTTACATCTACAAGGAAAGGGAAACTTCTAGCACATGGACTCACTATAAAGCATCTTGCCTGATCACAAATTCTCTACAGAACACAAACACCACGACTCCTCTCCATGCCATTCTAGCACTGAGCACGGGAAGAGTTGACAGATGTGGCACCCTGTCTGCCATAAATGTGGAAGACTGATAGGAGGTGTTTATGAAAGATACCATGACTTAGGATGGATGAAAAGAGACAGACACAGAGACAGAAAACATGTCTACAGTGGTCATGGTACAGTATGAGTTTCTGTGACAAAGCTGAGCTTCCTCATGTCACACTGCAGTGTTTTAAATTTAATCTTTCTATATTGTGTCAAGAATGTGAACCACAACTCTTTAAGGTTACTTATGAGAAGCTATTAAATTGACAGATTTTTTTCTTTAATCAGGAAAAAAAGCCCTCAGAGAGAAGTCACCAAATAAGCTTTATTATAAACTTTATATAGGGTCTGGGAAAAGTGGAGGGATTTGATAACTAGAAGGATTTGATGGAGCCAATTATTTGTAATAGGAGCAGGCAAGTGTTTGTTTTCCCTGTTCATGGTGGCAAATGTGGAAGAAGGGACTTAGAAAGGTACAGGTTGGGGTTTTGTTTTCCCACTGAGTCTAGTCAGCACTGCCAGTGTGTGCATGGGCTTAGGGTCATGACCTGGAGCATAGGTGGCCCCTTAGGGACTGTATCCTTGAATAAAATGCACTCTCCCACTCCTAGCAGCCATCAGCTGTCAGTGACTCCCCAGATGACATTGGAACTTCATGCTCAACTCCCCCACCATGCTGGGCTTTCGTCTGACTTGAGCTTTAGAAGGTCTTGTGCAGGCTACCACAAATGGCATGAGTTCATATGTGCAACTGCCCTGCTGTGTCTGGAAGATGGTGCTTCATTGCAGTTATCCGCCATCTCTGGCTCTGCAGTCATTCTGCCCCCTCTTCTGTAATGATGGCCAAGCCTTGGTTGGATGGGATGAGATGCAGATGTCCCATTTAGGGCTGAGATTTCATAGTCTCTTATTCTTTATGTGTTGTGGGTGGTGCACACCTATAATCCCATCACAAGGGAGGTGGAGGCAGGAGATTCAGGAGCTCAAGTCAGCTTCAACCTCACAGAGAGTTAGCAGTCAGCCTGGACTAAGGAACAACCCTGCCTTGAAAGTATCGGAAAGAACACTGTGAAAACTATATTGTTAAATATGTACTTAGTGAAGGCTTAGTGTGTGTGTGTGTGTGTGTGTGTGTGTGTGTGTGTGTGTGTGTGTGTGTGTGTGTGTGTGTGTGTGTGTGTGTGTGTGTGTGTGTGTTTGTGTGTGTGTGTGTGTTTGTGTGTGTAGCAGTGTACATAGAGTCTGGTCCTAGCCACAGTTTCAGTTCATCTACCCACTAGGGAGTTTGGAACTCAGCCAATAAGGAGGGACCAACACAACTAAAATACTGAAATACCATGTGGACTCTCGAGATGCTTCTCCTTGGATGCTGTACCTGTGATCCAAACTAGAGATCATTGTAGACAGCTGTGAATGGAAGAACCATGTCATTAACACTAAAAGTCACAATTACCACAAAACTCAAAATATTCTTTGATTAAAAGAAGATCCTCCTTTGTTAGGAGCCATTGGAGCACAGACTTGGCTTATTTTGTAAATCATAATGTTCCGGGCTCCACAGCATGCATTTCCTTGATCCCTTCCTGCCAGAGACCAGACTGCCTTGTTTTGAATCTAGGGCCTTGCTCTTAATTAGATAGTCAGAATGTCCCAGGCTTAGCTTAATTAGCAAATCAAGGTGTTCCGGCTCCACAGCAGGCATTCCTTTGATTCCTCCCCATTGTCACTGCCTCTAGCAAGGGATTAGACTTCCTGTTTTGAATCGGCCTATGGCTCCAGGATAACAAAGACTCATAACTACGTGTGACGTCTAGGAATTCCCCTTCCCCTGCCATTTCCCACCCAAAAGTGATTAAATATATGTAGCAATAAAGATTATATGGAGATTGATCGGGATATCATCTTGCTCCCACGCATCTTTTTGTCTCCTGTCTCTTTCCTTCGCCGGACAGTTTCTCTCCACAGCATTGGAGTGCCCTGCTTGCAGGAGACTCCAAACCCAGTCGCTAGCCTGTCCTGGAAGGGCCCTCCAGAGACATGGCGGGATAGCGAGCTCTTTGCACTCCTTAGAGATGTTTTGACTTCCTTCCTGAAACAGAACATACCATTTCTTTTTGAACAGCACTCAGCGCTGTCAACGCATCTTCACATTTATCAAGTTTGATTCAGCAGATGTTCCTTTGTGCATAATATGTGCATAAGCAGTATTCGTTCAGTCCTGCTTTATCAAAGCAAACAGTTGTTCCGACTGGAGAATTCATCTCGTGGAATTCTGCTTTAAGATGGTGGAGAAAGGCTTCTATCTGCAGCTGACCCTCTACTTGAATCCCATTGTTCTTGTTAGTCAAAACCACCTCTACTGACTTCAATGAGTTACAAGGTTTTTAACTTCTCAGATGCCTGCTGGTGCCCATGTTCACACAGGTTGGTTCTGAAGCTCAGCTGTGCTGGGCTGATCCTTCTTGTCTTGACCCTGATTGGGCTGAGTGTCTTAGGTAAGTGTATTAGTTGGGATTCTCTAGAGTCACAGAACTTATAGGTAGTCTCTATTTAGTCAGGGAATTTGTCAATGACTTACAGTCTGTAGTCAAACTCCCCAACAATGGTCAGCAGTAGCTGTGAATGAAACCCGAGGATCTAGCAGTCGTTTAGTCCCACAAGAATCACAGGAGAAGATGATAGAATCTTCTTCCTTCCAATGTCCTTATGTAGATCTCCAGGAGCAGGTGTGACCCAGATTAGAGGTGTGAGTACCACCACACCTGAAACTTGTGTCTTCCAGACTCAAGATCTAGATAACAGGTAAGCCTTCTAATTCTGGATTGTAATTCACTTCAGATATAGTCAAGTTGACAATCAGAAATAGCCACTACAGAGGATCATGGATATACTGCAAAGAATTTGGATAGATGATTCTAAATCAAAAAGGTGTTTGTTAGAACTTATATTTAAAACTAAAGTATAAACATATCTGTATTAGTGAGCTCTATTTTACAATCAGGTATGAACTTTTTTCATGTGCCCTTTCTATGAATTCAGGGTCACTAAAAAATGTTGGGTGACTGAACTCATGGAAATGATTCTGTATTCACAGGAAAGATGATAATTGGCTTGTGGCCTTCAAACATTATAGTAAATATAATCATCATTCTTTTAAAAAATTCAATGGCCGCCAGGCAGTGGTGGCTCACACCTTTAATCCCAGCACTTGGGAGGCAGAGGCAGGTGGATTTCTGAGTTCAGGGCAAGCCTGGTCTACAGAGTGAGTTCTAGGACAGCCAGGGCTACATAGAGAAACCCTGTCTCGAAAAACCAAAAAAAAAAAAAAAAAAAAAGAAAAGAAAAAATCAATGGCCAATCTGAAGGCAGACTTAAACAGGATTAAAAGCAATGCTTTACACTGAGATTTAATAGCATTGTCAAATATTTTTACACTTTACTTCTCAGATTTTTCTTAAAATTGAAACAGACTAGGAATATGTTACATTTTATTTGCCAAATTTAACTTTTTTGATAACTCCCTATATAAGAATGTCATTTGAATTTTATTCTTTAATAGGTTCTTTTCAGATCAGGAGACAGCTGGTTACTGAACCCCCTTCAAAGCATTAGATGCCTAATCTTGCAATCATTTACACATTGTTAAGTTTTAAGGATAAAATATTTTAAATTTTTGGATCATGTGCTACACTGTACTGATGAGTCCCAAAAAGGATGAAATAACAGGTCACAAGCAATTCCTCAGTTACCTATTTCTTCTTACTTTATATATGGATTAAACCTTCTCACGCATGCTAGGAAAACACTGTACTACTGAGATTTACCACTATCCCTTTTTGTAAACTATGTTTCATAACAAGGTCATAATGTAAGGCCCAGATGGTTGGGATGACAGCTGTGTACCACCACATAGCCTTGCTCTCTATTAAAGTATTAGTTCAGGGACAGGAATATGACTCTGATGGTAAAGTCACCAGCTACTAAGAACCTGAGTTCAACACCTGGATACACATGTTGGAAGCATAAAACCACACACAGCAAGTTGTCTGTGAACTTCAAACTTGCACTGTACACATTCTCACACACACACACACACACACACACACACACACACACACAAATATATTGAAATGAAATTTAAAAATATTAAAGTTTGTTTTTGTAGTAGACTATGTTTATTTTGAATCTGTATTTTTATTATCGTTTTTTTGGTTCTTTCGTTTTTTGACATTCTCTGTGTATTCTTGACTGTCTTGAGCCCTGCTTTCCTTTGTAGACCAGGTGGGTCTTGAAGTCAGAGATCTGCCTGCCTCTGTCTCCCTAGGTCTGAGTTGATAGGTATGTCCCACCACCACTGAACTTACTCTGCTCACTATTAGATTAATACAACATATCTCATGCAGAAGAATACTTTTCTCAATGTTCTACTCATACTGCATTTAGATCTTTCTGCTTTGCAGCCATCTTATTTCTAGCACACAAATGAGAAAGATGTTGTGTGTGATTCACTTCTGGATTCTCAGAGAGCAGCACAGGATGTCAAACACAGGAGTGTTTAAACCACATATGTAAGGAACGTATGTTCTCATCACAGTCCTGTAGGATTCCATGTGGGATTATATAGATTAACAGTTACCAAGAAGATACTTTCTTACAAAAATTCAGAGAAACTAATGACTTTATATCATTTAACAGTGTGTTGGTGTTGTGTGACAGACTTTTCTGGGCATATACAGCACACAAATCTTCTCACTCCAGAGAAGGAGCCCAGGACAGGCCAAATTACTGATATCACCGAAGTCCAATATGGTAAACCGATAAGTTTTTATTGGTGTTACTTATAAGAATATGGGTGGGAGGTTACTTACAAGATCAGAATTGATTCAGAGTCATATGTGTCCTTAATCCCACCCCAGCATGGGAGCTCACAAAGGCTGGAACCCTGGGACACAATGTATAGCCTGCAGTGTGCTGGAGAGTTCCTATCTTAGTTAACTTTGTATTGCTGTGAAGAGACACAGTGACAAAGGCAACTTATAGAAGCTCCATTTACTAGGTGCTTGCTTAAAAATTCAGATAATGAGTCAAGGACCACCATGGAGAGGAGCATGATAGGACACAGGCTGGTATCCTGTTGGAACAGTGGGTGACATATTGAGATAACAATAAGCCAGAAAGAAAGTGAACTGGGGATGCTATGGGATTTTGGAAACCCAATCCCAGTAAAATAACTCCTGCAGCAAAGCTCCTCCAACAAGGCCATAACTCCTCCAACAAGGCCACAGCCCTCCAACAAGGCCACAACCCCTGCAACAAGGCCACAACCCCTCCCACGAGGCCATACCTCTTAATTTTCCCTAACAGTTTCAGCTATTGTGGATCAAGCATTCAAATACATAAGCCTGTGGGAGCCATTCTCATTCAAATCATCACTGTGTCCTTTCTTGGGGGCTCAGTTGGCCTTTGATCTTCTAGGCAATCCTGCTGGTCTCTGCTTCTTTAAGGCATTTGAGCTTGTCTAAGAGTGACTCTGAGCAGTCCTTACTCTACATACACTCTTGGGGATGAAGGGGTCCAGTGAATCTGCACAATAGCAGGGACTTTGCAAAGCTATTTGGAGTTGTTTAACTTCCTGTCTTCCTACTTTCTCTTCAGGATGGACCATTTCTCTAAGCACACTATGGCACTACAATATTAATTCACAAAATAAGTTTCATTCATGTTGTAACCCTGGTTGGTGTACAAACTGGCTTCTAAATCATATACCAAGAAAATATAGATTACCCTATTTGTAATCCAATAACTTGGAAATGTTTGTAGCAGCTATCACAGGGCTTCTTCGTGTGTAAAATAGGCCAACTATCCTACAGGTAGGATTATCTGTGAACCTGTCTCACCAGACACAGTACATGCTTACTGTCCTGGTTTTCCACTATTGTTTCATGGAGATGAAAATGACTGTAACCTCCAGGTAACACTGCTGCCACCTACAGGTAACAACTGTACAAAGAATCTTCTCATAGTCACTGGAATTCACAATGGCATTTGAATTTTGCTGTTCTTATGGCTAGTGACAAACAGAATGTATGCTTCTGTTATGAAGGACAGAAGCAGTGAACCCTGGCACCCAGCTACTTCCTGGTTAGTGTCAGTAACCAGTTGGCAGAAGAATAAAGATCTCTGTAAGTTTGAGGCTAGCCTGGTCTACAAGTTCTAGAGCAGCTAGAACTACATAGAGAGATCCTGTCTCAAAAAGAAAAAGTAGAACAACAAGTTAATCCAAGTTTTATGTTAGTGCTCTAACTTGAAGGCAAAATTCCACTGAGCAGCTGGAGCAGCAGTTAAGAGAGAGCACTGACTATTCTTGTGAGGACTTGGGTTTGGTTCCTAAGCCACCATGGTGGGCCATAACCTGCCATAACTCACGTCCCAGGGGATCCTGGGCCCTCTTCTAACCTCTGCAGGCACCAGGTATGCACATGTTGCCTGCATTCATGCGTGTATGTGTGTTCGTGCATGCTTGTGTGCATGTGTGTGTGTGTGTGTGTGTGTGTGTGTGTGTGTGTCTGTGTGTGTCTATATATGTATGCAGCAAACACTCATATACAATAAAATAAATCTAATTGTATATATAAAAGTTTTAAACAAGAGCAACACTGATCTCTCTTTCAGTTTTGAAGGCCAGAGGTTCAAAAGAGATCTCACTGAACTAAAATTTACAGTAGGACCATGTGCCTTTTGGATAGTTAAGGGCAAACTCTTCCTTGGCCTAATGGTCTCTAGAGGCCACCTCCTCCATCCCCAGTGACAACAGTGTAGCATCTATAAGTTTTTCTCTGATGACTTCTCTTCTCTATTGAGTTACCCCATGATTAGTTCAGGCCAGGTAGTTGATTCAGAAATACCTCTCCATCTCAATGTCTTTAAATCACATCTGAAAATTCTTTTTACATAAGGGAGCTTGCATACAGTGTTGGGGTGTTAGGATAAGGATGTCTTTGGGGCCATTGCTCTTGTACCTATGTATGTATGAATTAAAACGACCAGGAGGCTTCAAAGGTCATGTTGAATGTGGTCTGCTTTTGCTCCAAAACCTGTGGATTTGGCCTCATAATATACTACACTTTATGATCCCCATTCATCTAGTCGCTCTAAACTGTCAGATTGTCAAAAGCAGAGGGTCCAAGGGCAGGGAGGCAGAGTTAATCTGGGCTGAGAATTTCAGGACATTTTGTTAGTTTTGTATTTTTCAACAGAGTTTTCGTGAGTGATTATCCACATTACTGTCAAGGACTTTTCTGTAATACATAGACTCAAGAGTCACCCATAACCTTGAGCAACCTTAGTAAACTACTGGTTCTCTAAGCTGAACGGGATGCACTTGTGCTTTAGTGCACAGATGCCCCGTCTATCTAAGAAGAATAGAAATAGACTCCCAGGGATGATGCTGCATCATGGTTTAAGATGAAATTTATGGAAATATGTTTCCTTTTGAAGGTTGGGAATATGCCTCAGATTTATGAACAGGAAGAGATAGAAAGATGTCAGAAGCCATTAAGTGCATAAGGGTCAACATTAAATTTATGTATGCTAACTAACAACTTTAAATGCACACAATAGAAAGCCAATTGAGGTTCAACCCAAACAAAGAACTACAGGCAATTAAGGAATGCTGTGGGGGAAGAGCACACCAATTGGTTATCCAACGCCAAATGGGCAGCCCTGAAAACATGCATACAAGTGACATTATACCAACTGAGTGCGTTCTATTTAGAAATATGTACGCTTGCATTCAATAACAATTAATACAAAATACACCATGAATTTGAAAGGGAAAAAGGAGGGAATGCATACATATGAAGTTTTGGAGGAAGTATAGGGAAGGGAAAAAAGGTAATTATATTATAATCTCAAAATAATTTTAAAGTTTATTTTTTTAGGTCTCAGTGTTTTATTTATTTTATTTTTTATTTTTGATACTTTATTTACATTTCAAATGTTTTCCCCTTTCCAGGTCTCCTAAAGTTTATTTTTGAATAGTAATTGTCCTAACAATTTTCTTTTTATTTTTTATTTATTTTTCCTTTCATTTAATGTAATTAGATTTTTGTCGTACAATATATTCTAATTGTGGTGTGATGGCTTATATATGCTTGGCCCAGGGAGTGGTGGCACTTGAAGGTGTGGCACTGTTGGAGTAGGTGTGGCCTTGTTGGAGTAGGTGTGTCCATGTGGCTTTCAGTCCTAGCTTCCTGGAAGTCAGCATACTTCTAGCAGGCTTCAGATGAAGATATACAACTCTCAACTTCTCCTGCACCAAGCCTGCCTGGATGCTGCCATGTTCCTGCCTTGATGATAATAGACTGAATCTCTGAACCTGTAAGCCAGCCCCAATTAAATGTTGTCCTTATAAGAGTTGCCTTGGTCATGGTGTCTGTTCACAGCAGTAAAACTCTAATGTGGTTTCCCTCCCTGAAATGCTTCAAAATCCTTCCCATTTTACCACTCATGTTAATCCACACATTTTCTTCCTCTCTCCCATTAGAAAACAAACAAGATTATTAAAAATAATTAAATTAAATTAAATAAAAACAAGCCTAAATTGAACAAAGCCAATAAACAAAACAAAAACAGAACCCAAAACACAGTAAATACATACAGATGCAGAGACACACATTTGCACACATAAAATACCACAAAAACACAAAATCAGAAACCTTGATATCCAACCAGAAACCTGAGAGTTAAAAAAAACAACAACAAGATTTTCAGACTAATCACTATGGGACAAAAATAACTCTAAATATACCTTGAGTTTGTTTTCTGTAGGCCATCTACTGCTGGGCATAGGTCCTAGTTTTAAGTGTGATTTGTGTGACTAGTAAGACCAATGGAGAAAAATAGTTTTTCCTTTGCGAGTGGATATCTTTGGGAGATAGCTTCTGATTTAGGGATGGGAGCTTGTGTTCACTTCCACTCTCAGTGCTGCAACCCCCATGTAACTTGGACCTGAGCATGCTGCTCCAGTCTCTATGAGCTCATATGTGCCTCAGTCCTGTTGTATCTACAACGTCTTGTTTTCTCGTGGTCTTCATCCCCACTGGCTCTTATGATCTTTCTTTCTCCTCCTCTGCAGAGTTCACTGAGCCATGAGGGAAAAGATTTGATGTAGACTTTTCATTTAGGGCTGAGTATCCAAAGGTCCTTCACTCTCTTGACATGGTTCAGTTGTCAGTCTCTGTATTTGTTCCCATTTACAGAAGGATGAATCTTCTCTGATGATGGCTGAGCAAGACACAGTATTGCAGATTTTGATAAGCACTCATTTTATTGCTGTGTTTCTTTAGCAGAACAGTAGTATTTCCCTTTTCCCTAGGTCCATGACCTATCTAATCTCAAGATATTGGCCACCTGAACATGGGTTCCATCTCATGAAGTAGGACCTAAATACAGTCAGATAGTGGTTGGATACTCCCTCAACTTTTGTGGTACTATTGCATCAGTTTATCTTAAAGGCCAGTTACCATTGTAGATCAAAGGATTTGCATCAAGGCTGGTGTTCACCTTTCTCCTTTGGTAGCCTACATAGTACTTTTCATTATCATAAACACGAGTCAGTAGGGGTGAGGGCTCTTAGTAAGCAAAAGCTTGGATACTCTGTGTTCAGTGAGCTATGCTGTTTTCAGCAATTGGACCTTTCTATCAGTTTGTGAAGAGCAACCTAGAGCCTTGGAAATTGTCTGAATTGTTTTGGGGTGTCCATGGGGCCTCATTAGCCAACAAGTTGATTAGATGAAACCCATTCACAGAACTGGAGGTTCATTTAGTGGCAAGAGATGTCTAGTTGAGGCTTATTCTCCCCTGTTACTTGATTATTCCATTTAGACTTACTTCAGATGTGTATTTTAAGGAGCGTCTACTGTAACAGGCTCTCATATGGCCCCTCAAATCCCCCATAAGTTTAGCTGTCCCTCCCCACCATCCTTTCCTCACTCTGCTCTTTATCCCCTCTCCCTATTTGATCTTCCCTTACAGTCCTCACAGCCCCAATTATAAGTATCCAGTTTATTTTCCTTTCCTAGGAAGGCCCTTTTCTCCCCTGTAGTTCCTTACTCAAACCTAGCTTCTGTGGTTATTGGGATTATGACCTGTTTACTGAGGACTTAACTGCTAATATCCACATATGATAAAATACATATCATATTTTTCTTTTTGAGTCAGGATTACCTCATTTAGGATAATTTATTTTTAACTCCATCTATTTACCTGCCAATTGCATTAATTTTCTTTTTCAATAGCTGAGTAATATTCCATTGTGTAAAAGTACCATACTTTCCTGATCCATTTTCTGTTGATGGACATCTAAGGTTGTTTCCAATTTCTGGCAATTATGAATAGAGCAGCAGTGAACATGATTAACCAAGTGTCTCTGTTATGAAATGTAGAGTCTTTGAATATATCCACAAGTGTGAGTTAGCTGGATCGTAAGGTAAATTGATTACTAGAGTGCTAAGGAACCACCACACTGATTTCCACAGTGGCTGTACAAGTTCATATTCAGTGATAATGAGTGTTCCCCTTGGATTCTAACCACACAAACTGTTGGGTTTGCTGTAGTTGTTGTTGTTGCTTGTTAGTTTTGGGTTTTTTGCTTTTTTTGTTTTGTTTTTGTTTTTGTTTTGTTTTGTTTTGTTTTCCATTTGGGACATTCTGGTTAGTGTAAAAGGAAATCTCAACATAGTTTTGATTTGCATTTCTCTGGTTGTGGGACTGAAATATAGCCTGGTTTCTGGTTGAGCTAAGGTTTAAAACCCCAGAGCCCCAGTAGGGGGTCCACAGCAGGGGACAACCATACAAGGGATGCTCCTGGGCACCAGACTCCTGACAGCAGGTGAAGCTATCCATAGGTATGTGACTAACACAGGTAGGGGTGTGGTCACATATCCTCTAGACCCTCCCATTTTAATGAGGCACCTAGAGGCTTAGCCAATAAACTCCCCTTCCCAGCCACTCCTCCCTGCAAAATGTATTTTAATCACAGGCGCAGCCCAAGCTTGGGGGGGTATGGTTTCACTCATCTCCACCATGACAATAAACTCCCTAGAACAATGGACTATCTCTCTTCATTGGGATCCGCAGTGGGGAACAATAGAACAGGCCTTTGTCTAAAGTTCCGAGTCTAGTCTCCCGCAGAGACATATTCATTCTGCAGAAGACCTGCCCAATAGCGTGGGCTGATGCCCAGGAATCATTAGGCTATGTAATAGTGGCAGGAAAGGCATATCAGCAGCAAGAAGCAACCCTGGGATGAAGTCTCTGAGGTCCCTGCATCTCAGAGCATATCCATTGCAGCCAGGCAAAATGGTGGACCATCTCCATAAAACTTACTTGCTTGCCATAGACTTTCCTATATGGTGTCTGGCACTACAATAATCTGCACAGGGGAAATCATCTAAGGGATATCTTGGTGATATTAAATAGGCACCTTCCCTTGAGGTCCCACAAGGGGAGCTTAAGTGTCGGACCGTGCGTTGTTGGACCGAGGCTTGGTACCGCCTCGAGGGAAAGGCACAGGCATGGACGGGGTCTCCTGGTTCTGGTTCCTGTAGCAGCTGCCTAGACCACACGCTGGGTGGTGCCAGTTGTCAGACCGAGCCAGCTCAGCGCTCTCTGCCCTGCTGAGTCGGCCGGGGGCTAGACCCTCAAGAGGCAGGCTTGCCTACGGAGTGCAGGAGACTTCTGGCCGTTCCCGGGAGATCCCCAGCCGCTGTGGATGCGTGCCCCACCACTAGACACGGAGAGCGGATCTCCTCGAGGGCCCAAGTGTTACAGCCCCTTAGACAAAGTTCTCCAATGCCAAAGTAGTTTTGCAGCTTTATTCCTTCTGGATGGCAGGCGGCAGGCACAGGAGGAAGCAGGGACAGAGCCGGCTGGCGTGCAGGGGCATGCAGAGAGGAGCGTACAGAGACTCAGAGAGCAGGTGGGCAGAGCTGCGGGGGGGGGGGGGGAGAGAGAGAGAGAGAGAGAGAGAGAGAGAGAGAGAGAGAGCTACTCAGGTGGGACAATCTGATATACTGATGGGAGAAGTCAGGGGATTGGCAACAGGTGCTTTCTATTGGCTAGGTCTGGGAGCTCTCTAGTGCCACATTTACCTATGGGAGGGGTCAGGGCTGCTTTTCACGTGTCAAGTCTCACACACCAGGCCTCTCTCTATACAGGGGTTGTAAAGGCTGTGACTGATTTCACAGGAGTCTTCTGGGAGCGTTGGCTAAAAATATAATTTGGTCCCTCGTGAATATTTCATGGAGTCTCCCAGAATTTTCAACCTGTGCTCAACCGAGTGTCAGATTGCCTGTTACAAACCACTGCCCCACACTTAAGTTAGACCTATTTAGAGTTGTTAGGGTTGGAAGTGGAGCTTATTATTTTATAAGGTTAATTCTTAACATGTTATTATGGCTTAGGGTCCAGGCACAGCCAGCAGTCCAAACCTATGTCCAGCTGAGAATTATTAAAGATTGATATACTCTTTCTAGCATCATGAACACTGAGGAACTGGCTTCCACAGCATTACAAAGCTTTATCTTTGAGGTTACCAAAGATGTTCCTGGGAAATTGGAGTTTTGGACCTTGCCATCATAGAGGGCTCACATTTCAGTAGTAACAAAATGAATTTGTTTAGGCCAATAGGCTAGATGGGGCAGCTTTCTTTAGGACAGTAAATTTGCAGCCTGGGTCTGGACCATTTAGGGATAATCTGACTCCCCATATTCTACCAGCTTCTAAATAATGATCTTTGGCTTCATGCCAGGCAGGAACATTTTTAGATTTTGGATTGTACTGCTTATGACCACAGGAGGGTGCTGATGGTTTCCTTTCTACAACTGTAAAGGGATCAATGGGTTCCCAAGAGGACTCAATTTCACCATGACATCAAGCACAATGGTATTTGCCTGGGTTCTGGCAGCTCAGGGGGAGAGAGAATCAGCCAGGAAGGATAGTACTGGATAAACTGTAGCTCTTTCTCTTCACCAGTGGACCCACATTGCCAGGGATATGCTCCTTCACAGGATTGAACAAACAATCCCCCCATAGTTTCTGGATGCAATATTTCACATAAATCTATCTGGAAGGTGGTTTGGGTCTCAATGAATAAATTAGCTATAATCTCCCTGGTTCCAATCTTTCTTAATTTACATAACTAAAGTCCTGACACATGGGGGTTTTAGACTTTTCCCACAGGAATACAGAATAGGACAACTAAAATTATAGTGACTATATCACTCTTATCTTACAGAAATGGAGGACCCATCTGTTCTGTCCTATCCTGTGCCCACAGTGCCTGATTGAGATGAAAGATGTGGCCCTTGAAAGGCATAATATGTCTCAGGACTCCCAAGACCAAGGTCTCAGCCCAAAGGTGAATTACTGATTGTCACAGAGGATTGAAAGCATAGATAATGGGAGATGGGCAAAGGATAGTTTTCACAGAGTAGGAAAAAGGACTGTCTCTGGATAGAGAGAAGACAGACGTGGCACATAGAGAAATGGTAGCTTATAGAGTTACAAGGGAAAACAGTGTAGAATGAAGTGTCTCAGTTTGATCAGACAGGTTAATCAGGTGAGTCAAAGTGGGCATTTGATTTCTGGACTTCAATATTTTGATAGCTCGAACTTAGTAGTCAGCCTCAGGAAGAGGCAGTGGCCAAATAAAAAAACCTTGGGAGCTAGATTTATGAATATAATCTAATAGTTTTAACAAGGCATGATGAGTGGGGAGAAGGGGAAGGCTGTGAAAGCCATGCTTCCATGCTCAAGCTGGCCAGAGGGCCCCTTAATTACAACCTTTTTGTTTTATTATTGGCTCACTACATGTTGGGTAAATAGGCATCTTTCTCTCTGGATGCATCCTGCTGAAATTGATGCATTGTTAAGAGACCCAAAGATGCCGGGTTGCTAAATCCAGAAGAGCAGGCTGTTTCAATTGTTGTACCACAGGAAACTGTAGTCTGTTAAACTGGACCAGGATAGATTCCAAAGAATGGCTGGTGCTGGTGCTGTAGTTTTTGGAGCAGTCTGTAGTTAATTTGAAACCTGCTCAGACAGATAGACTAGGGACACAGGTAATGTTAAGTAGTTTAGGGGAAAAAGTATTTTATCTTGGAAATACATTTGCATTATTTAGGTTTATAGTGGTGATAGTTAAAAAGAGGATTCCCAAGGCCAGGAAGAAGGCCATGAAAATGGGGAGATCTCAGAGAGAGGGGGAGAGATCCCAGAAAGAGGGGAAGATCCCAGGGTACGGGGGCAGGTCTCACTCTAAGGCATCGGTGATATGCAGGAAAGCTTAGTCTGTTGGTTGGCAGAAGGACAGATCTGGAGTCTATCTGAGAGTTCTAGAGAGGAGCCAAGAAAATTAAATTGTCTATATAAGTTTAATTTGAAGGCAGGGTCAGGTTGTCTCAGGGAGAACCCAATTTGAGAGATGTTTGTTATATCAGAATAATCTTTCCTGGTATGTTCACTTGGGTTTTGGAATTGAAATATTTTAGGAACATGGATGACTTGGTAGTCTCTTGGAAAATGTTGAAAGGGAACGTCCATAACAGGTTTGGGGGGTTGGTGTGGAAAGGTTGAGAGACCTTGGCTTTGATTTCCAAAGATCATCCTTGGAGGATCAAGGGACAAGTGGTCAGTAGTGGGGGTGGGGGATTGGAAGCCGGCATACTGGAAGACAAGGGGAATGAGACTACAGAAGACTTTGAAGAAAGATGCAAAGAAACCAATGGGAGGCATTGAAGGGAGGACCAGTGAGGCTTAGGAGAGAGTTTGTTGGATGACCAAGTGAGGTTTTGGCCATTAATGAGTGTGTGTTGGATAGGAGATAGCTTGGGCTTAGTTATATCTTGTTGGGAGTGTAGGGTTTGTTCAGAGTGTTTGATTTCTGGACAGTTAGTGAATTTGGAGGAGCCGGTAGGCAGTGCATATCTGGCAATCATTTGGCCAGAGGAAAAGTAGGAGAATGAGAAGAGAGATAATATTTGTGGATAACACATAATCTTAAGGGAGGAACAACAGCCTGAGGGTAAGAAAGAATACTGATAATGGAGGGGTCAGTCTGAAGCAGGCATATCTGTATACAAAATGTAGACATGACTGCTAAAGAACTCTCTGGTGTATGAGAGGGATGGGGTAGGAGGCCTTTCAGAGTTTTTAGGGAGAAGTTTAAAGGATCAGAGGAACATTAAGGTAAAGGGATGAATTAGGGGACAGGCAGGTAAGAAATGTGAGTGATGAATTTCGTGAATTTGGAGGGAATCCACGACAGTGGACAAGCTTTAGGAGATAAGGGAGATCTTGGTGGGAATAGACTGTGAGAGAGAATCTATAGATTTTGAGAGGGATCAAAAGGTTTTGAGAAGGAATCCAAGAGTTTGTCATTTTGTTGTTGTAGGTGGTGGTGGTGTTTGTTGGTTGGTGTTTGTTTTGTTGTTGTTTGCTTATTTTAGATTTAGAGGTGAGCAGAGAGGCTGTGAGTTGGAGAAAGGGAGGTCAGCCATGGATGATGCTATCAAGGGTTTTGAAGAGGTGACAGGGGCAAGGTTCGGGCTTAGAAAGTATTTGTGTGTTTTGCAAGTGTAAGGATGGAAAGTTAGGGGCACATCTGGGTGATAGAGAGCTGGAGTAAAAAGGAGGCCATTTTAAGTTTAAGGAATTGTTTATGGATGGGAGGAAGGAGGAGCTCCAGGAGAGACTTGGAATAGAGGATGTACTGGGAACCCATGAGTGGAGGAAACTGGTCATGAGGTCAGAGATAGGGAGCAGAGATGAGTAAGGTAGGTTAAAGTGAAGTGTTTTGGGGTTGGTATGAAAGAGAATATCAGGTAGGTGACTTGGGAGAGGAAAGTTGAAGATTGGGAGGTGAGAGTCAGAAAGTTTAGGAGCTGAGGAAATTGAGCAAGGTGGTGTCAGATTTGCAATCGGGGGGCATGGGCTACAAAAGAGAAGGTTATCTATATACTGAAGCAGATAGGAAGCAAAATGGGAGAGGCAGGAGGGAAAAGGGAGACAGGCCCAGTCCTTAGTGAGTGTTTAGTCTGAAAGGTGAGGACTATCTCTGAAATCCTGGGGAAAGACATTCCAGGTCAGTTGTAGAAATTCTTGAGTATCAGGATCCATCGATGAGTAGAAAACTGTTTCAGAGTGGATTCCAAGAGTATTACCCACACTGCAGCTTGCAATCATCTATAACTGCAGTCCCAAGGGATCCAATTCTGTTTCTTGCTTCTTAAGGCACCGCAACTACAGAGTACACAGACACACATGTAAGGAAAACATCCATTCACACTAAATAAAATTTTTAATTTAGAATTATTTTTAATTGAGATTTTACTTGGATCACAGAATATGCTTCCATTTTACTATGTTTCACATTGAGTGGTGAGGGTTTGTAGGTATGTATTCTAAGAAATTTCATTATGCCTCTTAATATAGTAAAGTCAATCTTTTTCATTTGATTGCAATGGAAAATTTGGCAAAGATTTTCATTTTGGAGGTGTTTGTTTGTTTGTTTGTTTGTTTGTTTGTTTGTTTGTTTTAAGAAGAGAATATCCAAAAGATTTATCAGAATACTTACTTTTGAAAATTTCACTAACATAAAAATTAAAAAGATATCATTTTTTGTCTGCTATATGTAGCTGCATACTTCCTACAATTTGTACATAAGCCATAAGTACATATGAGAGAGATGTAGAAGAAAGAAGTGATGAGAATATTAAAATGAGATGCCTGTGGATGGTGGGAATAGACAAGTCCCTGTCTTAGTGTTTTTGTTGTTCTTATTGTTGTAGTTGTACTAACAGGATACTGGAGAAGAAGACATCCCACTTTCACACAGCTCTGAAGACTGACAAGCCCAGCATCAATGGACCAGCTTTTGCTCACCACAGGGTGAAAAGTATCATATGAGCAGAGTTCAGTTTACATAGAGTCACATTCATTTTCAAAGCATTAGTCCATTATTAATCAACTAATTTGCCAGTGTCAATCAATACAAACTCTTCCCGTCTCAATGTCCTTAACTCTGAGACTCTGCTGTCAGTCAAGAGCAAGACTTTAATCAAGGTTCTACAGTCCAAATGTGAAATGGCTTGAAGTGGGGATGGGGTCAAAATCCAGACTTTACAAACAGTTCTCTGCATCTGTCTGCAGATTACCTCAGACACAGAGATCAGCAAAGGTCACACAAGGCCTCCAGTCCCCCCTGCTGGCCTGGGCTTCCTTCTGAAGAACTCCTCTCCTAGAATGGCACATCCCTGTCTCTGTACATTTACATTTACACAAAAAAATTGGGCATGAGCATCTGTAAAAGTCACAGGGATTTTGGAATCCATACTTTGTGCCACTAACTATGCACTGGGTGGGCCAACAGCAGACAATGTTCAGTGCAGAAATACCATGTGGACAGTCAAGTAATCAAGATAAGATTCACATCAGGAGTCAGGACACAGAGTTTCACACATGTTTCAGGGTCTTTTGGCAGATCCAATGGTTGTCTGAAGAACAAGAATCTGAAAACATTTCTATGTGTGAGATGATGGCACAGCTGTTTTCTTCATCCTTGCCAGTGATTTGTAATCTGAAGAGCAAAGCATAGATGCTCCTAGTGTCCAAGATTTTCTTACAATGATCACATCGACTATTTTTTTCCTTGAACTTTTAAGAAAACTCTAGATGACATCATATCTATGTATAGTAAACACACAGTGACAAATATTATAAACATATATCAACATTAAAGATACAGCTGATAGAAACCCCTGTAATTTTGTATTGCACTATCACTGGGGAAGAATTGTTCAAGCAAGAATCTTTATCATGATGTACAAAAAGGAGGTTTGGGAATTGGAGAAGAAGCCTACTCCATCCACTACAAACATGTTGTGTGATTATGTGGAAAGTATCTTCATTTTACTGAGCTTCAGTTTCCTAAAATACAAAGGATAGAACCAGCTAATGTGTAGAGGAGGGATTGAGATATACATTGAGTACATGTCAACACTTACACACAGTAGGTATTCAGCAAACAGAATTAACACAGTGGGTCTACAAATTGGATGCAGAGAGGACAAGAGACTCAACTCATGTTGAACAGGGATGGATTCCTTCCGGCATCATCCCAGAGGCTGGTGGGTCTTTGTTCTGTTGCAGCACTAGTCTCATACCCTGAGTTCCTGGAGACCCCTACATGTGGGAATAAGACCAGAAGACAAACACTAACACAGGCATCTTCTGGGTGAATGCAAGGAAGGATGATTTCAAGACTAGCCTGTCTCTAGCAGAGGATATCACATATCAGACCATAGGCAGACCTCCCTCAATCCTATGCCTTTACCTCTGTTCCTTTTCTTATAGAGTTCCTTGGAACTGAATAGCAAATTTGATGACACCCTAGTGGGTCTCCCTTTCTATCTTGTTTCTACCTGCTGTGGAGTCGAAGCTCACTGGCCCAAGTTCTTCTGGGCCATTTTCTGGTCTCCACCTCCAGTCTCTCTGCAGGAGTGCCTAGACACAGGTATTCACTTCTGCATCTGGCCTTTTATATGGGTTCTGTGGAATGAGCTGTGAGGCTTAGACACCTAGAGCTTGTACAAGGAGCCATTGTCTCAGAGCAGTGCAAACAAAAGCAGGCTTTGCTGACTCTCTTTCTCCTGTAGCAGGACCGCCTCCAGACTTGCCTGGTTGTTTCTGTTTGATCAGAGCATCATTTTATCCAAGAGTAAAAGCACACAGCAACTGAATATAATCCTCTGCTGTGCATGAATTTTTTTCACTCATTAGCATACTATTTTTGTATTATGAATCATGATTAAGTAAGCATTTTGCATCAAACACAATGAAGAAACATACATAAAACAAAATCAATTTTCATATAGACACAAACACCCACAAAAAATTCAATTGTTAGTTTGTATGAAATTATTTTCAAATGGCAATGTCTCTTCAGATTCTGCCTAGAGAAGTTCCTTTCGTGGCACACTAAGATGTAACTTTCTGCCACAATTCTAAAGAACTACATAAGAATTTTTGTATAATGGTGGGAGAGATGGTTTAAACGTTAAGAGTGCCTACTGCTCATGTAAATGATACAGATTCAACTTCCAGCTCCCACAAGGCAGATCACAATCGTCTGTAACTCCAGTTACACAAAATCTGATGCCCTCCTCTGACCTCTGTGGGCCCCTGCATACACATGGTACACATACATACATGCCAGCACACATACATAAAAAAATTAAAGAAATCCTTTGTAAGTGTGTATATTTCAAAAAAAGAAAAAAAATCTAAGTATTTCAGATAGACATTTAAAAATATTTTATCTCTGACATGGATAAGTTAATTTACTATTTATCCTTTAGAATTCCATTGTAAATAAATACACACACACAAACTATTATAAAGGGTTGATATCTACTTGCACATGAAAATTTTCAATAAATGTTTGACTTGTCTTTTCAGCCTATTCTGACCCTTTCAAGAATTTATAAACTACACTAAAATTATGAAACTTAATTTTTAATAAAATGGATATGAATTGAATTTTCAAATTAGCTCATTTAAAACTTTCAGGTTAGGATTTAAAATAGAGCCATTTATCCACTTCCAGATCTTCTCCTCTTGTACATAATTTAGTCCAATAAAAAATAACTGTTCTTTTCTCTTTATAAATTCTGCACAAATCCGTATAATCAAAACAGAGTGAAAGACTTGAACTACAACGTTTATTCATGACTTACTTTCTTCTGTTAACCTTCTAAAACTTGATTACTCCTGTTTGAAGTTCTTCCTAGCTCCCCAACAATAATTCTCTCTACATTGAAAATTTTCTCTCTATATATTTGTATTTTAATTGATTCATCCAAGTTATTAATCCAGTTAGTCTCTCAGATTATGAGCTCTTTAAAATGCAAGCCTCCAGTTCCTCAGCATACACAATTGGTTAGAGTCCAGAGATGTTGACATTGCTTAAGAAAAGCTTTTTGTTCTACTTAACAATATTGTTTCATATTTACCAGTTCTTCTTTATTTTCAATGAGCAACAAAGTGGCGTCTTCCACAGAGCAGACAGCTAGACCTTCTGCCCAAGTTCTGGAAATGTGAGAAATAAATAAGCATTTGTTCTGATGT
>CM052700.1:18802948-18825856 GCA_028551405.1 Uromys caudimaculatus
TACACAATTGGTTAGAGTCCAGAGATGTTGACATTGCTTAAGAAAAGCTTTTTGTTCTACTTAACAATATTGTTTCATATTTACCAGTTCTTCTTTATTTTCAATGAGCAACAAAGTGGCGTCTTCCACAGAGCAGACAGCTAGACCTTCTGCCCAAGTTCTGGAAATGTGAGAAATAAATAAGCATTTGTTCTGATGTGGAAGCCAATGTCTCGGGCACTCTAGTATGGCTGATCTCCCTAGAGAAGAGATAGGACATGTTCTATGTCTGCCCTGTTTCTGCTACATCACAATCAACTACACACAGTAGGTACTTCATTAGTGCATGTGGAAACCTAACTAATGCTGTCATGTATCAGGGAATCATAATTAATGACAAAGGATTTATTTTATATTTTGTTTCTATTAATCAACATCAAAGTAACCTGTTCAACATATTCATTACATTGATCAAATATTCCACTTTTTAACTTGATATCTGCCTAGGAGTGCTCATGTTCACCAATACCAGCAGGCAGCAGTGCTCAAGCTCATAGATGTCAAGGTCACACAGCGTCAAAGAAGTTCCCAGCACCAACATTTACAAACTGTGTGACTCTCCGTGAGTTCTTAACATTATGGCTGTCTTCTCAGACAGAACCATGGCAATATAGTGTCTTCATGGAGGGCTGTTGTGAACTTTGACTGAGATAACTCACATTTTCTGTTACCCTTTATTCTCAGGAAATTCAAGCCACACAATTACCTGTTAGTTCAGGACTGTTCTCTTGAGCAGCCACACTGCATTTTTCTACTGATGGTTTTTGCACTAGAAATCTCACTAGTAAATAAGAAAAAACACACAAGGAGGATGAAATGACGAAATGAGTACTAGAAAGTATACTCTATTTCTCACTTCAGGCATAAGGGTTATTTCAACAATCTGTACTTCTGGACTGAGGATAAAGTATCAGCCAACTAGATTAAGGGACAACTTCCGAGACGGGATATATGAAGAAGAAAAGCACAGACAATGTGGATTCACCAGGATCTGATGTTGCATGATTTTGCTTGAGAAGTCAACCTGTAGGCATGGCTGAATCTCTCAGTTGTTCACAGTCATACCTGAGCTTGCTCTTCTGCAGTCACAGTCACCCCAAGACAAGTTTTGGCAGGCATGTCTGAAGTGGACGCTACCATGGGGACTTTTGGGTGTATTTGTTATTGTCACCTTTTTGTAACAACGTGACTTGTGATTTTCATAGTTCAAGATACATATATGCTACATCCTGTAATGGTTTCCTGAAAAATTAAGAAGCACAGAAGAAATGGGAAGTTTCGGCAGAAAGCTCAGTATATTGTCCTGTAGCATTGCTCTTACCCTAGGCTTAAGGAAGCCAAGTACTATAGAGGGACTAATGTTTCCATGGGGAAATTATTAAGCAAAAGCTCTTTCCTCACTTACCTAAGACACTGAGTCCAATCAGGCTCAAGAGAAGAACGATCAGTGCAGCACAGGCAAGTTTCAGAGCCAAATGATGCCAGTGTGAGCATGGACATGCATCTAAGAAATGTAAATGGTCCACTTGTTAAGTCCACTTGAGAACTTCTGAGATAAAGATCAGAGGGGTTCATAACTACCATAAGATCTCCCTTAACTACAAGGACTGATTCCAACACTCTTAGGAGACTGACTGAGCCTGGACTCAGTGCTACACTTCGTTTTACACAGACACAGACACACAGACACACACAGACACACACACACACACACACACACACACACAGAGAGAGAGAGAGAGAGAGAGAGAGAGAGAGAGAGAGAGAGAGAGAGTTTTCTATTTTAACTTAGCCCATATCTGGTGCTTATAACTTTCACAATTTGATGTATGACAGTATAAACAATCTTTTTCAGTTAAATGGAGTTCTTTGCATTATCACCTTTTACTTAAAGGAATGCATTATGGTTTCTCTTTGCCATGAGTGGGCTTTCAGTTTCTCTACTTTTGCAATGTGGGTCCATCACTGAGTGAGTGAGTGTTCCTGATACATAGCACTGGGAACTCATGAGTCACATCTTAAACTAGATGCCATGATATCTCATCATTGCTGCTCAGGTCAGTGTCCAGCTTAAAACATCAAATTACTTATCTCTATGATTTTATAGTTAATCATTTATGCTCACTGTTGAATGCAAGTAATAGAAGCTACAGACACTGAGATGGCAAATGAGGACTGCGGTATAACCTGACATACACTATGGCTATCGAAGTTCTGGAAGTTCTATGATGTAACATTGTTAGAGTCTGTGATCACCACAGCCAGTGGTGTAACATCTGCTAGAAGCAGTCGTAGGCAGTTAGGTTCAGCATGACTAAGTAGCAGGTGTTGGTTCAAACTTCAGGAGTCTGACCCCAAATAGTGTATTTTAGGCATTTTGAAGGACAGCAATTTGGTAAAAACTTCTCTGGTGATAACTAATTCAATCCTTTGTACACAATATAACTGAAGACTTGACTTCTTGGTAAGTATATGTGATATGTTCCATAAAGGTACATTTTATACATTGAGAAGCTCACTGTACTTGTCTGGGAGATGATTCAGTGTAGGCTCAGCCATATAGATATTGCAAGAGTGACCAGAGTACTAACCATGTCTCATCTCTCAGATTGTGCTTCTCTTCTTTAAAGGAACAACCCTTTGTTTTTAGCATTCCTATTCCATCTAGTGCTTATCCGTGAGCACAGGACCCTCCATGTCACCCACATAACATGGCACACACTGTATCTGCCACACTGCACTGCCTAACACCGTGTTTGATATCTCCGCCTTCTTTGGGGACTCTATCACCAATGGTTGGCTTATGTTTATTAAGCAGCAAAATGTACTAATTTTTGAAATGTGGTCATCAAGTATCATATCTTTGTCTACTTAACTTTCTTCTAAACAATTAAAATTATGGGTTTCATATGAGGAACAATGATAGTTCTGTTTATAAAGATAATAAGAAGAAACATTAGCTGGTGCTTCCATCTCTAATTTAATTAAAATTCCTTTGGCTCTCATTTAATTTCTAACAGTTCTAGGTCTTATCATTTTATGAATGGTTTCTAGACTTATTTATTAGAACCAAGTACTGTACTATTTAAGGAAAGAGTTCTTACTGCTTTTTATTTTGCTTTGTTCTGTTTCTGAGATTGCTTTTCCTGTAGCTTAGGCTAGACCCAAAGTCACTCTTAACTGATTATAGCTTAAGCATACCCTTGAACCCTTGATCTCCCTGTCTGCTCTTCCCAAGTACTGGAGTTACAGCTGTGTCTCACCATACATGGCTATAGTTTCCTAATTTCTACAAATACAGATTATTCCTGGTTCTGTTAGTTTCCTGTTGCTTGTAAATATTTCCTGACATAAGTGATATCATGTTTTGAGTTACATATTAAAATTTTAAAACAGTTATGCTTTAAAATATTGTCCTTTATTTTCATAGTATGGTCCAGAATTGCCTGTGTGTCCATTTTCACTCTTTTTTTTTTTTTTTTTTTTGGCATTATCTTTGGTGCCTGAATGGTATGATTGAGAATGCAGACAAACACTACAAGACTGTAGACCAGTTTTAGGATGCTGACAGATAATTATTAAGTAAGCTGAATTATTTAAAAATGTTCCTTAGGAAAAACCAAAAGAAATTAATTGAAGCTATGAGAATAGAAATACTCCTAAGAGACAGGAGACAGCTCCCCTTAGCCTTATGGTCCCTCCATATATGAAGACCCAGTTCACTGCTGACTAAAATTTTTCATATATAAATTTAAAAAGTTGCAACTGTTAAACATTACAGATCTCCCCATCATATTCTCTAGAGAAATACTTAGAATAGCTATTTGTATGGCACTGAGATCATCTTAGACACTGTGGTTAATCTGGAGATTATCTAAAGCACACATAGGTCTTGTGCAAATATCAGATCTTATGGAAATGATATCTTATATGCAGCAGTTCTGCAAGCAGTCTTTTGTGGACAGTGAACAATGTTGTGTGGTCTGAGGTGACATAAGACTGCCTTGGAAGAAAACAGTGCATTTGTTTTAAGAAATAGGACCATGGATTGTGACTCCTGCTGTGTAAGACATGCTGTGTTGCTGGACAAGGAGGCAAAGTGAACACACACACACACGCACACACACACACACACACACACACACACACACACACACACCCTCCAAGACCCCAAAACACAATGAATATAAGAACAATATATTTATACCAGCCTAGAATTTCTTCTGAACACTTGTGTGACACAGAGTGACTAAGCCCAGTTAATAAACAGATGTTTCTCATTTTATATATCTACATTATTTACTTTTCTCACTCTTTCCACTGTTGAAATTCTAAGTGTTTTGTAAAATAGTATTATCTTCATACAGTCTCTATTTTTATGCCTTTTACTAAATTCTAGTACTCAGAACCATTATAGTTCAAATTTATCACAATATAACACAATATAATGCAGTATAATACAATACTGGGGCAATATGTTCAATCTTCATAAACCATAAATTTCTTCATCTGTAAAATGACTGGAAACTATCTACTTCATAAACTTTTAGAATTTATCAAAGAATTCTTATAAATTTAAAAGCATAGTGTCTGCTACAAAGCACCATTCAATACCCAGCAATGCTTCCTCATCTTCCTTCCCACTCCAAAGTGATGCCTTTTTGTAAAACTGAAAGCAAAAGCCTATTTGGGTGATTTTAGAAACCACTATTCCTTCACACTAAGATATAAGGAACTGCATAGACATCCTGCCCTGTGGGAGCTGTTCTGGGAGAGATTAGACTGAGGGGAACAGCCACTGATCACTGAAGAGACCATGTGAGCTCTAGTTCTGTGGAAGTAACTGCTTCAGGCATTTTTTGGCATCCCCAGATGGTAAGTCATCTCCATTGTCCAGACATGTCAATGGTTTACCCCTCAAGCTGTTCTGAACCTATATAATGTCTCCAAACCCCTTTCCCCTGTCACCATCCTCCTGACTTGATCTCCACAGCACACTGGGCATTTGTGTTCCCCCACAACACCACAGGCATGTTCTCCCTTTGTATTTGCAGATCCAACTTCCTAGAAGACCCATTTCTCAGATACTGACTCTTGATCCCCTGTACCTTTCATGGCTGGACTTCAGCATTATCTCTCAGAAGGCCTGCCTGGACGACTCTGTTTGCTGCTGTCTCAAATGTCAAAATATCTTTGTGTTTAAATGTTTGCCTTGCTGTTATTCAATATCATGCAGCCTCTGATGCAGGTGTTTAATGGTTGCACATATACACATTCATAGAAACCATAGAAGGAAAAGATGTTCACATTTGTTTAAACCTGGATCTTATCATTTTGAGAAATACTGACACATAGTGGGGTGGTTATATCTGAATGAATGAATGAATGAGCTCTGTATACATTCTATGTATTCTACTATCAAAGGAAACTTTTTGTCATTTGGTCACAAAGCAGGTCACTGTCCGTGTTCCTCTTTCTGTGTTTCTTTACTGAGAGAGCTAATCTCTATGTATGCTGTGACTTTCCCACAGCTTCAGACATCTCATTAATGGGCACAGGTTGGTTCAGTTCCTTCACTACTGGGTCACGCCCCTGGCTGGCTTTATTCTACTAATTTTGTCCTTCAGGTTCACATTCAGGCTGATGTCTGTAGGAAAATAATCACAATGAGGGAAGACAAATTTTCCAGTTTCTTGATTTGGGATCATGGACAGTAGTGTTGAGGAACTTGCATTGTCCTTCTTAAGCTTCAACTTCTTACTTCCATTTCAACAAGCCCCTCCCCTAATTTTACTAAGGAGAAACATAAGTAGAAGGAAAGATTCTTCTTTCTATCAGGCTGGCTCACTTGGATTCCCCTAGCATTGACAAAGCCTCCACTTTCTCCTCACCCTGACATGAAGATGGAGCTGATCTAATGATTCTAAGATGTTTCCTGATTTTACCTTTCATAATGTAATCGTTCTTAGCCAAAATCCTTTAATAGTGATAATCACATAGTTTTCACAATATAGGAATAATGGTCACATTGAAAATGTTGCAGTGTTATTGATGTTAGTAGGTCCAGTTGGGTCACAGAGTGCAATACTATCTCAGGACAATTTGATACATTTTCTACCTCAGTTACTGGTCCCTTTTCATAATCCTCACGTCATGTTATCCTCTTGAGTATTACATCAATATTGCACATTATTTCACTAAGACGCATAAACTCTCTGGCAGAAAAGAGGGCTGATTCTCCCTAATTCTAAATGATAGAGGTGCAACTGCAGTAGAGCTGAGCCAGAGAGTCTGTTCTGTACCAGGATCTGGAATGGGCAAGCTATTACAGGAAGTTTGCAGTAACTCTAATAATATGCTCATATTTGCAAAACATTATTTCTTCAGGGTTCTTTGAACTAAGGCTGAGTAGGTGAAGCTCTGTCCGTGTTTCATAAAGATTACTTGAATAAAAAGCAATATGTGATCTTTTTCTCTCTGAAGTTGTAGCTATCTGCAGGCAAGCTGTCCTACACCATCACCACCAACAGAACCACTGCTTAAAAGCAGTAGGTTTCTAATTAATTAGTGTGTGTGTGAGAGAGACAGAGACAGAGACAGAGAGACAGAGGCAGACAGAGAGAGTGTATGTGTTTGTTAGTACAGATGTGTGTCTGTGTGTGATTGCAGGTATGTGATGTAAATGTGTGTCTCTGTGTGACAGAGTATTGTGTGTATGTGTGGCTTCAGGTGTGTGTGTGTGTGTGTGTGTGTGTGTGTGTGTGTGCATGCGCGCATGCGTGTATATAAGTGTGTGTTTGTAACTGTAGGTGTGTTTCTATTTGTGTATAAGTGCAGATATGAGATATAGGGGTGTGAGTGTGTGTCTGTGTGTCTATGTGTGTCTGTGTCCGCATGTGTCTGTGAGACCACAGGTGTGTGCATACTATAGTAGGTTTGGGATCAGAAAACAACTTTAGGAAGTGATTCTTTTTCCAGCAAAAGCATTGGGAATTATCAGTTTTCTTACTTCCATTTCAACAAGCCCCCTCCCCTACTTTTCGCCTCTCTGGTCATCAAGTTTCTGCAGCAAGCACTTTTACCTAATGAGTCATCTCACCATTCCAGAACAATTGCTTAAAACTGTAAAATAACAGGAGAGGCTGATATCTAGAATATATGCAAATTCAAAAAGACTACATAAAGCCACTTACCTGGGGGGGAGAGATGGAGATGATGCTTGCTTATACCCTGGAGACCTAAATGTCTTTACATTGCCATAAACTCTTTTTTGTTTGTTTGTTTGTTTTTGTTTTTGTTTTTGTTTTTATTTTCGAGACAGGGTTTCTCTGTGTAGCCCTGACTGTCCTGGAACTCCCTCTGTAGACCCGGCTGGCCTCGAACTCAGAAATCCGCCTGCCTCTGCCTCACAAGTGCTGGGATTAAAGGCGTGCGCCACCACTGCCCGGCTGCCATAAACTCTTGATGTGTGCATTTTTGACAGGAGATGGAAACTGTGAACAGTGACAGATTCTAAGTTCTAAGAAGCAAAATTAACAAAAGGAAGCCCGCTGTGGACATTCTGCTGTCTGTGTCCACACACACCTACACTTGTAGCTGAGGGTTTCTCTGTAATTATTGAACTTGGTTTCTATTATGCTCACACAGTTCAAATAATTTGATCTTTGAAACAGAAGAGGCAACATAAGTTCTACTCTGGATGGTTTTATGTTCTTCTTCTTTAACCATCTGCTTTGAGTTACTCTTTCAAGGCCCAGGGTAAACAAAGCAATCAATCGTAAACTAAATTTTGAGGGTCTTGTCCCACCACACTCCCAGGAATCATTCTATGCCATGTTGTGAAAATAAAACTATGAGAAAGTCCCTAGAGCTATTTTACAGGAATGGAAGCTCTCAAATCCTCCTGTAACATCCAAGCCATGAAAGAAGCTGTGATGTGTGTGAATAACATGATTGTGGTTTTAAAAGAAAACAAATATGACAGACACAAGAGGAAAAGCAATGAGGAGGGAGTCACATGTGCCTCTCAGCAATGTCCTGAAGGGCCACACAGATGTGGCAATGTTCACCTGAGTTAAGGACTTCATCTCTCAGAGCTACAAAGAGTAAAGGGCTGAGTGAATGGATGTGCTAACTCCTCCAAGGATTTGCAGGCCTAGAGCCCTAGATCAAGGGCTACAAATGACCCCAAGTCAGACATTCTCATATCATAAGTGAAAAAGAAGAAAAGCAACGATTTCCTTAAAGACGCTGTCTGTGGTCAGAGTGGACTTGAACCAGGTGCTCACAATTACCTGGTAATGGCAGCAGTCTGCTGGCTGTGAGACCCAGGAGACAGGGGGTGTGTATACAGACAACATGGGGCTCACACTCAATTCCCATGACCATGATGATTACGAAGTGAGGGGAAGCCTGTGTGAGGGTGTCACAGCCTACTTAAGACTCAGTGAAATGTCCTCAGCTGTTTGATGTCAGCCACTGTTTGATGACAGTCATTTTGTTCAATAACCAGGCACAGGGGCTCTGCCTTATGCTTTGTCTAAACTGAAGATTTGAGCAAATGTGCAAGATTTTCCCAGGGTGTAAATTCTGAAGCCATCTGTGGCTACTAGGAATTGACAATAGCTCTGCTCAGGATAGGAGACTGAGGTAATATGGTTTCTGGTATAGATGTTTACAGACACCTCTGTGCTACAAAGAGTGAACTAAGTAGAACCAAAACTACCACAGATAAGCATCATTTGTCCATGTGAGTGTGAAGCAAACTGAGCACTTGCTGCTTATAAAATATCAGGAGTATCACCAGCTACTGCACAGTAATGTAGCCATTGTTACACAGACAAAAAGAAAATCATCCTGACAATGCACTCCTGGAGAATTTAGCAGTTTTAATGGGCTAATAATGTCCTTTGATATCTTGATTGTCAGAAATTATATATGCTTGTGTGTGTATGTATATCTGTGTATGTATATTATATAATATATATGTACATATATATATATATATACACATATATATTAGATAGCTCTGGGGCTTTTTGTATGCTAATTCTGCCCTCATGGGAGGGGCTTCAGAGAAGGAGTGAGTTACAGCCGTGACTTCATGTGAACCAATCCCCTAATGAATAATAGAGCCAATCACTGGGCACATAAGGAGGGACTTCCAGATTGGAGGAGGAGAAGAGAAGAGCAGGAGAGAGGGAGAGCCTTTTTGGAATGGGAAGAGCAGATAGGTAAGATGTAGCTAGTAGAGTCTTCTGGTGTCATGGCGGATACTTAAGGATTCACCACCAGAGGGATCAGACTTTGATAAGTTTTACAAGATTGGGTTTTAGTTGATACGCCCAGAGATTTTGTTATTATTGTATCTGAACTAAGTTTGTCTTGTGTTTTTCTTCCTGCAGCAGCTTGTCTGGGCTTCAGAGAGAAAGGTACAGTGGCAAAGTGTGGGTTTGCCTGATGTGCACCACAGAGGACATGGGGGTATTGAAGCTTGGGGCTGGCATGGTAGCAACCTGCCAGTGGGAACCTAGCAAGCTGGGTGGAGAGATTGTGAAGCTCTGATCAGAGCTCCACAAGATAAAAGCAGGTCGGCCATTGCCCACCAGTGCATGGCTGGCCAGGCTGCCAGGGTTGAGAAAACCCGGGCATAGCACGGGAACATGCTGCTATACTTTCCATCATTTTTAAATATTTCCTGCAAATATATATATATATATATATATATATATATATATATATATATATATAATCAGAATTTAGAATTAACTCAATCTGGTCACAATAAAACATGGAGAGAGAGAGAGAGAGAGAGAGAGAGAGGGAAGCAGATAGAGCAAGGGTGAAAGAGATTGCAATGTGATGTTACATAAAAATAAGGAGATATTAAATCAAAGTCAAGTGGTGAGTGACTGTAAGTTATCCAGGGTTTTAGAGTATGGCAATAGTAAAAGTTATACTGAGGGGCTCAAGAAGAAATAAAGACAAGGTTTTAACTAGAACCTTCTTTTTATATGAAACCCTTCCAGATTAATTATGCAAGTTAGGATGTATAAAAACAAATAGGGTAAAACACAAGCAATAGTACTCTTAAATGTAAAAAGAAACATGACAAAGGAATAATTTTATGTAGGAAGGTGAAAATATGAGTCAGAAAGTGGCAGTCATGAGTTAAAATCATGTTTAAGGCTCAGAATGCAAAGCAATGGGTGCCATGAGCAGAATGCTTCACCAGGAAGCTACAAGGGCTCCTTGCTCCCCAGAGGCATTGATTGAGGCATTGGCACACACACCACAGCATCTCTGTGGGAAGTTCACTAGCCAGGAGGTTGCCCCCAGTCCATTTTAAACCAAGCAGACACATTACAGAGAAGGGAGTAGGTAACTGAGGCCGCTCCCATGCCCCATCCTGCAGAATATCTGAGCAGAACCCTCCTACAATGTTGAGAGTCAGACCTATCCAAGGCTTTCTCTGAAGCACTAATGAAAGGGCAAGACTTAACTCAGTGTCCTTGCCCAGAGGTGAACTTGACAGGGTCTGTGTGGTGATAATTTTGTTTTCTTTAAAAAAGACAGTAATCTTATGTGAATATATTTTTGTTTTCATATCAGGTGTGAGATATGGGGCTGCTTCAGACTATCCACACAGGCTGTGATTTGCCTAGTGCTCTAGCAGGGGCGTGATTTTGCCAAATGAAGATAGTTTATGTTTGGAACCATGGGGAGTTTTGAGAGGGTATAAAATGCTAGAGTCATGAGAGTCAGAGGCTGGTGTGCAGCTGTTCCCCCTGATGCTGCTGCTCCCCCTGATGCTGCTGCTCCCCCTGATGCTGCTGGTTGTTATTTGCTGCTGTTTGCTGAATTGCTGGTTGGAGATATCCTGATGACAAAGATCAAACTTGCCCCCAAGGAACTCAGTTCCCCCAATCATCAGGAAGTAGTCTAACAATATCTATGCCCCCTTTCCCCTCTAGCCTTCTTTCTCTAGTACCTACTATTGAAGGACTCGAAGGGATGGAGGTGATATAGGAAAGTAGGAAAAAGAACCCAAGAAATAGAGAAAATGTTGGGCTATAAGAGGCCCCCAGAATCCAGTAGGCAGAATGAGAAATCTGATTCTGATGATATAGGGAAATGGCAGGAGACACAGGGATGAATATTCCATTTGAACATGTCAGCAGAAGGCTTATCACAGCTACTGTAGATCCCCCAACCCATGCACTTTGCTCCCAGAAGGAATTTTCTGTTTTATTTTTCTTTTCCTTGTTTTCATATTCTGTCTCTTAAATGGTTGTGAGAATGGCTGAGCAGTTTAAAAATTGCAGGTGGAAATGAAGGAATCTGAGGGAAAAAAAAAAGATTAAGTGGGAAAACCAAAAGGGTCTCTCTATTCTCTTGTTTTTGAAAGTGTTGCACAGTTTGCTGTGCAACTAGAAAAATTGTGAGTAGAGGTGGAAGCACTTGGGAATCCAGTAGAGCTGGAAAAAGGAAAACATAAGTGCTCAGACCCCGTGACTGAACAAGAGAGCCGGAAGCTTCCTGCAAGATGAAAGAAGGAAGCAAACCCTGATAGAAGGCAGATCTCATTGGTTTTCCCAGTAATTGAACAGCACATGGTTGTTAATGGTTTGGATCATGATTATAATGAGATAGTGTATTATCCTATAGAAATGATAGATCTGAGGAATTTTAAAGAGGCTATGATTTCCAATGGAATGCATTCACCTTGTATAAAACATATATTAAGTAACTGGACTACCCAAAATAGAAGATTAGAAGGGTCTGGTAACAGCTGTGCTAGAGGCCAGTGAACAGTTGCAATGTTTATCATCATGGAGGGAGGAAGCCCTGAATATTGAACAGTGAATGAATATTGTCAAGGATAATTTTCTTGGTGAAGGGTGATACTCCGATTTACAAGAAAAGGCTTGATTTGATGATGCTGTTGTATAACAATGTTGCTTAGTGGCTTTAAGAGCTTGGGATAAAGTTGAAGATCCTAGGAAAAAGGTCCACCTTACTTATGAAGACTGTACAATCTTCTGGGGAATGAAGCCTTCATAGATTTCTTGCAAAGGCTGGTTTCAGCTATAAATAAAAGGCATATTATACCCTGATACAAGACAGGTGTTGATAGAGACCCTTGTGTTTGAGAAAGTGAATACCTAATGTAAGAGAGTTATTAGACCATTAAAGGCACAAGCAGTGCCAATTGACAAATGGATAAGGTTGTCGATATTGGTTATCGAGTGTACCATGCTCATATTGTAGGGCAAGCTATTGCTAAGAGTTTCCAATGTCAAAATGCCCATGGTTTCAATTGAGGAAAATTCATTTACAAAAAAAAAAAAAATATTGAGGCCAAGCTACTAAAAGCCTCATGTATCAAAATGTCCAGTGCATTAACTGTGAAAAACATGGTGCCTTCCACCAGAGAAACGTACAAGCCATCTCTTACAAGAATGTGCTTTTTAAAAGAATGCTTTTGGCATCCCAATGTTTGCAGATGTTGTGGCAAGAAATACCAGTGGACTAATGACTGTAGGTCTAAGAGGTATATCCAAGGCCACTTCTTGCCATCTGGAAATGAAATGAGGGACCTGGAAGCTCAAGGCCCCACAGTGAAAGTATGAGAACAGCTGAGACCAGGTAATAGGAAAAAACCTTAACCAGTGATCTGAAAAAGCATTTAACTCATTGAAAATGTCTGTTTAAGAGGTGGATGCGCACAGCCAACCATTGGACTGAGCGTGGGGTCCCGGATGGAGGAGTTGGAGAAGGGACTGAAGGAGCTGAGGGGGTTTGCAGCCCCATGGAAGGAGGAGCAACAGTGTCAACTGGCCAGACCCCCTAGAGCTCCCGCAGACTGGACCACTAACTAAAGAATACACATGGAGGGACCTGTGGTGCTGGTCACATATGTGACAGAGGAGGGTCTTCTTGGCCATCAGTGGGAGGAGAGGCCCTTGGACCTGAGGGTGTTCAATGCCCCAGTGTAGGGGAATGCTAGGGAGGGAAAACAGAAGTCGGTGGGTGGGTGGGGAACACCTTCATAGAGGCAGGGCAAGGAGGAATGGAATAGGGGATTTCCAAAGGGGAAAACGTTTGAAATGAATATAAAGTAAATATCCAAAAATAAAAAATAAAATAAAGAAAGAAAATGTCTGTTTATAATTTCTCGCTAAATACAGTACACTCGATGGCTTAAAACATGAAGGGGGAACTGTAGTGAGAATTGTATTTTCTTTAAAAACATGGAAATGTTATGTGAATATGTTTTTGTTTTAATCCCGGGTGTGGGATATAGGGCTGTTTCTCTACCAGCTAAAGACAGTTTACATTTGGAATTCTAAGGAGTCTTGAAAAGGTGTAAGATGCCAGAGCCACAAGAGGTGGGGGCTGTACTGCTCCCTCTGCTCCTGCTGATATTGCTGGATTGCTGGTTGCTGGTTGAAGATATCCTGATGACAAGGATCAAACTCACCCCAAGGAACTTGATACCCCTGATCAGAAGGAAGTAGCCTAACAATATCAACACTTCCTTTCCTCTCTAGCCTTTTATCTCTCTTAATTACTGTTGGAGGGTTGTGTTAGTGGCATTTTTAAATGAGCTTGTTGCAGTTTTCTCTTACCCAGCTAGCTCTCAAATAGTTATAAATTCACCTTTTTTTTTTTTTTTTTTTTTTTTTTTTTTTTTTTTTTTATCAAGCTTTAAGGGCAAAGTAACTGAGCAATTAATATTCTATTTTACGGTTCTATGATAATCTAGTTATCTCCAGCCAAAATTTCCAAGATACTTGCATTTTATGACTTTCTCTGCTCCAGATATTTTCTTAATTCTCTCTCAAGGATTCTCTCCATGGCTAATCTCCTACTTCCTTTCTCTCCTTTCCTTGTCCCCCTAGCTAGCAAGAAGTCCTACCCTATACTCTTTTTTTTTTTTTTTTTTTTTTTTTATAAAGTTGCTTTGGTCATGGTGTCTCTTCACAGCCATGAAACCGTAACTAAGACAGGCCCTACAGAGGAACCCACTATTATTGTTTTAGATAACCAGCCACATCGTCAGACTATCACCTAAATATCCATGTTTATTGTCATAGATTAATGCGGCCCTCCACCTTGGTCTGAAAAGATCCCTTTTGCAGTAGGCCTAGATTGAGTAAGCGGGGGGGGGATTATGAAGGCAAAACCCACGATTCAGCACTGCCCATGGATATAGCTCAGGTGGCAGTTGGCAAGAATGGCAGAATAATATTAACTTTTAATAACAATAGGGAACAGTTATAGCATCATGGTGTTTCTATTTATTTGACCTGGGAGCCAAAATCACTATAGTTACAGAAACAGAGCACAGAATAGCAGAAGTTCATGCTAAGTACTAAACATGCCTGAGAGCCAGGCTGACCTTAGTTTTACCATTAAGTCCAACACATCAAGCATATGCTAAATCTCAAGGGCTGAGCAGAGGTGGGGATAAAGCAGTCACAGTCACAGGAGCAAGAGTAGTAGCAGCCAGGCCCAGGCCCTGGTTGAGGCAGGAGGTGAAAGTGCTTGAAGTCCATCTTTAATCACGACCACAAGCATTTCTACATTGCCAGTGCCTGCTTGGGCAAGCTGAGCTGCAAGCTTCTGCTGGCCTGAGCCAGAGAGGTGGGGCCAGATTAGCTCACAAATGCTACCTCCCCTCACAGGATCCTGTGCCTTTGTGGACCCCATCCATATCCACTACATCACAGAATCTTACCCTAATGTGGCCACTCCCCTTCTGGTGGGTGGAGTCTGAGGACCTTAACATGTCTGCTTGTCTTGGAGAGGCTCTGTTGGATTATCATCTTGCAGCCGGCCAGCTGGACTAATGGCTGATGTTTTATAGAATTGGATATAGGGATGGACCAGGAGAAATGCCTGATAATGCATTATTTGAACATCACACATCCAACTCTCTGGTGTCTCCCTGAGGAGACTTCAGAGTACAGACCCATTGAAAATTCTTCCTGGCCTAGAGTCAGTTTGTCAGAAGCAGATTCTGGTCATTGTTAGGAGGAAATAGGCCTCAATGGAGCTCTGATTTCTTCAGTGGCCTCAAAGGCCACTGTAATATTTCCTGATGAAAACACCCCCCAAATTTTTGGAGTTATGGGCTAAAACTGAGGAAATATTACAATGTATTTCTTGCCTGGAAAATCTAGGGATACAGTGTTAAAGCTGTTGAGCAGACATGCTTAGTGCCAGTCACACCTTCAGGCACAGTATCCAGGCAGGGAGCTCACTTGGGAGAAACCAGAGCTCCTCTTGGTGACTCTGAACTCTAGTCAGGACAGAACTAAAGACATTTCCTGTTTCAATGAGAATCAGAACTGTCCACCACTGGAGCCTCTGCTTCTAACTCTGCTTGGCCTATTTTGTCTCCTGCCTTAACAGTGTAAGCTTTGACTCTTGTGTCTCAGCTTTTTCTTACTTTAAGCTGAGGCTCACTGTTGTCTTGGAGTTTGGTTGAAAATTAACAAATGCAGTAGTAAAAGTCAGCTGGAGCTCCCTCCCTAGTTTTGTTTTGTTTTTTTGTTTGGTTGGTTTGTTTGTTTTTGAGACAGGCTTTTTCTGTGTAGCTGTGGCTGTCCTAGAATTCAATTTGTAGACCACGCTGGCCTTGAACTCAGAGATCCCCCTTCTTCTGCCTCTTGAGTTCTGAGATAAAATGCATGTGCCACCATGCTCATCTAGAGACTTTTTTAATGTAATTTTTTCAGTAAGATTAGCTCATTTCTTCCATATTTCCATGAATTTTGAGAATATGTATAATCACATGCACATCAAGGTACAGACCCAGACCCCACCCCAGTGCCCCATGTCCTTCTGTAGACACTCCTTCCTCTGTACCCAGCCCATGGCACCCTTCTCTTCCTGCTCTCACACACTGGCTTTTCAGGAACACCATGGAGCTGGGTCCCTGCAGTAGTAATGCATCTGAGTTATCCACAGTGCACTCAGCAGCTGTGGGTCAAATCCCAACACAGCTGGATACAGTAGGAGATTCCAGAGCTGGGAATGCACTGTAGGCATCTCAAACCCTAATGACAGGACAGCTTTAAGAACAGCTCAGGGAACACTAACGGGAAACTGGTGGGTAACGTGTGAGCAGAAAGGGAACAGGATGCTGGCAGTTAGAATTTCCCAGTAGAAAACCACTACTCTGCGGTCAGATTCTCTAACTAAAGTGCATGGGGGTTTATAGGCATATTATTTGCAAGTTTTAATACTTTTAATAAGTTTTCAACCTCTCCTCTAGCCCACCACCCAGCAGAGGTAGTGGAAGTGAAAAGTTATTAGTATTTGGGGGATTTAGACTTGTTTAGCAGTAGCTTGATCTTTGTAGCAGAACTTGGTTTTATGATTCTATTTGTGACATGTCTGTTCCCTATTCTTTTGAGAGGAATCATCAGAGCTCTTACAGACATCAAAACAGAATTACATAAATTCAAGTTCCAATGTCATCCCTAACAGAAGCTGGTAAATATAAGTAATAAATGTTGGAAGGGCTAAGAAGATGTTTTAAGGTATATAAATGCAAGTCATAGAGATGTAAGAAATGAATTTTTAAAAAAGAAGAAATGGGAGATGTTTTATATTCCCTCCACAAACTTTTGTTATTCAAAGTTCAAAACTTTAATATTGATCAATAAAATTCTGATAAGTTAATGAAACATTCACAGTTTACAATTCAGTTGTAAGCTCAAAATTTTAATTCCCCTTTAATTGTAAACTTAAAGATACATCTCATCATGCTAAAAACATTTCTGTTCAATCTATATATCTACAAATGTAAACCTATAGCTTTTATAACAGACACCTGTTAACTACTTTTCCTAAAACATAGATTTTAATACAATGGTAAATACTAATATATAAGTTCACATAGCTACAGAGAATCAAGAGCACTAAGACGTAGACAGGCCTGTCACAGATCAAATGGACTCCAGATAAGCATGCCTGCCTGTTCTTGAAAATAGAATTCTCCCTTGTTCTTGGTATTTCTTAACTTCCACAGTTGCTAGACAATTTTAATTTCTGTTCCTAGACTGTATGTGTCTCAGCAGATTTTCCCCTGGCTGACAGACTCCATCTAGTGATCAGTTGTGGAGCTGCTGAAATCTGGAATTGCTGAAGGCTAATGTTAAATAGCTCAGCCAATGGGATTGCTCCCTGTCTTTCATCTCGATTAGATAAACAGATGCTTTTGATAAATGCCCCATTGCCCAGCCTTTAACTAGCATGTAAGCACTCCTGGGACATTTTGCAGAATCCCAATGTCAACAAGAAACAGATACAAAAGAGAGATCCAGCATCCATTTTCCCACTCTATAGGATACAATGAGGAGGAGGTACAGGGGGGACCCTGGGTACACTCTAAAAACAACCCCACGTCTCTTGTAAGGTTTTGCAACAGCGTGTGTATTCTTGCCTCATGTGTTGATGACTGGGCAAATAAATGTTTTTCTGTCTAGAGATTTGTTTAATGTAACCTGGTGTTAATAATTATGAGTTCAGATTCAATATAACTCACTATGACTACAAAATAACTAATTATATATCTTGTACAAAAACAAGATACATGGTAAAAGAAATTTCTATTATGGTATTTCATCAACCTTCATTTGTCATGCTTCCAGTTTATGTTTCAGAATGTTAATATACAGATCAAGACTTTAAAATGTTAGATAAAATTTAAAACGCTTTAAATAAACTCAATGATTTGTCTAAAAGATGCTAAACCCCTACAATTCCATGCTGCAAAAGTTGCCTCTAAATGGTTAAACAATTAAGAAAGAGCTTGCCTTCCTCCTCTTCACTGACTCATTTGGCCGTTTCAGTGCTTGCCTTGAATATTTATAAGATAACAATTATTATCACTTAACTTTGCCCTCTGCTCATTTTTAAGCATCTGTACAGATCTCCATCATGTATGGCTCAAAACAGTAACCTAGTAGGTTCCACCTCCCATTACAGAGACTGGTCAAAGACAGATAAAATTCTCTCATAGGCAGATCAACCTAAGACAGGATGGAAATACAAGATTCATGTACCAATGATGGGTAAGATCCACATGTGTTGAGGGAACACCTAAGACAGGCACAGTCTTTCTGTTCCAGTAGCTAAGAAAGCTTTAGGTTGTATAAAATAAGAAAGGGGTGAAAGCAGGAGCTGCTTGCCACTTCTCTGAAGCAGAGAAAAAAGAGAGAAAGTAGGACTGCCCGGCAAAATCAAGACAGGTCAGGGCCTTTTGGCAGATTTCCTGGCCTGCTGAGGCATAAAACAATAAGAACAGGTGCACTTGAGGCTCAAGACTCAGAGATAAAGATTCTATTGACCTTGGCAAAAATAAGAAGATTTTTGGTGAAAACTAATGTCTTATAAATATTTCAACAAAATTGCTTCTGTTAGCTTGTGGCTTTGCTTCCCACGGTACTGAAGTATATATAAGAAGCCTATGATAAATACACTTGGAGCTGGCATGGTATTGACCTGCAACCCTCTTGTTATCTGTCTCTTGCACCTTTTTTCTATCTTTTCTATAATCATCCTCACTCCCCCCTCAGGGGACTGTTCAGCTTCATACCAGCCAGACTGATGCATCCTCTGAGAGGCTCTACCAGCAGCTGAGTGAGACAGATGCAGATACTCACAGCCAATCACTGGACTGAGGTCAGGGACACCTACAAGAGAGTTAAGGGAAGGATTGAAGGAGCTGAAGGGGATGGCAACTCCATAGGAAGACCAACAGTGTCAACTAACCTGGACGCCCCAGGAGCTCCCAGAGCCTAAGCCACCAACCAAAGGGGATACATAGCCTGGTCCATGACTACCCAGGACATAATGTAGCAGAGGACTGCGTTGCATGGCCTCAGTGGAGAGAATGCACCTAATCCTGGAGAGACCTGATGCCCCAGACAAGGGGGATGCCCATGGTGGGGATGAGTAGGGGAATGGCCGAGTAGGGTGGGAGGAAAACCCCTCAGAAGTAAAGAGGGGGAGGTATGTGGTGAAAAACTCTGGAAGGGGGAACCAGGAGGAGGTAAAATAAAGTAGAAGTTACTAATACTGATGTGATTTAGTTTATGTTTAGGATGTGAGTACCAGCTCATACATGAATACCTATTGAATTTAGAGCCATTCATGATCTCCCAAGCACACATATGAATAATCCTCAGAGAGTTGTCATCTTTGATGTCACCACACATTATGAACTAATGGTTATAATGATTTTAGCAGATCATTAAGTGTCGCGCTCTCTCCCGTTGGGGGAAGCACAGGGCGGGCAGAGTCTCCAGGTCCAGGGACCACCAGGGTTTGGGTCTGCAGAGTACGTGCCCTAGGCTTCAAGGATCATTGCCACAGCCCTCTTCGTCGCATATGCCGCGGGGCCTGACGGTGCAGGAATGAGACACCATGTTCGAGCACCCCCGGGGCTGATGGAGTCTGCCCACTCGGTGCCCAAGCCATCGAGCGATGCCGAGCACTGCCAAGCGCTGCCAGTCTCAGCCAGCCGCTTGGCCGATGTGTAGGGAGGGAGCGGACAGAGATCAGCTTGGGCATCCACCTTCTCCCTTGTGCTCAGAGCACTCGCGGCCCTGCGCCCCCCGCCGTTAAACCCATGAGTCACAGCTACCTTAGACAAAAGATCTCCTATGCCAAAATAGTTTCTATCTTTATTCGTTCTGGATGGCGGGCAGCACTCCCAGGGCAGGCAGGTGGAGAAAGGGGGGAGAGAGAGAGAGCTACTTGGGTCAAGGTGTTCTATTTATAGTTCTGAGAGAGGGGGATGGGGCTTGGTAGTTGATACTTTCCATTGGCCAGCTTGGGAGCCCTAATCATTGGCTCATTTGCCTCTACACAAGTTTCACATGCCAGGCCTCTCTCCATACAGGGGTCATGATAGTTATGAAGAATTTCCCAGGAGCGTTGGCCAGAAGCATAAATTCTGGTCCCTGGTGTATGTACCACCGGGTCTCCCAGGGCTTCTACCTTATGCTCAACCGGGCGTTATAGATCACTGTCCCACAATTAAGGAGGCAGCAATAGTAGATAACATGCTATGTGTTCTTCATGATTGCTATAATATACTCTCTACCCAGGATACAAAACTCCTAGCACTGTATGTAGCTGTTGGACTTGCTACAAATCCATTTCTTTTTTATGTAGTCCCTGCTACTGCTGATCCCATTGTCACTCAGGAAGCCATATTTTTCAACTCCTCTGATGGAAACCCTACAGCAAAAAAATTAATTAATTAATTAATTAAAGAAAGAAAGAAAGAAAGGAAGGAAGGAAGAAAGAAAGCAAAATAGATTTCTGCAGAGCCTGCCATTGCATTCACACCTGCAAACATATCTCACTTGTCTTCACCACTTATTTATAATATGAATCAGAATCCACCAGAAACACACTCACTAGCTTTGCACCTAGAGACTTACACATCCTCGGGGGTTGATTTAATCACCACACCTCTGTTGAACCCTGGAATGTGTGTACAATGCTTGCTGTCTTGTTCAAATGAACTGCAGCAGAGGGTAGCCTCACAAGGGTGTGTTTAAAAGCTCTCTTGAAGAATTTTTACACGTGTATGAAATTGGGAGAAAATATACAATTTAGTAAATTGCTGGAAGGTCTTTAATTATGGATGTGAAAGGTTCTTTGTTTTATCCTTCCAGTGAAATGGGTCTGTTCAAAATGGCTATGCTCACATTCAAGAGTTGTCCCCAGTGATCTTTGATGACAAGTCCTTAGGGAACACTCTCAATGCCCCTGGAGCCTCTGCTTCTGTGAACAGGTATAATCATGCAAACAGAGGACTAATCATTCTCAGGCTTGCAGTTCTGAAATAGCTTCCTATGGTTTTAAAGCCCTTGGTGGCCAACAGCAGGGCTGAGTACATCACACGAGGGCAGTTAACATCAAGGTAAGATTTTTCAAGTGGTGGTCTCAAACAATATCTGCCCAGATGCTGCCATCATGCTAAATATTTAGAATGAAATAACACTGTGTAAATGCTTTAAGATGATAGCTAGTAAATAGAGTATCCAATTGATTTAAATTTTTCGGGATGTGGAGTTTCCTAGGGACTGGCCATTGCATGTAAGCACACACTCTGTCTCTGAGCCACGCCTCCAGCTCAAGGGTTCATGTGTTTTTTTCTTCCTTCCCAGTACTGTTGTCTTGACATGACACTGACTTTCAACCCTCATAGCCACAACACACATACATCACAACACATGAACACAGAAGAAGGAAAAATATTCTGAAAACATACAAGTTGTTATACTCAGTGTTGCCTGTCCACTTCCAAGGGTGCTCTGATGACTCTCTGTGCAGGCTTATCCAGTAATCAGAAGTCCCTTTGTATCTCCTTAGGAAATTCTGTCATAGAACACAAAAAGCCAAGAATACATGTGTCTGATGATTCTGGAGTCTCTCCACTCCACAGCTTCCTGTAAAGATAACAGGGGGGCGTAACAGAGGGTCACAGAATTTGGAGCTGTATTAGCCCGCAGTTCTCAGTGGATCCACCTGACATCTCTAATTCTAAAGTACCTCATTTGAATCAAAGTACCAAATATAACCACACATTCCTCTGTGGCCAGGTTAGTTCTGGGTTAACCTCCCATTGCCATCTTACATGTGTCATCTTACAGGAATGCACTCATGACCACCAGGTATCCCAGGAAAATGGCATATGTGACCTTCCAGCTGACTATGTGCACTATGTGAGAGAATATTTCTTAAATGTCTCAGGGCTCCAGGCAGAAGTCAAGCATCAGCAAATTGCACACACTCACACATTCCCTATGCCTCCATGTGCTTAGGATGGGATCCTTCCTCATGTTTCATCTGTAACCTCTCTACCTCAGAACAAACAGTCAAACTAATCCCTGTCCATTTCTTACCAGCTCCTCCAGGGTGTCAGATCGAGCTAGTTGGGCCTCTTGTGCCATGCAGAAGGCCTGGCCGAATGTCCAGTTACTTGAGTCTTCAGAAAAATAAAAACATTTATCTCCAACTCCAATCCAGTTTCTCGGGCAAGCAGCATGGGTATTATTTTTGATTGAGATCTGTTCTGTCGTTCTTACTAAAACGTAGACAATACAATGAATCACAACAAGCATGTCTTCTCTCTCTTTGGAATTCCCTCCTGAGCTCAGCTGTGAGTGTGAATTTGATTGTAGTTTTCCTAACTGATCTGTAGGAATCCTCTCCTGAGTATGATGGGCCTTTATCTAAAGACCTCCCACCGTGTGCCTGTGTCCCTCTCTCTCTCAGGTGCTCACTGACAGCAGGGCCCCCAGGAAGTGCACTTCTACAGTAGCATCACTTTCTATGTTTTCCATGACTATTTACTACAGTAGGGATTACTACAGCAGCAAGCACTCTGTATGGACACTTATTGATACCCAGCCTGATAATGAAACAGCAGAGAGAACTTTTGGGTAGGTAGTGCATACAGTGCAGACACGTTGCACTAAAGGATGACTTTATGTACTTAAGAGGACAGTGCAAGATTTTATTGCACTGTTCTGAACAGTGTGGTACTAAAATCCTATACATTCATTACTTCAGAAACTCTCCATTTAATACTTTCAAAATGCAGTTGAGCCTGGTAACTAAACCCATGGATCATGGGGAGAGGCACTGTACCTCCCTGCCTCACCTTTGAAGTTCCTACTTTGAGATTTCCTCTTGTTATTCTCTGCCTTGAAGAGTTCCCCCAGGTGGACCTATGTCCCCTGCATCTCTGTCTAGAGCTTGCTGAATGTCATCTTCCCAGGGATGCTGAGCCTGGCCTCCTGAGCACACCACAGACTGTGTGTTCCTTCACTG
>CM052700.1:18843266-18884244 GCA_028551405.1 Uromys caudimaculatus
CCAAACGGCAACCAACAGATTGGGAAAAGATCTTAACCAATCCTATGTCCGATAGAGGGCTAATATCCAATATTTACAAAGAACTCAAGAAGTTAGACTCCAGAAAACCAAATAACCCTATCAAAAAATGGGGAACAGAGCTAAGCAGAGAATTCTCAACTGAGGAAATTCGCAGGGCTGAGAAACACCTAAAGAAATGGTCAACTTCTCTAGTCATCAGGGAAATGCAAATCAAAACAAGTCTGAGGTTCCACCTCACACCAGTCAGAATGGCTAAGATCAAAAACTCAGGTGACAGCAGATGCTGGCGAGGATGTGGAGAAAGAGGACATATTCTTAATCTGTTTTGATAGCAATGTGGAACCATAGGGGAAAGAGTAGCACCCATAGATAACAGGTTAAAAAGCATCTTTTGTTAAAAGCTACACAGGAGACAAAGGACTTTGGCAGTGAAGGCTATAGCTGGTGGGCTTGCTACAGCTCCATCTGTGATCTACATAGACCCTGGCACTGCTGATCCATTTGTTGTCCAGGTAGGCGTGTCTGCCTTCCCCCTGGATGGGAACCCTGCAAAGAAACCAAAAACAGTTAAGTCTGCAGAGCCCAGAACTGCATTCCCTCCTGCCATGCAGTCTCACCAGTCTCCACTGCTTTTTGGTAACAAGAATCAAAGAGTCCCTGAGGAATCACCTGCACTAGTTTTACACCTCCTGTGTCACATTCTCAGGATTTGAACGCCCCTCCTTTGTCATTTGTCCATGGTGAATCCTGTAATGTGTGTACAGGGCATTGACCTGGTGCTTGTTGCCATGTTCAAAGGAACTGCAGAGATGAATGACCTCACTGAGGGTGATTTTCAATTCTGGGTTGAGGCATTTTACCTATGGGAATGCCCACTTCTTAGTAAATTGGTCAAAGGGCTTTAATGGTGGATGTGACTGAGTCTGTGATTTACCATTCCAGTAGAACAGCTATGCTACAGAATCCAAGAACTGTTTTGGGTGCTCTTTGATGACAAGACTTTAGAGGAGGTTCCAAATGTCCTTAGAAGTCTCTGACTTCCTGAACAGGTGCAGCCATGCAAATAGTGGACTGCTGCATCTCAGGCTTGCAGTTCTGTAGTGGCTTTCTGGGGTTTCAGAGCCTCCACTGCCCAGCTGAGGCTTTCTCTATATCCCACACAGGACATTTATCAGTAAAAAGTTTAAGTTGGAGCCAGAGCAAACAATAGCTACCCCCAGACACCATCGTTATGGTAAAGATTTTGAGTAAGACCACACTAAGTAAAGGTTTTGAAAATAATGGCCAATAAACAAGAAAATCTCCAAAGGATTTATGTTTGTGGGGATGTGGAGTTTCCTGCAGATTGGCTGTTGCAAGCGAGCACACACTCAAACTCTGAGCCACACCTCCAGCCCAAGGGTCATTTTTTTTCTTCCTTCCCAGTACAGTTGGCTTCATATGACACTGACTTTCAACCCTCATAGCCACAACACACATGCATCACAACACATGAACACAGTAGAAGGGAAAACATTGTGAAAACATACAAGTTGTTATACTCAGTGTTGTCTGTCCACTTCCAAGGGTGCTCTGACGACTCTCTGTGCAGGCCTATCCAGTAATCAGAAGTCCCCTTGTATCTCCTTAGGAAATTCTGTCATAGAACACAAAAAGAATGCATGTGACTCTTTGTTTCTTATGATCCTAGAGTCTCTCCTCTCCACAGCTTCCTCTAGAGATAACAGGAGGGTGTAACTGAAGGTCACAGAATTTGGAGCTGTACTAGTCACCAGTTCTCAGTGGATCCACTTGACATCTATAATTCTAAAGTCCGTCATTTGAATCAAAGTACCAAATATAACCACACATTCCTCTGTGGCCAGGTTAGTCCTGGGTTAACCTCCCATTGCAGTTATTAACGGTTGTCACTTGCTGTATGCAACATGTGCCAGCTTACAGGAAAACTCTCATGACTACCAGGTATCCCAGTAAAATGGCATCTCTGACCTTCCAGCGGACTATGTACACTATGTGAGAGAATATTTCTTAAATGTCTCAGGGCTCCAGGCAGAAGTCAAGCATCAGCAAATTGCACACACTCACACATTCCCTATGCCTCCATGTGCTTGGAATGGGATCCTTCCTCATGTTTCATCTGTAACTCTCTATCTCAGGGCAATACAATATTCAACAGAACAAACAGACAGACCAATCCCTGTCCATTTCTTACCAGCTCCTCCAGGGTGTCAAATCGAGCTAGTTGGGCCTCTTGTGCCACACAGAGGGCCTGGCCGAGTGTCCAGTTACTTGAGTATTCAGAAAAATAAAAACATTTATTTCCAACTCCAATCCAGTTTCTCGGGCAAGCAGCATAGGTATTATTTTTGATTGAGATCTGTTCTGTCGTTCTTACTAAAATGTAGACAATGCAATGAATCATAACAGGCATGTCTTCTCTCTCTTTGGAATTCCCTCCTGAGCTCAGCTGTGAGTGTGAATTTGATTGTAGCTTTCCTAACTGATCTGTAGGAATCCTCTCCTGAGTATGATGGGCCTTTATCTAAAGGCTTCCCACCTTGGGCCTGTGTCCCTCTCTCTCTCAGGTGCTGACTGACAGCAGGGCTCCCAGGAAGTGCACTTCTACAGTAGCATCACTTTCTGTGCTTTGGATGACTGTTTACTACAGTAGGGATTGCTCCAGCAGCAAGCACTCTGTATGGACGCCTACTACAGACAGCCTGATTGCTGAGACAGCAGTGAGAACTACTGGGTAGGTAGTGTATGCAGTGTGGACATGTTGCCCTAAAGGGTGATTCACACACTTAAGAGGACAGTGCAAGATTTTATTGCACTGTCCTGAACAGTGTGGTACTAAAATCCTATAAATTCATTACTTCAGAAACTCTCCATTTAATACTTTCAAAATGCAGTTGAGCCTGGTAACTAAACCCATAGTTCATGGGGGGAAGGGGGGAGACTGTTTCTTCCTGGCCCTATTATTCTCTGCCGTCACCCTACCTTGAGGTCCTTTTTGGAGTTTTTCTCTCCTGTTCTCTGCCTTGGACAGTTGGACAGTTACCCCAAGGGAACCTAGGTCCACTGCATCTCGGTCTAGAGCTTGCTGAATGTCATCTTCCCAGGGATGCTGAGCTGGCCTCCTGTGCACACCACAGCCTGTGTGTTCCTTCACTGCATCTTCCTGGTGGAACCTAAGTTCCCAGAGAACAGGAACTTCCAGTGGGTTTTCTCTAGAGCCCTTCCCACAATGCCTGGCTCACAGTGGTCAGTAAGTATAACTGACAATGTGAATGTGGACAGAGTGCTGAGGGATTTGAAGAGTAAGTTACTTACCTGACAGAGCAACAGAAAGAGCAACTACAGCTGCAGTGAGGACCGTGATCACGCCATAGCAGCAGTAAAGCCTAACACGAGACTCTGGGGACACAATTGTGAGACATTTTGCTTGGAGCATTTTACCTGAAAATATAAATATGAGAAGATCAATCTCAAGAAATGTTTAAGGAAAAAGAATTATCTGTAGATTTGGCTTGTGTTCACCTACTGAAAACCCCTTCACAGAAGGTCCTGGTCTATAAATGAAGTCCATGGCTCACAGAAGACTAGAGTCATTGCACTAAGGGCCAATGTAGAAGCAAGAAACAGAAAGAATGAAGATCAGGTTGAAAGCCAACAACAACCCAAGCTCTCCATGGATTTCATTCCATAAGAACAGACTGGTTAGGACTGAGGACAACACTGAGCACCAAGGATGTAGACAGACAGGGATCAGCAGGAGGCTGCGAGATGGCTGAGGGGTTAAGAACAATTGTTGCTCTTCTAGAGGACCCTAGTTGGGTTCCCAGTCCCAGCTCCCAAAGGGGCAGCTCATAATCATCTATGTAACTCCTGCTCCAGTCAATGAGACAAGCAGGTTGATACACTTTTCTATTTCCAGTGCCAGGGAGGAAGAAGCTGGAGTCAGGAGTACAAGGCTAGCCTTGAGTGCGTCCCACAGCATGGTTTGAACATTACAAACTTTTGTGTCTTTATTGAAAAGTAATGTAGGAAATGATCTCTTTAAAAAACAAACAAACAAACAAACAAGGATATGAAACGTTGCTAGCCTGGTTTTGACCTTAATAAAAACTATTTCACTGACAAAGCAAGTTATGGTTTCAAAGGAGTGAAGTGCCTGCAGTTAGTTACACCACATCTGAACTTGAGACATGAGCTCCGCATTTACAGCAGGAAATGTTTCCCTTGAATAAATATTTGAGTATTTGATTTCAAAAAGTCAATCCTGCTGAGGCAGAGGGAACAGGAGTTCCAGGCCAGCTTCGGGTAAAGTATGAGACTTTGTCAAAGTGTCAATCATCATCATCAGCAGCAGCATTAATAATAATAATAATAATAATAATAATAATAATGATAATAATAAATAATTTCTGTTAGAATACTTGGTTTAAGTGATAAGCATTAATATTTGTTGTGAATTTTGTATTTTGATAAATATCAATCATGTTTTCTCAAAATCCAGTATTCTTTCCCTAAATGAAAAAATATAAGGTGAAGAAACAGAAATGAGGGAAAAAGGAAGATAAAGAAATGCAGTATAATGAAGCATAAAGAGTTTGAAACACAAGGAACACAATTTTTCTTCCTTTCTGAAGAATGAAGTAGAAAACCCCATTTTATTCTTTTTCTGTAACTTATCAAGAGCTCAAAACAGAAAGGATTTGGTCCTGGGTGGGTTCAGGTCCTGATCCCCCATACCCACCCCCACCCCATGCCACCTCCTACCAATTCTTTTTTAATTTCAGTGGATCTTCAAACACAAGCCCCAAGCTTACCATGCAACTTCTGTCACTATGCACATTGCAGGGATGTTGGAATTTCCTTCACTCAGGGACTTGTAGAGCAAGCATTTTCTACAGCAATTTGGTGTAATCCACTAGAGTGTAATTTACCAGATCCCTGGGAAGAGTGGACTAGCAAGCTAAGTACAAAGAGAGAACGCTGTGGCTGCAGCTCTGGCTCTTATAAGGTAACTCACTGTTCATTTCTCTTGCGGGAGAACTAGTCAAGTATTGTGTGCTCCAATAGAATAGCTAATGTAACAGCCTCATAGCTAATCCTGTCTGCATTCTCCTGCTCTGCAGACCCACTGTGACAGGCTCCAAGACGCCCTTCAGTTCTTAATCCTTTGTTCAAGGTTCAGCTCCTTTGTCTTCCTGTTCCTGCTGAAGCTCCTCTCTGCTGTTACAGTTTGGTTCAAGTACTATTAAATACATACCCATTTCTTCCTCCTGCCGGCTGCCTGTGGTACTGAGCATAGGTAGGGAAGCCTTTGTGGCACTCATCTCAAAGCTGAGAAGCTGAGTTTCCACTAAGGGAGGATTGTAACTTGAAAGTCAAGAAGCTGAGAGAGACACATAGGTCAAGTCCCAGTATTTAACCAGCTAGCTTGAACTCCTCCCCCTAGGCTTGTACACAATTGCATTGTGCACACAGTAAGGAAGTGAAACTAACCTGTGTAAACAATGAACTTTTAGCAGAGCAACTTCAGGGGCTGGAGGGTAAGACCAGTTTTACTGTCATGCAGGAATCAATTCGGAAATAAAAGACGACAACAAAATGAAAATAATATTACCAACCCTTTCCTGCCCTGAATACCACACATCAGACAATGATATTCGAGGTAGGTGAGCCCCATGTTGTTACAGCTCTGAGTTTTGAGGGCATTACTGACAGGGACAGCTAGGCCAAGGTCAGAGGAGTCTGCCTTGAGAAGCCCAGAGACCCAATCTCTAGGAGAGTCAGAAAGGAGAGAGCTGGGGCTTACAGTCATTGCTAAACACTTCTTGCATCTCAGGTAATAAGAGATCCTTTGTTCTGGCACCAGACCTTGACTCTGGACTAGGGATTCAGGCTGTCTCCTATTACATGTTTATATATGGAAACATTTTGCTAGTGGTTTGGAGACAGAAAAATAATGCTCTCGATTACACTCTATCACATACTTAAGTGTGTTGTATCATTTAGATTTACTTACCATGAACCGTAATGCAATAAGAATTCTCACTTGAACCTGTTTACATACTCTCTTTGTGGGCATGCACTAAGACATGGAACTGTTTGTCCTGGGATTGGTCAGGGGGCCCATTTAAAGCTGTGGATGCTTTCTTTCTACCTGTATCTCCACAGTCTCTCTTTAATGCTCTCTATAGCAAATACCAGCATCATTGTATATTACTAGAATTGCATTAGCAAGGTTGAGAAACATTGGTCTAGAGGCATTCCTTATGCTGATAAAGGTGGCAGTGGGCATTATTTTTCTCACTGACTGTGAGCCCCAATAGGAGGCCCCAACCAAGACCTTTTGAAATTCACAAACCTTTCCACCTGTATGTGGGTCAGAGAAAGGGGATGGCAGAGCAGGTGCTCACCCAAACTTTGGGACCTTGGAAAAGACCTGTGGCTTTTTATGTAAGAAGCTTGACCTGGTGGCCCAAGGTTGGCCAGCCTGCTTCTGGATCATAGCTGGTACTACCCTGCTAGTCAAGGATGCTGACAAAATAACCATGGGGCTTGTCTTAATCAGGGTTTCTATTCCTGCACAAACATCATGACCAAGAAGCAAGTTGGGGAGGAAAGGGTTTATTCAGCTTACACTTCCATGTTGCTGTTCATTACCAAATGAAGTCAGGACTGGAACTCAAGCAGGTCAGGAAGCAGGAGCAGATGCAGAGGCCTTGGAGGGATGTTACTTACTGACTTGCTTCCTCTGGCTTTCTCAGCTTGCTTTTTTATAGAACCCAGGACTACCAACCAAGGGATGGCACCACCCACAATGGGCCCTCCCCACTTGATCACTAATTGAGAAAATGCCTTACAGCTGGATCTCATGGAAGCATTTCCCCAAGGGAGGCTCCTTTCTCTGTGATAACTTCAGTTTGTGTCAAGTTGATATTCAAAACCAACCAGTTCAGGGCAGGAATTTGTTATCACCACTCCCCATGCTATTGAGAGGACCCTCAAGAATCCACCCAGCCAGTGGCATTCCAATGCCCGACTAGTGCACTTTCAGGCTCTCTTTTTGAATCCCTCTTGCATAGGATATAACCCATCATCTGCCCCAAACCCAGCCACCCTGCTACCTGACCTGTCCTCACATGTGCAATATTATTGCTCCATAGTTCTGGGGAATATCCAGAAAAATCAGGCTGGACTTGACTGACATATGCTGCCCAGACATGGAACATATCTACTTCACAGATGGGAGCAGCTTCCTCCATAATGGAATCAGGTATGCAGGGCCAGAGATAATGCACTTGGATCCTGTTATTTGAACAACTGCTTTGGTGCTGGGAACCTCAGGCCAGAAAGCTGAACTAAGGGCTCTAACCCAGGCTTCAAAACTGGCAAAAGGAGCCATAGCTACAGTAGATGTGCCTTTGCTATGGCTCATGTACTTGGGTCCATATACCAAGAAAAGGGATTATTGACTGCAAAAGGGAAAAAAACCCACCAAAAATAAGTAAGGAATGCTTGCTTTATTGTAGGCATTATGGCTTCCTCTCAAAGTGGCCATATTTCATTGCCCTGGGCATCAGAAAGGGACATCAGAAATAGCCTGAGGAAACAGGCTAGCTGAGAAAGCAGAAAGGAAGGGCACCCAAACTTTCAAGTCCACTGCCAACACCCTGGTGGCTTTGCTGCCCTACCCCCAACCCCGTGCTCCCATCCATCCCTGAATATGCTAGTGAGGACAATGACATCAGGTGAAATGCCAAGGAGTTTACAGAAGACATGGATGGTTGCTGACCTCTGAAGGCTGTACCATCCTACCTAAGGAGTTTGCTAAGCCACTCATCCATCAGATTCATCAAGCTTCACACCTGATCACCGAAAACTGAAGGAATTGCTGTGAGGGGCAAGGTACACAATACTTGACTGTGCCACCTGCCAGGCTGTGAACTCCTAAGGCCCCAATTAAGGAGCAGCTCTAGGAACCAGAATCAGGAATCAACAGCCAGGGGTTAATTGGGTTATAGATCATACAGAAATAAAGCCAGGAACATATAGACACATGTATTTGATAGCATTTATAGATACCTTTTCAGAATGAGTAGAGGCCTACCCTACAAAGGAGACTGCCAATATAGTAGCAAAGAAGGTTCTGGAAGACATCATTCTCAGATATGGTTTGCCTACCCTGCTTGAGTCTGACAATGGAACAGCACTCATCTCTCAGGTAACTCAATCTCTAACACAGGTTCTGGGAACCAATTGGAAATTACATTGTACATAGAGACCCCAGAGTTCAGGGCAAATAGAGAAGATAAATGGAGGCCTTGACCAAATTAACCCCTAAAACTGGTGGTGACTGAAGGTCACTCCTACCTTATGCCTTATATAGGGCTAGGAACACCCCCTATACTTTAGGTCCCCAACACCTTTTTGAGGTCCTATATGGGAGGCCCCCACCCACGCTGCCTACCCTCCAGTCTGATGATATCTTAGCTGAATATGATCAACATAAGGTTTTTAAATCCTTGGAAGCCCTCCATAGGTTCCAGAAGCAACTCTGACCTGCCATCTGCCAGGTTTATGAAACTGTTCCTCCCCCTCAACCCCACTACTTTGATCCAGGTGACAAAGTCTAGATTAAGAAACAAGTACAAGACTCTGGAACCCCTCTGGAAAGGACTTCTGACCATGATCCTGACCATGTGTATGGTTGTTAAAGTGAGTGGGATCAGGACGTGAACACAGGATTTGCAAGTTAAGCCTGCCAGGAGAGAGGAGATCCAGTAGTTGAGGTCCCAGCAGGGAAGACTTCTAGGCAAATGGCCACAAGAGCAATGGAAGTTCACCCCACACATTTTCAACCTATTGAAACTGTGACTCCTGCACTCCTGCACTCCTGATCCTGCTTGCTTGCTGCTTACACTTTGCTGCACCAGCCAGTAGCCCCCTTACTCTCTGGGTACCCCCAGGGGACAATGCAACAACCTTGTCATCAAGTTCACAGTGGTTCGCAAGAAGGCCGATTGGACTGTCTGTTCTTATCTCCTCTTACCCCAGACTTAACACACAACTGTTGGTTACCAGACAGGGACTCTGCATCGGAAGTAAGGCACCCCCAGATTATTCCCACCTCTGCAACCACACTGCAACTGCACACTGTTGCAGGATACATGCTGCTCTCAGAGAATGCTTGGTGGGCTGTTACCTCAGGACTCACTCCATGCATTTAGGGCCTGGTTGTAAATACGACTGAGGAATTTTATGTTCTAGTGTAGCTTGTACCCAGAGCGACTTATTATTCTGTGGAGGATGTCTTCAACCAGCTAGCACCTCCAAATAATCGAGTTAAAAAGGGTGGACATTTCCACTGTGTTACTAGGTTCTCTCCTTGACATAGAGCTGGCTGGAGCTGCTAGTGTAGGTGCCCGAGAACCATCTCAAGGATTCAAGATGGTCCATTACTGAAAGGGGAGAATGAGAAGGCTAGGTTGATTTCATGACAGGCTTCAAATAGGCAGTTAAGGAGACCAAACCTAAATCTCTCTTTCCAAGAACTGGGCAATTCCAGGTAAGTCCAGGCCTCAGAAGCTGCCCAGTCACCTGGCCTGAAGCAAGGACAATAGGTCAGTAGTAGTTGTCAGACTTCCTCAACTGCTTCCTCAGCAATAGTTTCCAGACCTCCCCAGCAAGTTTCCAGCACCCACACCCAGGTAATGGAATGTCCTTAGAGATGGACCCAATACATCAGCACAGAAGTCACCTACCCTGGAATTCCCTAATGTGCTTTAAATCAGGCCTGCAAGTTCACGTGGTTGTCTCTCTGTCTTGGTGATGGGAGACCCCAGCATGCTGGACTTCTGCAGAAGAAAACACTCTTTGTGTTTGCATAGATTTGAGTCCAGAGTATCATTCTTTGCTGAATCATGGACCCTCACACTAGTTTCCTTTCTGTGGTAAACAACATGACCAAAAGTAACCTGGGTAGGAAAGGGATTATTTGGCTTGTGCATCCCAATCCAGGCCATTAGTGAGGTAAGCAAAGGCCAGAACTAAAGCAGGGGTACAAACTGAATTAGAAACATGGAGGAGTGCTGCTCTACTGACTTGCTCCCCATGGTTTGCTCAACCTTCTTTCTTATAGAACCCAAGATCATCTGCTTAAGGCTGGCAATGCCCCAAATGGGCTGTACCCTTCTACAATTATCATCAATCAAGAAACTGGTGTACACATTTGCGTATAGGTCAATCTGATGGAGACATTTTCTCAGATGAGGTTTCCTCTTCCCAGATGACTGTCAAGTTGAGAAAAACACAACCAGCACAAAAGTCTTGGGCAACAACCTGCAAAGCAATATTGTTGCCTCATATGAATATACATGCATTATTTCCCTTTTACCTCCTCAGCCCAAACAGTTACAATGTTGCACAAGATGGCCTAAAGCCTGCTGTGAGATCCAGGCTCTCCTGTAATTCATGATAATACTTGTGACTCGTCATCTAGGAGCTGGGATCATAGTGGTGAGCTACCATACCCAGCTTGAAGTCTTTCATTAAGTGTGTACAACACGTCTGTAAAATAAATTGAATTATATCTACCCCTGCTTTGCTTCAAAATGAATGAGGCTCAGACTATGGTTTATTTATTTAGCCTTTGTGCAACTACTGGGAGATTGCCCCTAATCTAATTTTCTAATGGCTAAACTGTTATTTCCCCAGCTGTGCTCCCCAGATAATGGTTGCTTGCGTCTCCCTGGATTATTTCTGTTCCGGCAGTCTGTCCTGGGTTAGGGGGGGCATTTTACTCAGCCACGAGCTTCCTGGCCCATCATATCTAGTGGAGACTTCCTGTTCCCTCAGTCTCCTTCCTCCTTCACTCTCCTTTCTCCTTCTCTTTTCTCCTCATGGTCCCTCCCTGTCACCCCCACTTAGGTAACTGTAAACCTGCCTACCTCTCTTCCCTTCAGTAATTGGCTATAGCCACCTTTATTTAATTAATAGCTTCAAATTGGGGAGCAAGGTTTACACAACAAAAGCTGGTGTACATGAGAATTTGCTCATCTTGAGGCAACCAGATCGTGGGGAACAGAATTTAATTTGAATATATAGTAGCACAGAGCTACCCCCAACATGTCTGCCAGACACTGAGCATTAATGAACCATGAATAAGGCAGCAAAGTTCTTGCTGTCTTCAACCCCTCACTATTGGCTGTGTGGAACAAGGAAAGATTGAGCATAGTGAAACCAAAACTAGAATTACCATCTGACCCAGTTTTACCCTTCCTGACCATGTAGCCAGAGGATTTCACACCCCCCCACAGAGATACATGCACACCCATGTTACAGATGCTCTGTGAACAACAATAAAGAAATGGGATCAGCCTAGCTGTCCATCAAGGGATGAATGAATAAAATATTCTACACAGACACAGTGGAATTTTATTCATTCATATAAAAATGAATTTTCAGGAAAATTCATAGATCTAGACATTATTATATTAAGTGAAGTAACTCAGACTCAGGAAAGGTGATGCTACATATTATATCTCATTTTGCAGATGCCAGATTTCAATTTATGTATTTTAATTTGTGTATGTACTTAGACATTGAAGTTATATATATTCATATATATATTATTTTTAATTTACACATATACATAGGATATATATAGAGTATGTGGAATGGTGGAAAGTGTTTCAAATTATATAACAGATATTTTAGTAAAACTCCAAAAATTCAGATATAAAATTTATCTTAGAATATATGATGAAGTGAGGGGTTTTGTTTAATTTTTATTTCAAATCATTCAGAATAAAAAGAGTCAATAAACAGCCATTGGTGGCTCATACCTTTAATCTCAGCACTTAAGAAGTAGAGGCAGGAGGATCTCAGAGTTCGAGGCCAACCTGATCTACACAGTGAGTTTCAGCCAAAACAGCCAAGGCTACACAGAGAAGCCCTCTCTAAAACAAATAAACAAACAAAGGAGAAAAAAACAGATAAGAGAGATTTGGAAAAAATGTTGTGAGTTAAGTATGGGAGTGAAGTGAGAGAGAACACTGTTGACCCAACTATCCCTGAGCTTTCACATAGACATGAAACTTCTCTAAGCACTGGGCTTCCAAAGCCCTCCTTATGCATTATGATCACGAGAGTCAGTGGACCTGGTTTTGGACTTAAGTGAGACTACAGCTGTAGTTTAGAATTCAAAAGCATTTAAAGCATCCCAACTTTTCCTCTTTTGTTACAGTAAGTCTCTAAAACATGCTCCACTTCTTTTCTTCACCAAAAGTAAGGTGCATCTTCTAGGAAACATATTTTCAAAATAAATGAGATATATTTCATTGGTTGAAATGCTCTTCGTGTCTGTGTCTCTGTGTGTCCACAATCATGCAAATACTCATGTCTGGGAGAACAGAAAAAGAGGATGTCCAATGTCCATTTTTATCATCTCTCCGTTTTATTCTTTGAGATGGGGTCTCTCATTGATCCTGGAAGTAGGCTGGCAGGAGCCCCTGTTATCCTCCTGTCTACAGACCCTTCCACACAGCACCACCACACACAAAGCAGGAGTCACATGAGTAACAGCAGTCATCTTATTTGACAGAGGTATTGGGAGTGTTTGGTTTTTTGAGAGAGGATCTCATATGTAACCCAGGCTGGCCTCAAATCACTATGCAGCTGAGGATGACCTTAAACTTCTGTTCCTTGGGCCTCTACTTCTAAGATGCTGGAATTATAGCTATAGACTACCACTCCTAGCAGGAAAATACTTCTGAGGCCATTTAGTCCTAACTGACTTTTCTATACTATCTGGAGTTTAGTACAAAACAAAATAATATTAAAGTTTTATATGACAGAAATTAAATAAAAGTCCTATTTTCATATGTTTCCTTATATTCATGCCATTTTTAATGACTTGGAACTTCCCACCTTTGAACTTGCGCTGAACGTGGCTTGTCCAGCTGAATGCATGTGGGAGTGCACGGAGCTGCACAGAGGTCCAGTCTTGGGGTCCAACTATGTCCAATGTCCATGTAAACAAGGTAATAAAAACTGGAAGCGTGTGTTATGTCAGCTGGACTTTAACTGATGACTCAAGAGTTCAAGATTTTGAAAGTCAGTTAGGGCAAAAGTCTTCTGACACATAACCTATGGAGATATCTAATCTAATCACAGGACAAAGCTGTTTTTAAAGCTACAAAACACTGAAATGATTGTCGTGCTGAATAGGCCACAGACGACAATCATTTTCATAGTTATTTATACTGTTGTAATCCCAGTTTAGTATTATGTAATTTAATGAGTTCAATCTGAAATGCATATGAATCACTTGTTAGTTTGCTCTGGTTGAAGTGAGTAGAAATTTTAGCATTTTTCATTGTTCTTTTGTTGTTGCTGTTCATCTGGGTTATTTTTATCTGTGTCCTAGTTGTAAACACTATAGATAATAATTTAGAAAAGCATACAGCTCAACCAAGCAGCTTGATCAAGTGGTAAGTCGTGTAAAAATGATTAAGCTCATGCAACATATGGCCCTAAAGAGACACATTTCACGCAGTGTAATAAGAGAATAGAAATAAACCAGAATATATGTACTACAGCGTTCATGGCCAAGATTGGATGTTCAGTGAGACTGCACTAAAAACAGAATTTCCTGAAATCTGAAATAATCAAGGTAGATTCATAGAAGATAGAATTAGACATTTTTTTTATCCTAAAAATTTACTTTTATTTACCTGTGTGCCAAATACCTGAGGGCTCCCAAGGAGGCTAGAAGAGGGTGTCACATTCTGTAGAGTTACAGACAGATGGTGCTGGTGTCACAGATTCTGGGAATGGAACCTATGTCTTCCTCAAGAACAATAGTGTTTTTAACTTCTGAGTCATTGCCCCAACTCTTAGAGTTGGATTTCTAAACAATTATTTTAAAACTCCAGCAGGTGAAGGAGAAAAAAGGATAAAAAGCAACATGAACCAAAACAATCCTGAAGGTGTATCCAAAAACAACAATCCAGTAAGAGATTTAAAATTCTAATTCACATCCTTGTTTATTTGTATTTTCTGAGCCCCTCATTTATTTGTTATTTGTATTAGCTGAGCACCACACACTAAGCCTCCTTCTCCTGCTGTTATTAGTGAAAAAATAGAAAAATAAAGATGTTGTTGAGGTGTTTACATTATAAACCCAAATGAACTTTTTGATGCGGTTTTAAAAGTACCCCATTGAATTGATATATTTAAATCATCTCTTTTTTTATTCTGATTCTTATTTTCTTTCCTTTTTTTTTTATTGGCTATTTTCTTTATTCACATTTCAAATGTTTTCCCCTTTCCAGGTTTCCCCTTCTGAAACCCCCATCCTCCTCCCCTGCCTCTCTGAGGGTGCTCCCTCACCCACCCACTCACCCACTCCTGTCTTCCTGCCCTGGCATTCCCCTACACTAGTGCATCTAACACCCTCAGGCCCAAGGGCCTTTCCTCCCACTGATGCCAACAATGCCATCCTCTGCCACATATGTGACCAGAGCCATGGGTCCCTCCATGAATGCTCTTTGTTTGGTTATCCAGTACCCAGGAGCTCTGGGGGAGTCTGGCTGGTTGACACTGTTGCTCCCTCTATGTGGCTGCAAACCCCCTCAACTCCTTTAGTTCCTTTTCCAACTCCCCCATCAGGGACCCCACGTGATGTCCAATGATTGGCTGTAAGCATCCAGCTCTATATTTTCAGGATCTAGCAGAGCCTCTCAGGAGACAGTCATATCAGGCTTCTGTCAGCAAGCACTTCCCAGCATCCACAATAGCGTCCCGGTTTGGTGACTGTATATGGGATGACTAATATCTACTTATCAATGAGTGCATACCATGTGTGTTCTTTTGTGACTGAGTTAACTCACTCAGGATGATATTTTCAAGTTCTATCCATTTGCCTGAGAATTTCATGAAGTTACCTGTGAAGTTTAAATCATCTCTTATGCCCCAAATAATTAACTGAAATAAAGCAGAAATAGGAATATATTACTTTGAATACATTTTCCTGAAATTGTTGCTAATGAATATAAAAATATGAACGTAAGCTAAAGAAATTCATGGCAACCAAGAGAGCTCCATATAAGACCTATAAAGGAATTCTTTAGCCTAAAGATAAAGACAAACAGTCACATGAGGCTGCAGAGAAGAAAGAAACCATGCTTAAAAACAGTTAAGGAAGGAATAAAATAAAACAAACAAACAAATAATAAACAAACAAACAAACAAAAAGGAGTATAAAGTGACAGGAAATAATACACACCTTTCAATAATAACTTGAATACTAATGGTCCCCATTCCCCAGGCAAATAAAATTTCCCAAGTGGCAAATTGGATTAAAAGATGGGACCTGCCTATTTATTGCTTCAAAAAACACACTTCATCATCAAAGATTGACACTACTTTAGGGTAAAATGTGGAAATTCATACTCCTGCATCCTCCAACTGTCAACATTAAATTTTAGAACATCTTAGACTTTTTTCTGTATCAAGATATTCTCAGAGTGAGATTGTTTTATGGTGCAATGGATTCATTTTTAATTTTTGAGAAAAAGAATCTTTTGATGTTTTTCATGACAGCCACGTTAGTTTTCATTCTCATGGGGGCAGGCAGTTTTCCTTTGCTCCATATCCTCAATATTGTCATCTCTTATCTTGTTTGGTAAAGACATAGGGCGGGGTTTGAACACTAAACTAATACTGACTATTGTGGTGGCTTCCAGTCATATTAGATATATTAATACACACGGACTCAGATCTGCCAGGTGGATTGCACACCTGTAACAATCTCAATTAAACCTGATATTTTTACCCTGTTGAGATTAAGTGAGACAAAGCATTCTGGTAAAATTTCATCTTCATAGCTTGAGTTCTAGAGATGATCTCAATAGAATCCTGTTCAATAGTAAGTTCATGCTGGAGTGGAAGTGACAGAGACAGGTAATTTACTTCATTGGTGTAAGTGTCACCCATGTGTGATGAATCATGACCCACTAAAAAGGACTAACCTCATCCTCAGCAGCATCAGAAGGCTGCTACCAACTAACACCATCACACAGGGCCGCGTGCACATTATTAATTATGGGAATGTGCCACTCTAATTTGGGTTCTGATGGTGTCATTGCTACCAGTTGACAATTTCTCTTCTATTCTTGTCTTCTCACAGAAAGAATCCACCCAAGACAGTTTGTGCAAAAAAATTGTTTAACAAAGCAAAGTAATTCAAAGTGAATGTACACTCCAGAGTAAGACTGGAGCAGGCTGCCTGAAGGTGGATGGTAGCCCAGCTAAACTCTGCATAGTGGAATTTACAAAAGTGTCCCAACTCCATAATGTCATTGTTAAATTCTCATCTTGGGAGCTTCTATCTTACATTAAGGAAGTTGTTCCACAGCCAAGCCATCCCCTCTGTTTTTTGCATTACCTGCTCATTAACATATTTATTGGTGGCATGAATGCTCATTAGAAAAGTATCCTGGTTATCTTAATTTCTTACATAGCAGGAGCCCAACTGCACCTTCAAAGGTGTTTAACTATAAAGGAATATTGCAACCACCAGGAGAAACATCAACCTAGACACAGTCAGAATCTTCTTAATGATATATGAAAGGAGACAGTTTGGGAATCTGGCATAAAAATTCCTCATTCTACAACTAACATGTCATATGATCATGTGAAAAGCATCTCTTCATGTTGCTGAGCATTAGTTTCCTTAAGTATATAGGATACAGACAGCTAATGTTTAGGGAAGATATTGACATATACATGAATATATAATAACATTTACACACACTAGTTGGTCAGTAACTGGATTCAATATGAAGACTGAACACAGTGGGTCTAGAAAATTGGATGTAGAGAGAAAAGAAACTCAACTCATGTTGAAAAGGATTGAGTTCCATTCTGTCTCACCCCAGAGGCTAGTGGGTCTATGCTTAATCACAGTACTAGACCCATAGCCTGAGTTTCTTCAGATTCCTACAGGTGGGAATGAGACCAGAAGCCAACCACTAACACAGGAGTTGTCTGGGTGATTACCAGGAAGGGTGAGTTCAAGACCTGTCTCCAGCTGAGGAGGTCACACATCAGGCAGTAGGCAGGACTCCCTCACTGCTGTTCCTTTGCCTCTGTTCATTTCTTCATGGGGCACCTTGGGCATGAACAAATTAGACATAACCCTAGTGCACAGCATGTTAGTGAAACAATGAACTTTCCTCAACAGGGCATATGTAAATGTTTCTACATTTTATTTTTCTATCCTTTAGCTTCTTTCTTCAATCCCTTTCAAGAATTTCTAAATTAAATTAAAATTACAAAATTTAATTTTTAGTAAAATGGATGTGAATTGAATATTCAAACTAGCTCATTTAAAACTTTCAGGTCAGGATTTAAAGCAAAGCCATTTATCCATCTCCACATCTTCTCCTCTTGTACACAACATAGTCCAATAGTAAATAAATGTTCTTTTCCCTTTAAGAAGTCATGCATGAATTCCTAAAATCAAAACCAAGTGAGGGACTTAAACTATAGCAAGTTTAATCATAACTTACTTTCTTCTATTAACCAAATAAAGCACTATTACTCCTCTTTGAAGTTCCTCCTAGGTCCTCACCAGCATAATTCTATGTAGTGAAATCTCTCTTTCTCTCTCTCTCTCTCTCTCTCTCTCTCTCTCTATATATATATATATATATATATATATATATATATATATATATATATATGATCTATGCCAGTTACTAATTTAGAAATGATCTGTTTAAAATCTAAGTCTCCCCTTACTCAGCATAGAAAATGGGCTAAAAAGTCCAGAGATGTCCACATTGCTTAAAGAAAAGTGTTAAGTTCTACTGAGCAATTTTATTTAACAATTTTACCAATTCTTCTTCATCTTGAATGAGCAGCAAAGTGGTTCCTCTCACAAAGCAATCAGCTAGACCTTCAGCCCAAGGTCTGGAAGTTTGAGAAATAAATAAGCACTTATCCTGTTATGGATGCCAGTCTCTCCAGCACTTCAGTGTGGTTCATCTCCCTAGAGTAAGAAGGAAGACACGTTCTATTCCTGCCCTTTCCTTCTGCACCACAATCAACTGTACTCAGTAGATGTTTCATTAGTGCATGTGGGAACATGGCTAATGCTGGCATAGGTCAAGGAATCACAAATATTGGCAAAGGATTCATTTTTTATTTTGTTTTTATTAACTTCAAACAAATTCAATTGTTCAACATATTCATTAAAATAATCAAATGTTCTACTTTTTAACTTGATATCTGCCTGTCATAGTTAGGGTTTTACTGCTATGAACAGACACCATTGCCAAAGCAATTTTTATAAAGACAACATTTAATTGGTTCTGGCTTACAGGTTCAAAGTCCATTATCATCAATGAAGGAGTATGGCAGAATCCAGGCAAACATGGTGCAAGAGGAGATGAGAGTTCTACATCTTTATCTGAAGGCTGCTGGGAGAAAACTAGATTCCAGTTGGTTAAGAGGAGGGGCTCATTGCCCACCCAGACAGTAACACACTTTCTTCAACAAGGCCACCCCTACTCCAACAATGCTATACCTATTAATAGTGCCATTCCCTGGGCCAAGCATATTCAAACCACCACACTGCCTATTAGGGATCATGTGCACCTATTAGGGATCATGTGCAGCAGCAGCCTGAGGCAGCAGGGCCAGGTGCCTCAGCTCATGGATGTTAAGATCACACAGCTTCAATGCAGTTCCCAGCACCAGCATTTATAAGCTGTGTGACTCTCCATGAGTTCTTAACTTTATGGCTGTCTTCTCATACAAAACCATGGTGGTATAGAGTCTCCATGGAGGACTGTTTGACTGAGGTAACTCACATTTTCTGTCAACTATTATTCTCAGGATATTCAAGCCACACAGTTACCAATTGGTTCAGTCCTGCTCTCTCGGGCAGCCACATGGCATGGAAGAAATGTGAAATGTCCACAGTGGACAAGGTATGGATACTGTTTTGTAACATTATAAGACATTGACTTTACCCTAGGCTCAACTCCTTGAGCTTCCAAATACTATAAAGAGGAGTAATTTTTATGCGGAAAAATTATGAAGCAAAAGCTCTTGCTCACTTAGCTAAGACACTCAATCCAATCAGGCTAAAGAGAAAGGATCGACCCTGAACAGCCAAGTTACAGAGCCAACTGATGCCAGCCTGGTCCCCACAAGCATCTAGGACAGGCAAAACATACCCCTGTTAAATCCACTTGCGTACATCTGAAATAAAGGTCAGAGGTGGTTGATAACTACATAAGACCTCCCTTAATTACAAGGAGTATAACTAACATTCCTTGTGAACTGACTGGAGTAGTGCTACACTCTTTGTGCACTATTTTACACACACACACACACACACACAGAGAGAGAGAGAGAGAGAGAGAGAGAGAGAGAGAGAGAGAGAGAGAGAATTGTCAATCTTAACTAAGCCCATGCTATATCGGGTAGCTGTAACGCTCATGATATGATATGGACAGTGAGCAGTGCTGTGTGATCTGAGGTGAAACAAGAGTATCATGAAAGGATACAGTGTACTGGACTTGAAAAATAGGATCACGGATTATCATTCCTGCTGTGTGAGCTGTCAAGGACCAACCTTGACCCAGGTACTGAGGAGGGATGCGGAGTCTGCATGGACCAACTCTGATGGCTTCTGGCAATGGCATTCTGCTAATACCAGTAGTGGATTAGGAAAAGAAACTTAATGACTTTGTCTCTTAAATCTTTGACTTAGGGGAAATTTGCTGGCAGGGCAAAAGGCTCAGAGCGCATTATGTCTTTGTGAGCCAGAGAGAAATGAAAATAGAGAAAGTCTCACACACCACACACACACACACACACACACACACACACACACACACACACTCAGTCAGGGACAATGATTAATTTCATAGATTTCACAAGTGCATATATATATATATATATATATATATATACACACACACATATACCTACATATACATTGACAGACAAAAAGACATATATATGTACATACAGTGGATATATATGTATATGTGCATACACATATATGTATACATACATATACATACATACACACACATATGCACACATATACAGATATACATATTTGGTGGATGAAGCAGAGCCCCAATTGCCACACTTTATTTTCTTCTCTCAGCCTCTTTATACCCCTAGGACAAAAAGCTCTTTATGTAAGAAAAATGTACCTCGGAGATAAAATCTGTACAAGAGCAAGTTACAGCAGGATGTTGATAGTAAGTTCAAAGCAGGGTTTCATTCTATAAGCTCATTATAAGTTCAAAGCAATAGTTTTAAATGGCTTTGTTTTATCAAAGTGCACATGTGGGGCCTTATCCTTAGACCTGACCTAGAATGAATGTTTTTCCTTGATCATTAGTTTGTTCCAAGACTACTCTTCCTAGCGCAGTTTATGAGCTCGTAGTGTATGGAAGCATGTTGAGCGCCTTTCATGCACCATTCACTTACTATCCTACGAGAAGAATACATTCTACTCTCGATTCTAACTTTATTATCTTTCTGGCAAAACATCTAAAACGTTCTATCTATTATTCTAATTTCCTAATATTATGTGAATCAAATCAAGAGAAAAATCACTAATACATTTGAACAGCATTAATTCAATGCAAGTTCATCTTCATGTTGATGTGCAAGAAATTTGTCCAATAGGGAGGGCCAAAAATCCAAGAATCAATCAGAATAGATTATAGGCAGAAAGGGTCTTTCTTGCACATGTCAGAAAAATGAGGAATACAGGCATGACATGCATGAGAAATCACATCAGCAGCAAGAAGCAATCCTGGATAAAGCTCTGGGGGCCATGCCTCTCCAAGATTCACCCACTGCAGCCATGAAAAATGTCATGCTGTCTCCGGGTAGCTTGCTTGCTTACCACAGTCTTTGCTTTATGGCTTCTGCCAGTAAGCTGTATTGATGGACAAGGAGGCAGAAGCAGACACCACAAATATAAGAACAACGCATTTATATCAGCTTCAAATTTCTCCTGAACACTAATGTGACACAGAATGACTAAACCTACTTAATAACCCTAACAAGTCATGTTTCTCATTTTATGTATAAGGATTATTTTACACATCTCTCTTTTCTCACTATTTCCACCCTTGAAATACTAAATGATTTTTTTGTAAAATAGGTATTATCTTCATATAGTCACTATTTAGATATTTTTTACTAGAGTTTAATATTCAACAGTCACATTTCAAATTTATCATAATATAACACAATATGATGCAGCATAATACAATATTGGGAGAATATGTTTAACCTTCATAAAACATAAATTTTCTCATCTGTACAGTGACTGGACAATATCTACTTCATAAACTTCTAGGATTTGTGAAACAATTCTTATAAATTTAAAAGCATAGTGTCTGCTACAAAGCACCATTCAATACCCAGTAATGTTTCCTGATCTCTCTCCTTACCAAGTGATGCTTTTTTTTTTTTTTTGACTGAAAATAAAAGCCAATTTGAGTGATTTTTTGAAATCACTCTTCCTTCATACTAAGATATAATGAATTGCAAAGACATCTTGCCCTGTTTGAGCTGTTCTGGGAGAGATTAGACTGAGGGGAACAGCCACTGATCACTGAGGAGACCATCTGAGCTTTAGTTATGTGGAAGTAACTGCTTCAGGCATGTTTTGGTATCCACTGAATGCTAAGTCATCTCCATTGTCCAGACATTTCAATAGCTTACCCCTCAAGTTGATAGGAACCTGTAGAATGTATTCTAAATCCCTTCCCACCTGTCCTCCTGACTTGATCTTCACAACACACCGGGCATGTGTGTTCTCCTATATCATAGACATGTTTTTCTTTTATATTTGCATGTATCATGTAATTTTAAGAACATTCTGGCTCCTTTGTCTGAGACCGCACCGCTTGCTTCCAACCTAGCTCTGAGATCACGATCCTGCCAGCCCCTGCTCCTGGCGCAGCTCCAAGATCTGCTGCTGCCTGCCTCACTCCCAATTTGTCCATTTCTCTCTGCTAGCTTCACCAAGCTGTCAGCTAAGGCTCCGCTGCTCTCTTTCTCTTGTCCACCTAAGCTCCATGGAAGAAAAACCCTAGACAGCCTTATTATTTTAAAACTAGCCAGATCGCACAATTGCTGGACACAGGAATCTCCCCTAATCTTATTAGCGAACCTAGTTTAGCCATCCACCAATGGCAGATGCTACCATTTCCAGCCACCCAAGATCTAAAAGCTTGTTCTGTGCTTCCCATACCAAAACCTGGCCTAAAGCCCTCCTCTTTCGCTGGGTTCCCCTCTCTTCCTCCTGGGACCCGAAAGTCCCAGCTTTACCTTTTGCCCAGCAGTTAGCTTCTGCCTTCTTTATTGACCAAATCAAGAACCTATTAGGGACACAGCACCTCCTCTTACATTTGCAGCTCCAGCTCCCTAGAAGACTCATCTCTCAGATACTCAGCCTTGTTCCCCTGCATCTTTCAGGTATGGATTCCAGCATCATCTATCAGGAAAGCTTGTTTGCTTGACATGATGTTGTCTGTAATGACAAAAATCTTAATTTCCATTAAAAAGGTTTTATTTATTATTTATTTATTTATTTATTTATTGCTGGCATTCACCATCATACACTACACATTCCTAGAAACCCTATAAGGAAAAAATGTTCATGTTTACAGTTGAATCTTTATCATCTAGAGAAATATTGACACATAGTAGGTGGTTATATCTGAATGAATGAATGATGAATGAGCTCTGTATACATTTTATCTGTCCTACTGTCAAATCAAATGTTTTGTCATTTGGTCACAAAGCAGAGCAATAACCCGTGGTCCCTTTTCTGTTTTGTTTGTTGTTTGTTTGTTTACTGAGAGATATAACTACCATGGTGTGATTTTTCCACAGTTCGAGCCATCTAGTTAATGGACGCAGGTTGGTTCAGTTCCTTCACTACTGGGTCACTCGCCTCGATGGCTTTATTCTACTAATTTTGTCCTTCAGGTTCACGTTCAGGCTGATGTCCGTAGGAAAATAATTACAATGAGGGAAGACAAATTTTCTAGTTTCTAGATTTGGAATCATGGACAGTAGTGTTGAGGAACTTGCATTGTCCTTCTCACCCTTCATTTTCTTACTTCCATTTCAACAAGCCCCTCCCCTAATTTTACTAAGGAGGAACACAAGCAGAAGGAAACCTGCTTCTTTCTATCAGGCTGGCTCACTCAGATCCTCTGAGCACTGTCAAAGTCTCCACTTTCTCCTGACCCTGACATGAAGATGAAGCTGATATAATGATTCTAAGATGTTTCCTGATTTTACCTTTCATAATGTAATCGTTCCTAACCAAAATCCTTTAATATTGATAATCACATAATTTTCACAATATAGGAATAATGGTCACATTGAAAATGTTGCAGTGTTATTGATATTAGTAAGTGGGTCACAGAGTGCAATCTCAGGACAATATGACACATTTCTTACCTCAGTTTCTGGTCCCTTTTCATAATTCTCACGTCATGTTATCCTCTCCAGTATTACCTCAGTCTTGCACATTATTTCACTAAGATGTCTAAGTTCTCTGGCAGAAAAGAGGGCTGATTCTCCCTAACGCTAAATGCTAGGGGTGCAACTGCAGTAGAGCTGAGCCAGAGAGTCTGTTCTGTATCAGGATCTGGAATGAGCAAGCTATTACAGCAAGTTTGCAGTAACTCTAATAACATGTTCATATTTGTAAAACATTATTTCTTCAGGATTCTTTGAACTAAGGCTGAGTAGGTGAAGCCATGTTCATGTTTCATAAAGATTACTTGAATACAAAGCAATATGTGAGCTTTTTCTCTCTGAAGTTGTAGCTATCTGCAGGCAAGCTGTCCTACACCATCACCACCAACAGAACCACTGCTTAAAAGCAACAGGTTTCTAGTTAATTAGTGTATGTGTGTGTGTGTGTATATTTGTGACTGCAAATTTGTGCCTGTTTATATGTAATTGTAGGTGTGTGTGTCTGTGTGCACATGCATGCCCACAAGTACAGGGTTGCCATATTAGGGGTTGAGATCAGAGAACAACTTTCAGGAGATGATTCTCTTTCTCTTTCCAGCAAAGGTATTGGAAATTGAACTCCATTTGTCAGGTTTCCAGTTCTCAGGTACTTTTACCTGAGGAGTCATCTCACCATCTCAAAGCAATCAGTTAACACTGTAATATAACAAGAGAGGCTTATCTCTAGAATATACACACATTCCAAAAGGAGAAATGAGTCATTTACCTGAGGGAAAAGATGGGGGGACCTAAATGTCTTTACATTGCCATAGACCTTTGATGTGTTCATGGTAGCCATGAGATGGGAACTGTGAACAGTGACAGAGTCTAAGTTCTGTGAGGCTAAATGAACACAAAGGAATCTACTGTGAATGCTCTGCTGTTTGTGTCCACATCCACTGTACTGGCTGGTTTTGTGTGTCAAGTTGACAGAAGCTGAAGTTATCACAGAGAAAGGAGTTTCAGTTGAGAAAATGCCTCCATGAGATCCAGTGGTAAGGCATTTTCTCAATTAGTGATCAAGGGGGATGGCTCCTTGTGAGTGGTACCATCTGTGGGCTGGTAGTCCTGGGTTCTATAAGAAAGCAGGCTGAGCAAGCCAGGGGAAGCAAGCTAGGCAGTAAGCAGCATTCCTCCATGGCCTCTGCATCAGCTCCTGCTCCTTGACCTACTTGACTTCCAGTCCTGACTTCCTTTCGGGATGAACAGCAGCATGGAGTGTAAGCTCAATAAACCCTTTCCTCCCCAACTTGCATCTTGGTCATGATGTTTGTGCAGGAATAGAAACCCTGACTAAGACATTGTCATTTAAGAAATTCGTTGAAACGTATATAAAGTGTAAGAGTGGAAAAAGAGAAAAGCTCTATGTGCCCACAGGCTCTAGGTTGGGATTATAAAAATGCACATTCATTCCAAAGGAATTAGTCTATTCCCTGGCCTTAGAGCACCAGCATGTACACATACATATATGTACACACATGACCTTATAAAATGCTGGTATCTTTTCATACACAGAAATTTTCAACCACCTTTGTGGTCGAATTTTCAGACTGTTCATATATCAGTGTTTGTTAGAGCACTACAATGACCTGAAATGAATATTCAAGTTGGTTTCTGTAGTACTCACACATCAGAATTTAAAGTCGAGCCATTTATCCACTTCCAGTCCTTGTCTGGCAATGTATAATTTAGTCCAATCCAAAATGAAACACCTTTTCCCCTTGTCAAGTTCTGTACGAATCTCTACAATCAAAACAGAGCAGAGGAATTAACCCAGAGTCTGTACTGGTGACTCATATTCTACCTGAAACCTAGTTCAAGTGTCACCTGTATCTGTCCTGAGTCCCGAACACAGTTGATTCTTCCCTATTTGTGAAATTTGTCCCCCATGTTTACGAGTCCAAGGACATTCCCCTTACACATGTAGCTATTGGCTCACATGTCCAGTCAGTCTCTCAGCCCATGGGCTTCCATAGTGTAAAGTCTCCACTTCCTTTGAAGAACGTGCTAATGTCTCTATTTTATTGAACAACTTACCAGTTCTTCTTGGTCTTGAATGAGCAGCAAAGTGGCTCCTTTCACAGTCAGCTAGACCTTCCTTCCAAGTGTTGGTAGTTTGAGAAACATGAATGGCACACTTATCTCGATGTGAAAGCCACTCTTGGGGGCACTTTAACTTAGCTGGACTACCGAAGTGAGAGGAAGACATGGTGTACTTCTACCCTGTTCTTGCTGCACCACAGCCAGTTACACCACACAGTAGTTGCTCTACTAACACACACTTTTTTAATTAAATATTTTTAATTGTAAAGATTAAATCCACTGAAATATACTAGTCATTTAAAAACATTACAGTATACCTACTTGATTTTCTTAAGGAATCAATATTTTAATGCTTTTTAACATGCAATATGGTATTTTTGCCAGTTTTTTTGTTTTAATTTGTAGAAAAACATTGATATATTCCCTTCTCCTTCCAAGTGTGAAAAGAAATTAGGCAATAAAGGTAAAAATGCAAATCATAAAATCATCTAGTGTTCTTTTCACAATCCCACAAAATAAAAAGGTCTATGTGATTCCAACGTCTCTATAGACGATATAGTGCAAGACAGCTGATTCTCTCACCTTAACCCCTCCATAGCAGTCTTGCTACGTAGCCCAGGGTAGGCTTGAACTCAAGATCCTCTTGCCTCATTTTACAAGTTCTACAGTCTCTACTTCAGGGAAAGTTCATGTGATCACTAAGGAACTACATTTCACAATTCAACTTAGTGAGCATTGTCTAAAAAGCCTGAAAAACAGAATCTTGTCTTATAGTACCACAGAAGCCAGTCTAGTACTCAGAAACAACCCCTCCACATACATCTGTGACAGTTTGATACAACAAAATTTATGATAGACATCATACTTTAGTAGATAAATAGATGAAGGCTAATTAAAAGTCTTTTAAGAATAAAATATCTCAGGCCTTTGTATATCAAACCTGAATCTAAAGGTAAAGCAAAATAAAATCCACTGTTTTCAAGTATACAAAGTATGCCCTAAGTAAAATACTGAATGTCCTGTATTCAAGTCAAGGCTCTGTAGGTGAGGCTGTCAGTGAGGGCAGTGCTAGCAGACAGATCCTCCAGGCTGAAGGTCACTCCTGCTGGCTCCTAGTAATGCTGTGTCCTCCCGTGCATCTTCTTTAAGACAGGGGCAATGTGGCCCAGACTTGCTTGACGAAGATGATGGAACTAACACACACTTTTATTAACATGTGCAGGAACAAGATTTCTGTTATGACATATCAAAGAAATATAAATAACTTTATAAGATGTAAATAACTATATTAGACTTTATTTTTTTTGTTTCTATTAACTAACTTCAGACAAAATTAACTATTCAACATGTTTATCAAAACAATCAAATATTTTCTGTAGTGGTTTCAATAAAAATGGCCCCTTTAGCTGAACTCTCTGAACTGAAAAGGGGGCATAGTATATTTCTACTGTGTTCCTGCTGTGAGTATCTGGTTATACGCAGTAGTTACTTTTATTGATGTGTCCAGGAACAAGACTGCTGTTATGACATATCAAAGAAATGTAAATAACAACAAATACACTTTTGTTTCTATTAATTAACATTAGGCAATGTTAACTGTTTGACACAGAGTTTTAAGTTAATAATCAAGTGTGAGGCAGTGTGCCCAAGTGGTTAAGATCTCAGGCTGCAAGGTCACACTGTTTCAACATTTCTAACCTTCTCAACTACCAATCTTGAGACACTCAACAAGTTTCTATGCAGCAGTATCCTCTAACATAAGACTATGGTGATATAGAGTCTTCACAGATGGCTGTTCTAAGCCTTGGCTAATGTAACGCCTGGTAAATAGCAAGTATCAGCTATTATTCTTGCAAAATACAAGCTACAAAAATTACCTCTTGTTTTCTTCAGGTTCTCTTGAAAACACACGGGGCATTTTTCTATTGATGGTTTTTGTATTAAGACTCACAGTAGTAAATGAGAAAACACAGAGAGAGGATTAATGCTGAAATGAATGCTGGAACATGTGTGTTCCATTTCTCACTCCAGGAAATCAAGTGATTTCAACAAACCTGAACATCTGGACTGAGAATAAAATATTAGCAAACTGGGCTGAGGGAGGAGTGTGGAGACAGAATATATAAACAAAGAAGCAAAACACAGAACACGTGGGTTCGCAACTCTGCTTAGTCACATATTATCCAGTAGCCTTACAGAGACTCTTAACTTACCCACACTTACCACCTGAATCCTCATCTTCAGAGTAAGTACTAGCACACCCCTCCATGGAAAACAGTTTACTGCCATTGGAGTTTGATAGACACTTAATAAATCAAACACTTGAGCCTTTTAGTTTGCTTTGTATTGTTTTTTTTTAAACAATTATAACTTATTATTTTAGGTTCTGGGTGCATGTGTGTTGTGGGTGTGTTGGGGGTTGGGGGCTTGGAGTCAGCTAAGAATGCACTCAGACATCAAATTCTCAAATACATCATCATTCTGGCGATGATGTATTACCCCAGAGGGACAGGTGGAGGATTGTCTCTGAATCAGGCAGGCAGCAGCAGGTGATTTGCAAAAGTGGGTTTTTAAGGAGAAAAAGGGGAAGTCTGTGCTAGGGTCAGTTGGGAAGTCCTGATTGGACATGTTAGTCAGGGTAGCCAAGTAATGGATTTTGATTACTGGACCTTGATGCTTTGGTATCTGGCCATCACTAATCAGCCTCAGGAATGAATGAGGCATAAGGAAGTGGCTAAATAAGGGAATAGACCTTGTGGGCCAGCTTTCAAATGTAATCTAATGCTTTAGCAAGAAAGAGGAACAGGGAAAGGACAAAACCTGCTGGCACCATCTTTGCCATGCTTGGGCCTGTTAGAAAGCCCTTCCTGTGTAATAGCGCCTTATGGTTCTCAGAGGAATTTGGAATCATGAAAGAAATGTAAAATTTCTCACTGAGTATGGGATATTGTCCTGTACCTATTCATTTATTGACATTCCCACAGGCTCAAAGAATATAAATCAAGTGAAGAAGCACCAATATTTATGACAGAAGCACAGGAAGGATTCTGAAGCACAAGTCCTGGCCTCACTTACTGTAGTGGCTATTTCTGATTGTCAGCTTGACTCTATCTGGACTGAATTACAATTCGGAATTAGAAGGCTCACCTGTGATCTAGATCTTTAGTCTGGAAGACACAAGTTTCAGGTGTGGTTGTGTGCGCACCTCTAATCTGGGCCACACCTGCTACTGGAGATCTACAGAAGGACTTTGGAAGGAGGAAGATTCAATCTTCTTCGCCTGCAAGCCATGTGGGACTAAGCGACTGCTAGATCCTCGGGTTTTCATTCACAGCTACTGCTGACCATTGTTGGGGAGTTTGGCTACAGACTGTAAGTCATTAACAAATTCCCTTACTATATAGAGACTACCTATAAGTTCTGTGACTCTAGAGAACCCTGACTAATACACTTACCTAAGACACTCAGCCCAATCAGTGTCAAGACAAGAAGGATCAGCCCAGCACAGATGAGTTTCAGAACCAACCTGTGTGAACGCGGGCACCAGCAGGCATCTGTGAAGTTAAAAACCTTGTAATTCATTTAACTCAGTAGAGATGGTTTTGACAAACAAGAACAATTGGATTCAACTAGAGGGTTGGCTGCAGATAGAAGTCTTTCTCCACCATCTTAAAGCAGAATTCCATGAGATGAATTCTCCATTAGGTTCAAATGAACAAATACTGCTTATGCACGTATTATGCACAAAGGAACATCTGCCGGATCAAACCTGATAGATGTGAAGATGGGTTGAGAGCGCTGAGTGCTGTCCAAAAAGAAATGGTATGTTCTGTTTCAGGAAAGAAGTCAAAGCATCTCTAAGGGGGATCTTCTTTTAATCAAGAGATATTTTGATGCTCTGTTTTGTGGTAATTGTGACTTTTAGTGCTACTGACATGGTTCTTCCATTCACTGCAGTCTACAGTGATCTCCAGTTTGGATCAAAGTTACGGCATCCAAGGAGAAGCATCTCGTGTGTCCAGATGGTATTTCAGTATTTCAGTTGTGTTGGTCCCTCCCTAATGGCTGAGTTCCAAACTCCCTAGTGGATAGATGAACTGAAAGTGGCTAGTACCAGACTCTATGTACACTGCTACACACACACACACACACACACACACACACACTAAGCATTCACTAAGTACATATTATAAAATATAGTTTTCACAGTGTTCTTTCCTATACTTTCAAGGCAGGGTTGTTTCTTAGTCTAGGCTGACTGCTAACTCTCTGTGAGGGTGAAGATGACCTTGAGCTCCTAAATCTCCTGCCTCCACCTCCCTTGTGATGGGATTATAGGTGTGCACCACCCACAACACATAGAGATTAAGAGACTATGAAGTCTCAGCCCTAAATGGGACATCTGCATCTCATCCCATCCCCAACCAAGGCTCAGCCATCATCACAGAAGAGGGGGCAGAATGACTGCAGAGCCAGAGATGGCGGATAACTGCAATGAAGCACCATCTTTAAGACATAGCAGGGCAGTTGCACAAGACCTTCTAAAGCTCAAGTCAGACAAAAGCCCAGCATGGTAGGGGGAGTTGGGCATGAAGTTCCAATGTCATCTGGGGAGTCATTGACAGCTGATGGCTGCTAGGAGTGGGAGAGTCCATTTTATTCAAGGACACAGTCCCTAAGGGGCCACCTATGCTCCAGGTCATGACCCTAAGCCAAAGCACACACTGGCAGTGCTGACTAGACTCAGTGGGAAAACAAAACCCCAACCTTTACGTTTGTAAGTTCCTTCTTCCATGTTTGCAACCATAAACAGGGAAAACAAACACTTGCCTGCTCCTATCACAGATAACTGACTCCATCAAATCCCTCTGGTTATCAAATCCCTCCACTTTTCCCAGACCCTATATAAAGTTTATAATAAAGCTTATTTGGTGACTTCTTTCTCAGGACTTTTTTCCTGATTAAATAAAAAAAAAAAATCTGTTAATTTAATAGCTTCACACAAGTAGCCTTAAAGAGTTGTGGTTCACATTCTCAACACAATATAGAAAGATTAAATTTAAAACACTGAAGTATGACATAAGGAAGCTCAGCTTTGTCACAGAATCTCGTACCGTACCATGACCACTGTAGACATGTTTTCTGTCTCTGTGTCTGCCTCTTTTTATCCCTCCTAAGTCATGCTGTCCTTCATATACACCTCCATCAGTCTTCCACATTTCTCACAGACAGGGTGCCACATCTGTCAGCTCCTCCCGTGCTCAGTGCTAGAATGGCATGGAGAGGAGTCGTGGTGTTTTTGTTCTGTAGAGAAGTTGGGCCCAGGCAAAATGCTTTATAGTGAATCCATGTGCTAGAAGCTTCCCTTTCCTTGTAGATGTAAAATATCCTTTCTTCACAGCCTGTAACTAAAGCCAAAAGGGATTACTGCCGAGTTTCACACAACCAACTGACTAAAGATGGAACCAATGAGCTTTTTATTAATCCAAAGTGCTAGCCATCTCCACTCTTCAGCGCTGAAAGACAGCAGCTCTTCTTCAAAGCAATAACTTAAAACTGTAAGAAGAAATCATAACTCTGGAAGATATTCTAATGCTACAAGGAAAAATAAAGCTACTGACTTGAGCGAAGAGCCGGGGATGATTCACGGTGAGCCCCTGGGGTCCTGGGTGGCTTTAAATTGAGGGAGACCCTTGCTGTGTCCATTTCACATGAGAGATGTGACACTGATCTGGTGAGCAGGGACAAATTTGAAGGTATTTGAGGTGAAATGAGCAAAAAGAAGTCCTCTGTGAACGCTCTGCTCTGTGTCCACCAATCACCCAATCCTGTCTCTGAGGGTTTCTCTGTGGTTACAGACCTTGCTGTCTGTCCTGCTCACACAGCTTACACACTACTGTCTTTTTTCTTTTTCTGTAATCTTCTCTCATACAAAACACCCTGACCACAGTCTTCACTCCCTCCTTCCTTTCCTCCCAGGTCCCCCTCCTCCCTGCTCCCCCAGATCCTCTCCTTCTTTGTTTCCCTTCAGAAATGAGCAGGTCTCCCAGTGATATCACCTGAATACAGGATAACAAGAAGCAATAAGACTAGGCACAAACCCTCATATAAAGGCTGGAGAAGGCAAGGTGGCAGGAGGAAAAGGGTCCCATGAGCAGGCAAAAGAGTCAGAGACACCCCAACTCCAACTGTTAGGAGTCCCAGAAGAACACCAAGCTAACAGCCATAACATATATGCAGAGGACCTAGTGCAGGCCTGAGCAGACTTGATGATTGCTGCAAGCCTCTATGAGCCCTGCTTAGTTGCTTCTGTGGGCCATGTTCTCCTGATGTCCTCCACGCATCTGGCTCCCACAATCCTTCCTTCCCAGCTTCCATGGAGTTCCTGAGCTTTGCCTAATGTTTGGCAGTAGGTCTCTGCATCTGTTTCCTTCATACATAATTGTCTTAAGAAAAGAAGGTATAACATGTGGTCTCCTTTTGTTCTGATTGCTGTAACCATCTGTTTTGAGTTATTCTCTCAGGGCAAATGAAGCTCAAGGTGAGTGAAATGTAACAATCTTCCTCTAATTTAATTTAAGTGACCACTTACCCCAAATTTTCAGCAATCAAGATATACACTATATTATGTTGTGTTGTAAAAAATAAATAATAATATGTGAAAGTCCACGGTTATAAATGACATGGGTTGAAGCTCTAAGATCCTCCTGAAACATCCATGCTGTAAAGGAAGCTGTGGAATGTGGAAATGCCATGAATCTGGGAAGAAGCACTGAGGGTGGAGCAACACTTGCAGCTCTGTCTTGTCCAGAAAGTCCAAATGGATGTAACATCATTCACCTGAGTGAAGGGACTTCATCTGTCAGAGCTCAGGGAGTGGAGAACTTGGGTCTATGGGATGTATTAACTCCCCCAAGGATTTTCAGGCCTAGAGCCTTGGAGGAAGGACTACAAATGACCCCAAGTCAGACACTCACACATTACAAGTGAAGAAGAAAAGCAAGGATTTCCTTAAAGTCCCCTTCTGTGGTCAGAGTGGAATTGTACCAGGCACTCACGATGACATGGCCATGCAGCAGTCAGCTGGCTGTGAGCTTCAGGAGACAGGGGTTGCACACTCATAGCATAGGGCTTAGACTCATCCCCCAAGACCACTGAAGAAGGAAGCAAGGGTAAGGATATATGAGGGTATCACAGCTCACTTAAGACACAGTGGAACCTCCTCAGTGTCTCTGATGACAGCCATTTTACTCAACACCAGGGACCATCTGCTTATTTTTTTGTAGTGCTAGGAATTGAATGTTGATCCTCATGAATTTGAAGCAAGCATTCCATTTGAGGCTATGTTCCCAGCCCTTCATGCTTTGCCTAGACTGAAGGTTTTAACAATTAGACAATATTTTCCATCTTGAGTCATGATATTTTACAATCAAATATAGAGAATTTATGAAAATATTCTCAAATTGTAGTATGCAACACTTTCAGCATATATAGAAGGGTGTCAAGCCTTAGTATATAAAAGCCACACCCAAATGCTTATTACTGATGCTTGTTTCTCATATAATCCCCTTCCCTTGTCAAGATACCGGGGGTTTAGTTGGCAAGCATGTAAATAAACTCTGCAAATATTCAGGTGGCTTATAACCACCTAATAACCTGGTAACCAATGAAAACTGTGGAGATGTTTTAGAAAGGTCAGTAAGGAAAAGGCTGATGCTCTTAGCAGAAGATTCAAGTGGTGCTTTGGGGACACTGAGGTTTAACTAAGTTCTGAGCTCTCTATGGCTTCCAGGAATTCACAATAACACTGTGAAGAGTAACAGTTTTGAGATGTTATGTTTTCTTTAACAGGTACTGGCAAAAATGTGAAGTGATCAGAAGTGCCCAGAGCCTCATGTGTTTGTGGGCAGCATGCAGCATGCAGTAAGTTGAGATTCTATTGCCTGATACAGAATCTAGAGAAAAGCGTTGAATACCTGCATAATTATTTACACATCGAAAGTCCCATGATCATTATTGTACATGCAGAAATAAAACCCTCTGAGAATTCATACTTGGAGAATTTATCTAGCCATCTTATTTGGACTGTGGATGGGAGGGAATGTCACCAATTTTGCTAAAGAACTTCAGTTTCAGTCTTAGCTCAAGAAGGCAGCTTCAGCCACCCAGCCTTGCGAGGCCAATAGTGTGTGTATGGGGCGGGGGATCAGAAAAGGGAGACTTCTTCAATGTGGCAACAATGGGAAGAAGAACACAGAGATTAGTGACCCTGCCCCTGCCAAATCACAGCTTTGGAGTCCACAGAACATAAAGGAAACAGTGTGTTCCAAGTAGAGTATCCAGGCAGATTCTAGAGAGAGTGAGACATGAGGAAAGATTAGAGGAGTGTCTTTATTTCCACCTGGGTGACTGGTGAAGAGTTCCCTTGGGTGAAGAACATTTGTGAAGTCTGAAACAGCTGACTTGGTTTGCAAATGCTTAAGATACTGTGAGAACTGGTTGTATCAGCACACAAGCCTTTGATCCTAGCACTGTTGAAGCAGAGGCAGGTGGATCTCTGTGAGTTCAAGGCCAGCTGGTCTACAGAGTGAGTTCCAGCACAGTCAGGGCTATGTAGAGGGATGTTATCTTATGAAAAAAAGGAGAAAATATTGTATACAAATCCAAAGATGGGTACACATATCCAACAGGGAAAGGTGGTCCAATCCAAATGATGTTTCATAGACTAAGGTGTCACTTATGATGTGTGAGGTGCTTGACAGATTTAAAAAAAAAAAATGTCTTAAACATGCTGAGTGAGCTAACAGAACATCAGAGAAAGCACTAATGGGAGACAAGAAATAATGAATGGACAAATTTATCTAGCAATATAAATAGAACCTTGTTGTGGATGGCCCTGGTGCCGCTTGTATTTTGATGTTAATTCCAGTTTCCCAGGAGGGGTTGTCTGGACCAAGGAATGAGTCACATACTCAGTTGACTTCTTGTGAACCTTCTTCTGAATGAATAAAGGGACCAATCATTGGGCAAGTAGGTGGGGCTTCTGGGTTGGATAGAGGAAGAGAAGAAGCAGGAGAGAGTTAGGGGCTTTTGGACAAGGTTAGCAAAAGGACAAGGTGTGCTAATGTCTCTCGGTTTATATTGCAAATCTGCCAGGATTCGCCACCAGAGGATTTAGATTAAATACGGTTTACAAGATTAGGATTCTATTTGATGCACGCAGTGATTGAGTTACCATTGTTTTTGAACTAATTTTGTGTGGTGTTTTCCTTCTCACAGAGGCTCAATTGGGTTCCAGAGAGAAAGGTACAGTGGCAAAGCATGGGTTTGCCTAATGTGCACCACAAAATGTTGTGGGGGCCTGGTGTGGTAGTGACCCTCCAGTGGGAACCTAGTGAGCTGAGTGGAGAGATTTTGGAGTTCTGAGTCAGAGTCTCCACCAAATAAGAACTGGCCAGTAAGACCGCCAGGGCTGAGAGTAGCTGAATGTAGCATGCTGCCATATTCTTTTTAAATATTTCCCACAACAGAACCAAACAGAAAGACAAAAGGCATTTGGTCATCTTAGTGAATACAGAATAAGCACTTGACAAGATTACACACCACTCCTGTTGAGCTGTTTATCAAATCAGAGGGAAAGCCCATCTATGAAGACAGAGGCAAACTAGAGAGGTGGCTCTTTGGGAAGAGGGTCCTCCCACCACAGCTGACGATCTGAGTTCAATTGTTAGGACCTACGTGATGGAGAGGGATGGCTTCCACAGCTGTCCTGTGTGCTCTGACCTCCACAAGTACATTAAGGGACACATGTGTCATGCTTGCACACACAAAGACAATTAATCAATCAATCAATGAATCACTCAATCAATGTGTTAAAACATTTTTTAAATCTAAAAGCCAGTGACTAGCATATTCAGTGATGTAAGACTGAAAACATTTTCTCTAAAACTGGAGGGTCTGCCCTCCCCACTTCTGTTCACGATGACGGGTACTCATCGAAGTCAACACATGATGTATTTGCTATGTTTGTATTGTGCTTCCTATTTGCACTGTAAATCAGATGTGGAATACTTACTGTATTGGATGTTCTAGGATTTGCATAAAGAGTACCACAGTCTGGGCAGATGAAACAATGGGAATTTATGTTCTCAGGGTTCTGGAAGCCAAAGTCTACAACCAGTGTGTTTTCCAAGGTGATTCCATCTGAGGCCTCCTTCCTGATCTCAAAGCGATCTTCTTGTTTCTCTATGTGCCCCCTCCCCAGTATGTATGCCCTGATCTTTATGTTATCAGTCACAGTAGATTAGGGTATAGCTTAAGAGCTTCATTTTAGCTATGAACCAAGACTCTGTCTCCCACACAGTCATATTCTGAGACATCAAGGTTTATAACTTCAACATATGAATGGGAAGGACACAGTTAATGATATATTCCATTGAATTTAAACAAATCCAATGGTAGCATTTATCTTCAAGTAATTTTTTAAATTATTAATATCCTAAAACATTTATCTATTTAATGTTTGTTTGTGTGTGTGTGTGTGTGTGTGTGTGTGTGTGTGTGTGTGTGTGTGTGTGTGTATGCAATGCTATGATATATGAACTTATGAGAGTTGGTTCTCTCTGTCCACTCTATGGGTTTTAGTGATCAAACTCAAGTCATTGGTTGTGACTGTCACTGCTGTCACCCTCCGAGCCAGCTCTATCTGTAAATGCTTCTGTCTCTGAGTGTGACTGAATATCATAGCTGAACAGATGGTTACTGATATACACAGGACAAATAGCAAAGACTCATGACTTCAAAATGCCAAGAAAACCATTGGTTAGCATCAGACTTTAAAGGCAAACTCTTCTGAACAGGAAACACTCTTCCAGACTTCTCCTATAATAATCGACACCAGAACTCATAAAACTTTCAAAATCATGATGAAATAAGACACTGGCTAAAAGTCTTTGATAGTCAAGGTTCTGAATTTTCTACTGCAAACAAAAGCAGGCCAGTTGTCTTTGTGCATGGGAAATACCAACCACAAAGGTTTCCACAGACGCAGGCTTTTGTAATTATGGTCAGTGGACACATTAGCCATCTGTGTGCTAATAGGCCAATTAGCATCTTCGTGGATTCTATGGACATCAATGAGGTTTATTTCTGTAACAAGTGGTTCTATAATTCTGTTATCAAAAACAAAGTTCATAGATGGGGAAAAGATTTGAGGCACAGTCCTGGAATTCATTCTTCTTCATATCCCCCTTTCAAGACAATATGGCCCCCTTATTAGGTGGTCAACCATTCATTAAACAGTTCACTGCACATATTACAAGTCACATTATATGTTGGGAGGGTTGCATGTAAAAACTGAAGTATAGAATACGCATCATGTCAGACAGTGTACATACAAAGCTGGACTCTGGAATTAAAAACAAAGGCGGGGCTGCTCGTGTGATGTTACCTGGGTGGATGGCTGTGTTGTTAGGAATGGAGGGAAAGTAGAGGATGGACCTGAAGCACAGGAAGTCCCAAACCAGTGACCAAGAGTCCTCGGTTGTGAGTATGTCACCAGATAGAAAATTACATAAACAAAGGTATTTTATTCATCATGAATATTTATGATAAATTCACAGGAAAGGAAATGCAAATAATTTCTGAAACCTCTTATCACCCCTTACCTCTGAGAGTTACCTCTGTTTACACAGAAAACAGGGTATTTCTTCAGAATGTGGTTTTTCCTTGGCTTCCCAGGTTATTTTCTGTGAAGTTTTCCCATGTGAATGTTGAACTTCTGTGATGTTTGTTCTTCAGAAATATCAGGTGTGGACATGTCAGATTTCTTGGTTATTTAACAGTTACCCTTTCCCTTGCTTTAACTTGTCTGACAGGTAACTTGATACCCTATTACCTTGGTTAGTTTTCATTGTCTTACCTGTCTCTGCTAACTGAAGCTCATTTACTCTCTGTTTTCATGTTTCATTCTTTTAACTTAGTCTATTGCAGAAATCTTCTTACCAAAGTCAAAGCTGTCCATAACTTAACTGACTATGATAAGATTGCCATATGACTTTATCTAATTGATCCTAAAGTATTTGTCCCCCCCCCCCCATTCTGGTGCAGTTTGTGGTAAAGGAATGACAGAGCTATGTCTATGCAAAGTCCACAGCAAGCACTGTGTGTGGAAATGCCAGGGATCTGCTGGATGAAGGTTCTTTCCCTCCACCTGGATAGGCAAGAAGCTTTGCCATTTCTCTCTCTCTCTCTCTCTCTCTCTCTCTCTCTCTCTCTCTCTCTCTCTCTCGATATTTTATGTATTTGCATTTTAAATGTTATCCCCCCTACCGGTTTCCCCTCCGGAGACCCCCTATCCCATTCTATGAGGGTGCAAACCTACCCACACACCCAATCCCACCTCCCTGCCCTGGCATTCCCCTACAATGGGGCATCAAGTCTTCATAGGACCAAGGGCCTCTCCTCCCATTAATGTCCAATGAGGCTATCCTCTGCTACATATGCAGCTGGAGCAATGGGTCCCTCCATGTGTACTTTTTGGTTGGTGGTTTAGTCCCTGAGAGCTCTGAGGGATCTGGTTAGTTGATATTATTGTTCTTCCTATGCATTGCAGACCCCTTCAGCTCCTTCAGTCCTTTTCCTCACTCCTCCATTGGGGACCCAGTGCTCAGTCCAATGGTTGGCTGCCAGCATTGGCCTCTGTGTTTCTTAGGCTCTGGCAGAGCCTTTCAGAAGACAGCTATATCAGGTTCCTGTCAGCAAACACCTCTTGGCATCCACAATAGTGTCTGGGTTTGGTGTCTGCATGTGGGATGGATCCTCAGGTAGGGCAGTCTCTAGTTGGCCTTTCCTTCAGTCTCTGCTCCACACTTTGTCTCCATATTTCCTCCCAAGAGTATTTTGTTGCCCCTTCTAAGAAGAACTGAAGCATCTACACTTTGGTCTTCCTTCTTGAGCTTCATGTAGTCTGTGAATTGAATCTTGGGTATCCCGAGCTTTTGGGCTAATATCCACTAATCTGTGAGTACATACCATGTGTATTCTTTTGTGACTGGGTTACCTCACTCAGGATGATATTTTCTTTTTTTCTTTTTCTTTCTTTCTTTTTTTTTTTTTCTTTCGAGACAGGGTTTCTCTGTGTAGCCCTGGCTGTCCTGGAACTCACTCTGCAGACCAGGCTGGCCTCAAACTCAGAAATCTGCCTGCCTCTGCCTCTCAAGTGCTGGGATTAAAGCCTGTGCCACCACTGCCTGGTAGGATGATATTTTCTAATTCCATCTCCATTTGCCTAAGAATTTCATGAATTCATTGTTTTTAATAGGAGAATAGTGTTCCATTATGTAAATGTACTACATTTTTCTGTATCCATTCCTCTGTTGAAGGACATCTGTGTTTTTTCCATCTTCTGGCTATTATAAATAAGGCTGCTATGAATATTACCAATTTAACATACGATGGAGGGCCAATATCCAATATATACAAAGAACTCAAGAAATTAGACTCCAGAGAATCAAATAACCCTATTTTTAAAATGGGGAACAGAGCTAAACAAAGAATTCTCAACTGAGCAATCTCGAATGACTGAGAAGCATCTAAAAAATGTTCAACATCCTTAGTCATCAGGGAAATGACAAATCAAAACAACCCTGAGTTTCCACTTCACATCAGTTATAATGGCTAAGATTAAAAAATTAGATGACAGCAGATGCTGGCAAGGATGTGGAGAAAGAGGAACACTCCTCCATTGTTGGTGGGATTGCAAGCTGGTACAACCACTCTGTAAATCATTCTTTCAGTTCCTCAGAAAACTGGACATAGTACTACCTCAGTACCCAGCTATACCACTCCTGGGCATATACCCAAAAGATGCTCCAACATTTGCCATCTCTGGTCCTGGCTCTACTTCCCTGCTATCCTCAATGTTTGCAGAAGCAAGCCACAGGGACTGTCTGGAAATCAGCAACCATTGGCACTCTCTGGTGTTCAATCATTGAGCAGATCTATACAACCAGAACCCTCAGCCCTCAGAAATTCTGACCCCAGAGCTTTGGACGCTTAGTCCTTGGCAGAACCCTGTGTTACAGCTCTCAGCCCCAGGGTAGCTCTCCAGGACTTTTCCAGCAGTCAGTACCTGCGGTTTCTCCTCTCTCTCTCTCTCTCTCTCTCTCTCTCTCTCTCTCTCTTTCTTTCTCTCTCCTTACAACCCTTTAGGCTTCTTCAGCCTCAGCTCTGCCCCCCTTTGTCCACTTTCTCCTTCTCCCTTCTACCTCCTGCCCTGACTGTTCACAAACTGATCAACTGCTGCTTCTTCTGCTGTCTGGCAGCAGCTGCCTTGCTGTGTTCAGAGCATGGCCTGCCTCCACTCAGAGGTCCCTGCCTCTGCTCTTCTGTGTCCTGTCCGGTCATCTCTTCTCTCTGCTCTGCACTTCCTGCTGCTACTTCTTTAGTGTTACCAGTGCAGGCTGAACTGCTTGAAGAACGAATGAAAAGACCACTCCAGGGAAGCTTGCTTGCTTGCTTGCTTTTCTTCTTCTTCTTCCTCTTCCTCCTCCTCCCCCTCCTCGTCCTCTTCTTCCTCCTTCTCCTTCCCCTCTTCTTGTTGTTGTTGTTGTTGTTGTTTTGTTGTTGTTGTTGTTATCCTTCTTCTTCTTCTTCTTCTTCTTCTTCTTCTTCTTCTTCTTCTTCTTCTTCTTCTTCTTCTTCTTCTTCTTCTTCTTCTTCTTACAGATATTTCAACACCAAGGAGGCAGCACAGGAGGGCATCTGGCAGACTTGGTGAGGCAAAGCAAACTTCCTGATTAGTTTGAGAAAAGGCCTTTGGACCAGTCATGGCCATCAGTTTCTGGCCAGTCACAACAATTTGGATCAATTACAGCCTTGACTTTTGTACCAATCACAGGTTTTGAAGCTTATGTTTTGGACTAATCACAGGCTGGACTCATCATGGGTCACAGAAGAGTTTTTGCTAGACCCCCAGGGAGGTCTTTGGCCTCTGCCCTAGGTAAAAATGGTTGCTATGACATACATGGATAGCATTTGTTGAATGAGGTAGAGGCAGGAGGATCAGAAGTTCACTGGCAGTCTTGGAAACACATTCTTTCCTTTTCATATTTTCAACATGAAAAATGGCTCCGAGGTCACACACCACTGCAAAGCACCCCTCCCATCAGCCACAAAGCCCCTCCCTCCACCTATCACTCTGGTCTATCTGTACCTCTGCTCCAGCAGCTCCAGTCATACAGGCACCTACCACCTGCAGCAACAGCTAGCTCCAGAAGAAACCTCGGGGTTCTGTGGAATCAGGACAAGTCCACAG
>CM052700.1:18884744-18901584 GCA_028551405.1 Uromys caudimaculatus
AAAATGACTGCTGCAAAGAAGTGAAGGCTTCTAGTTACTCAGGTAACAGACATGTGACTATGTCCAACAAAAATGTTGTAGCTCTTCTTATGTACCTCAGAGAATCTCTGAAGGACTCTGGAGAGCTGGAGAGGTAACTCAGCCTTTAAAGGTTAGTCTCACAAGCAAAATGTTAAGAGTTCCCTTCCTAGCACCCAACACTGTCTCTCCAGATACCTTTGTTACTGTTGTTCTTTCCTTAATAGGAGCTGCATACTTCAAGAAAAAGAAAAATAAGATCTTTCACAAATAAAAATGAAAAAAATGACTATTTTTACTCTATTTAAAATTCAACTTTTAGGATCCAATTAGTTTCCTTTAAAAATTTAAATTCATTTCAGTTAATTGAATTTAAGTTCGGCTTGAAACCAAAAACCTACCTGGGGTAAAAATAAACAGTACTCCATGTATATGTTGATCTGTACCATCCTTGTCTGTTGGAGGACAGGTCCTTGGTGTTCTGTACATCAGCTTTTTGTTTTAGAGCAGGGAAGGGCTACAGAAAATGTCTAGCCAAAGAGAAGCATGCTTCCCATAGGTCACCTGTCCCACCTCCTACACTGGACCGAAACCACCCACCTTACATGCTATGTAGGACCCATACCACCTGCCACACATTCTATGTAGTACACATACCACCTACCCTACATACTATGTAGGACCCATAGCATCTGCCACTTCCTACCCAGGACACATATGTTTATCTTCTACAGCACATTGTATTTCTCTTAACAAAAACCTGCCTTCGTCTGGTGTATTTTGTACCTGGTGCATTTCACCATCTGCTCCTTCTTCCTCCTCCTCCTTCCCCTCCTCCTTCCTTTCCACCTCATGAGCCTCTCTTGAGTCACCAGGACACAGGTGGTCTCAACATCTTTCATCTTTCCAAGGCTCTTGTGCTGAGCTGTTCCCACTATTCACTATTCCCTTAGGGATCTCTTCCTACCACAGACTCCTATAGAAGTCGCAGGGGCCACACACAGTGGGCTGGGGAAGCCTTCCTGTCATGACAGTCATTGAGCTTATCTGCTCAAAGGCCAGGTCCTCATGTGTGGGGATTGATCTTTGGGTAGAAACATTTTACTGGAAGAGTTTGGCCTCCTGCCTACTTTTCTGAGGTCAAAGGTGATGCTGTGGTGATGGGAGACACCAACAGGACCTGACATCTCTGTTCTCCTGCTCTGGAAGGGGAGGTAGAAAAGCCAATGGTTCGTGTAGCCCTGGAGTTTGAAGTCTTCCTCAGTGTGGACAGCATATGGTCAACAAAACCTAACTGGTCATTTGTTCTTAAGGCTGAAGAATGTGATCAATGCCCACAACACTCACTGTCTAGCTGTCCCTGGGGGAAGCAGGCTTGTCTGCTGCTATGTTTTGGTGGTTGTGAATTCTGTTACAATAACACTAGTCCTGTATGTAATCCTTCAGATATGCACTCCATGGCAAATTGCCGGATCATTTGGTTCTCTTTATCATTGACTCATACAGTCAGTCTGTCATTGATTGCATAGTTACTAATCCATTTGTTTCTTTGCTTCTTTAGTAATGGGCTCTACTGTCTTCACAAGAGCTCAGCCATTTTGCATTCTCACTAGCTGTATAGCAGCTTCAAGTTCAATAACAACAGTCTCAGCCAGTTTCTCTTTTTCCCCTTTCCATCCAGTCAATCCCTCTGACCACTTTTGCATATATCAGACCAAGTGGAGTTAAAAGTGCTCTCAGAATCCAGGTGTAGTAGAGCATGCCTTAGGTGGATCAGTGAGTTTGGGGCCAGCCAGGCTTACAGAGTAAATTCCAGGAAAGCCAGAGCTACATAGAGAAACCCTGTCTCAAACAAAAAGTGTTTTCCACACATTTATAATCCAGGTATAATGCATGCATCAGTGATCACTAACAGGGAGAACAAGAAGAAATGACCCCTTGGCTGCTCAACCCAACAGCAGTTAGTCAATATTGGGAGAAGCCATGCCCTGAGATGGAACCCAGTGTGTGGGAACAGAGTGGAGAAAAGGACAGTACTGGACTTTCTCCAGACTCCATAGTCATTCTCCAGAGAGGCAAGAGACTTTCAGAGCCCTACTGTCTCAAGGGAGTGTTTTGTCTGTGAATTCTTCCTGAGCTGATGAAGCAGTGCTCAGGGCTTCCATCATTGTTTGAAGGTGAAATGTCCCTTTTCGGCTATTGTGCTTAAACACTTTGTCTCCATCTCATGGGGCTGTCTGGAGAGGTTTGGGACCTTTGGGAAGTAGCTACTAGGTAGAGAAACCTGATTGCTGCAGGTAGGGTCTGAGGTTCATATTGCAGCCTCAAGCCCAGCTCTCTGCGTGCTGGTTAGTGTCAAGAATAAGTGGTTGACACACAGTCCTGTCACCACAGGTTAGTGCAATGCTGAGGACTCCTCAGTATCTGAACAGCTTCTGTTATTCATCTTCTTTTCCAGAACAAAATGACTGTTTCTAGCCACAGCACCCTTTATTCATCCTTTGACCCCCAAAGCATTATGACTGTTTGTAACTACAAAGGAATAAATGGATTTGATGAGTTGGATGGCAAAACCTACATTCTGTATCAGTTGACATAGATCAATCAAATAAGAAAAGCTTATATTCCTAAATCGTGATTGGTGGAGAAAAGTAACAAGACTTGGAGCAGATGTTTATGCAAGCTTAAACATTCTGTGATGTTCCTGCTTGAGCTTGGGGTCAAAGTTCAGCTCCTGTGTGTATTCTGCAGTCCAAATCAATCAGACGTGGCTTGGTTACAATTAATTTTTGTCATCTGCATTGATCTGGTATTTGAGTTGTGTTGTATATAAGCAGACCCCTTAATATTTATTGCATTGTCCAGGAATCCAATCTCTCTCCCCAGGTCCCTGATTTGTAATTATCTGCATTTGGGGGCTTCATTTTTGAAGTCTAAAACCCCAGAGGTATGCCTGTCTTCTGTTTTCTGCTTGACATCTTTCTGGGACCCAAGAAAGTAGAAACTGGTCTCAGTATTTCTTCTAGTGTAAGATCAGGAGAAATCCTGCTTCCTCTCTGATTCCCATCTGGTTCTGGTTCTGGGTTCCATTTCTGAGGTATCTGGTTCTCTTCCAAATCTTCCACAACTCTATTGGTTGTCCTCGGCATACCAGCCTGTCTCTGTCTGTCAGTTTGTGTCTGTAGTTTCATTTAGTTGCTTGATTGGTGCTCTATTTCATATTCAGAGAAACAAGCCAAATATCATCGTTCATCCCTTGACCTAGTTTTAACTCATTTCAAGGTTTAATAGAAATAAATCAGCTAAATTCAGACAACAAAAACTGATATTCTGGCACAGACCTTGGAGCACTGCACTCTTGGCTAGGAGGACAGCACCACCACTACATGTTTGTTTCTGACTGGTCTTAAATGTATCAATTTACTATGTTCCATATGTTTTGGTTATAGATTATATGGCTTATAAATTATCGGGTATGTCAGAAAATTGATCATAGTACTACCTGAGGACTCAGCTATACCACTCCTGGGCATATACCCAGAAGACACTCCAACGTGTAATAAGGACACATGCTCCACCATGTTCATAGCAGCCATATTTATAATAGCCAGAAGCTGGAAACAACCCAGATGTCCCTCAGCAGAGGAATGGATACAGAAAATGTGGTACATTTACACAATGGAGTACTACTCAGCTATTACAAACAATGACTTCATGAAATTCACAGGCAAATGGATAGAACTTGAAAATATCATCCTGAGTGAGGTGACTCAGTCACAAAAGAACAAACAAGGTATGTACTCACTGTAAGTGGATATTAGCCCAAAAGTTCAGAATACCCAAGTTTCACTTCACAGTAACCATTGGAGTGAGTGTGAGGTCCCAGATGGAGGAATTGGAGAAGGGACTGAAGGAGCTGAGGGTGTTTGCAGCCCCATGGAGGGAGCAACAGTGTCAACTAAACTGACCCCCTGGTGCTCCTGGAGACTGGACCACCAACCATACACATGGAGGGACCCATGGTTCAGACTACATATGTGGCAGAGGAGGGTCTTGTTGGCCATCAGGGGGAGGAGAGGCCCTTGGGCCTGAGGGTGTTAGAGGCCCCAGTTTTGGGAAATGCCAAGGAGGGAAGACAGGAGTGAGTGGGCAGATGGGTGGTTGGGGGAATACCCTCATAGAGGCAGGGAGAGGGGGAGGAGATAAGGGGTTTCCAAAGTGGAGACCTGGAAAGAGGGAAACATTTGAAATGTCAATAAAGTAACAAAAAATTAAAATTAAAAAAAAAAGAAAGTAAGCACTAAACCAAAATGCTGTATAACATGCTCCCATCTCCTCACCTCCACGTGTACAGTTCTACTCCCTGTGTTTACCTTTCTGCTCTCACGTCAATGTATTCCACAAAACCTCTATTGCGTTCTCGTGGACCCTTTTCTAGTTTCATGACCCCCACCGCCCCCTCTCTCTCTCTCTCCCTTTCTCTCTCATACACATACACACTTTCTCTCTCACACACACATGCATACATACTCTCTCTTCTCTCACACACTCTCACACACTCTATATATATCCTATGTATATGTGTAAATTAAAAATATATGTATATATATATATATATAACTTCAATAGCTATATAAGCACATACATAAATTAAAATACATAAATTGAAATCTAGCATCTGCAAAATGAGATATAATATGTAGCATCACCTTTTCTGAGTCTGAGTTACTTCACTTAACATAATGATGTACAGATCTACGAATTTTCCTGAAAATTCATTTTTATATGAATGAATAAAATTCCAATGTGTTTGTGTAGAATATTTTCATTATTCATTCATCCCTTGATGGACAGCTAGGCTGATCCCATTTCTTTATTATTTTTCACAAAGCATCAGTAACACGGGTATACAGGTATCTCTGTGGGGGGCTGTGATGTCTTCTGGCTACCTGGTCAGCAAGAGTAAAGCTGGGTCAGATGGTAATTCTAGCTTTGGTTTTACTATGCTCAGTCTTTGCTTCTTCCATACAGCCAATAGTGAGAGTTTGAAGACAGCAAGAACGTTGCTGCCTTATTCATGGTTCAGTGATGCTCAGTGTCTGCCACACATGTTGGGGGTAGCTCTCTGCTACTATATATTCAAATGTTAAATTCTGTTCCCTAAGATCTATTTGCCTCAAGATGAGCAAATTCTCATGTTACACCAGTTTTTGTTGTGTAAACCTTGCTCCCCAATTTGAACTATTAATAAAATAAAGGTGGCTATAGCCAATTACTGAAGGGAAGAGAGGGAGGCAGGTTTACAGTTAACTAGCTGGGGGTGACAGGTAGGGACCATGAGGGGAAAAAGAAAAGGAGAAAGGAGAGTGAAGGAGGAAGATGACGGAGGGAACAGGAAGTCTCCACTAGATATGATGGGCCAGGAAGCTCGAGCTTGAGTAAAATGTGCCCCCCCCCCAAACCAGGACAGACTGCTGGAGCAGAAATAATCCAGGGAGACTCAAACAACCATTATCTGGGGAGCACAGCTGGGGAATTAACAGTCTAGCCATTAGAAAATTAGACTAGGGGTAATCTACCAATAATTGCACAAAGGCTAAATAAATAAACCATAGTCTGAGTCTCATTCATTTTGAAGCAAGGCAGGGGTAGATATAATTCAATTTATTTTACAGACATGTTGTACACACTTAATGAAAGACTTCAAGCTGGGCATGGTAGCTCATCACTCTGATCCTAGCTCTTAGATGATGAGACACAAGTATTATGAATTACAGGAGAGCCTGGATCTCACAGCAGACTTTAGGCCATCTTGTGCAACATTGTGACTGTTTGGGCTGAGGAGGTAAAAGGGAAATATTGCATGTATATTCAAATGAGGCAACAATATTGCTTTGCAGGTTGTTGCCCAAGACTTTTGTGCTGGTTGGGTTTTTCTCAACTTGACAGTCATCTGGGAAGAAGAAACCTCATCTGAGAAAATGTCTCCATCAGATTGACCTATACGCAAATGTGTACACCAGTTTCTTGATTGATGATAATTGTAGAAGGGTACAGCCCACTTGGGGCATTGCCAGCCTTAGGCAGATGACCTTGGGTTCTATAAGAAAGAAGGTTGAGCAAACCATGGGGAGCAAGTCAGTAGAGCAGCATTCCTCCATGTTTCTAATTCAGTTCCTACCTCCAGCTTTAGTTCTGACCTTTGCTTACCTCACTAATGGCCTGGATTGGGATGCACAAGCCAAATAATCCCTTTCCTACGCAGGTTGCTTTTCGTCATGTAGTTTACTACAGAAAGGAAACTAGTGTGAGGGTCCATGATTCACCACAGAATGATACTCTGGACTCAAATCTATGTAAACACAAAGAGTGTTTTCTTCTGCAGAAGTCCAGCATGCTGGGGTCTCCCATCACCAAGCTAGAGAGTCAACCAAGTGAGCTTGCAGGCCTGATTTAAAGCACATTAGGGAATTGCAGAGTATGTGACTTCTGTGCTGATGTGTTGGGTCCATCTCTAAGGACATTCCATTACCTTGGTGTGGGTGCTGTAACCTTGCTGGGGAGGTCTGGAAGCTGCTGCTGAGGAAGTAGTTGAGGAAGTCTGACAACTACTACTGACCTATTGTCCTTGCTTCAGGCCAGGTGACTTGGCTGCTTCTGAGGCCTGGACTTACCTGGAATTGCCCAGTTCTTGGAAAGAGAGATTTAGGCTTAGTCTCCTTAACTGCCTATTTGAAGCCTGTGATGAAATCAACCTAGCCTTCTATTCCCCCCCTTTCAGTAATGGGACATCTTGAATCCTTGAGATGGTTCTGAGGCCTCTACACTAGCAGCTCCAGCCAGCTCTATGTCAAGGAGAGAACCTAGTAACACAGTGGAAATATCCACCCTTTTTAACTTGATTATTTGGAGGTGCTAGCTGGTTGAAGACATCCTCCACAGAGTAATAAGTCATTCTGGGTACAAGCTATACTAGAACATAAAATTCCTCAGTCAGATTTACAACCAGGCCCTAAATGCATGGAGTGAGCCCTGAGGTAAATGTCCATCAAGCATTCTCTGAGAGCAGCATGTATCCTGCAACAGTGTGGGGTTGCAGTGTGGTTGCAGAGGTGGTAATAGGGTGGGGGTACCTTACTTCCGATGCAGAGTCCCTGTCTGGTAACCAACAGTTGTGTGTTAAGTCTGGGGTAAGAGGAGTTAAGAACGGGCAGTCCAATCGGCCTTCTTGCAAACCACTGTGAACTTGATGACAAGGTTGTTGCATTGCCCCCTGGGGGTATCCAGATATTAAGGGGGTTACTGGCTGGTGCAGCAAAGTGTAAGCAGCAAGCAAGCAGGATCAGGAGTGCAGGAGTGCAGGAGTCACTGTTTCAGCAGATTGACAGGGTGTGGGTGACCTTCCATTGCTCTTGTGACCATTTGCCTAGAAGTCTCTCCTGCTGGGACCTCAACTGCTGGATCACCTCTCTCCTGGCAGGCTTAATGTAGAAGTGGTATATCCATGCCCTGACCCCATCCACTTGAACAACCATACATGTGGTCAGGATCGTGGTCGGAAGTCCTTTCCAGAGAGGTTCCAGAGTCTTGTAGTTGTCTCTTAATCTAGACTTTGTCACCTGGTTCAAAGCAGTGGGGGGTGAGGGGGAGGAGCAGACTCATAAACCTGGCAGAGGGCAGGTCAGAGTTACTTCTGGACCCTATGGAGGGCTTCCAAGGATTTAAAAAACTTTTGTTGATCATATTCAGCTAAGATATCATCAGACTGGAGGGTAGGCAGTGTGGGTGGGGGCCTCCCATATAGGATCTCAAAAAAGTGTTGGGGACCTAAAGTATAGGGGGTATTCCTAGCCCTATATAAGGTATAAGGTAGGAGTGACATTCAGTCACCACCACTTTTAGGGCTTAATTTGGTCAAGGCCTCCATTTATCCTCTCTATTTGCCCTGAACTCTGGGGTCTCTATGTACAATGTAATTTCCAATTGGTCCCCAGACCCTGTGTTAGAGATTGAGTTACCTGAGAGATGAGTGCTGTTCCATTGTCAGACCTAAGCAGGGCAGGCAAACCATATCTGAGAATGATGTCTTCCAGAACCTTCTTTGCACTACATTGGCAGTCTCCCTTGTAGGGTAGGCTTCTACTCATTCTGAAAAGGTATCCATAAAATCTATCAAATACTTGTATCTATATATTCCTGGTTTTATTTCTGTATAATCTATAACCCAATTAACCCCTGGCTGTTGATTCCTGATTCTGGTTCCTAGAGCTGCTCCTTAATTGGGGCCTTAGGAGTTCACAGCCTGGCAGGTGGCACAGTCAAGTATTGTGTACCTTGCCCCTCACAGCAATTCCTTCAGTTTTCGGTGATCAGGTGTGAAGCTTGATGAATCTGATGGATGAGTGGCTTAGCAAACTCCTTAGGTAGGATGGTACAGCCTTCAGAGGTCAGCAACCATCCATGTCTTCTGTAAACTCCTTGGCATTTCACCTGATGTCATTTGTCTTCACTAGTATATTCAGGGATGGATGGGAGCTGGGGTTGGGGGTGGAGCAGCAAAGCCACCAGGATGTTGGCAGTGGGTGTGGAAGCTTGGGCAGCCTTCCTTTCTGCTTTCTCAGATAGTTTCCTCGGGCTGTTTCTGATGCCCCTTCCTGATGCCCAGGACAATGAATTATGGCCACTCTGAGAGGAAGCCATAATGCCGCCAATAAAGCAAGCATTCCTTCCTTATTTTTGGTGTTTTTTTTTTCCCTTTTGCAGTCAATAATCCCTTCTCTTGGTATATGAACTCAAGTACATGAGCCATAGCAAAGGCACATCTGCTGTAGCTATGGCTCCTTTTGCCAGTTTTAAAGCCTGGGTAGAGCCCTTAGTTCAGCTTTCTGGCCTAAGGTTCCCAGCAGCAAAGCAGTTGCTCAGATAACAGGGTCCAAGTCCATTATCTCTGCCCCTGCATATCTGATTCCATTCTGGATGAAGCTGCTCCCATCTGTGAAGTAGATGTGTTCCATGTCTAGGCAGCATATGTCAGTCAAGTCCAGTCTGATTTTCTGAATATTCCCCAGGACTATGGAGCAATAATGTTGCACATGTGAGGACAGGTCAGGTAGCAGGGTGGCTGGGTTTGGGGCAGATGATGGGTTATATCTTATGCAAGGGGGATTCAAAAGTAGAGCCTGAAAGTGCACTAGTCTGGCATTGGAATGCCATCGGCTGGGTGGACTATTGAGGGTCCCCTCAATAGCATGGGAAGTGGTGATAATAAGTTCCTGCTCTGTACTGGCTGATTTTGTGTGTCAACTTGACACAAACTGAAGGTATCTCAGAAAAAGAAGCCTCCCTTGAGGAAATGCCTCCATGAGATCCAGCTGTAAGGCATTTTCTCAATTGGGGATCAAGGGGGGTGGGTCTATTGTGGGTGGTGCCATCCCTTGGTTGGTAGTCCTGGGTTCTATAAAAAAGCAAGCTGAGCAAGCCAGGGGAAGCAAGCCAGTAAGTAACATCCCTCCATGGCCTCTGCATCCGCTCCTGCTTCCTGACCTGCTTGAGTTCAAGTCCTGACTTCATTTGGTAATGAACAGTAATATGCAAGTTTAAGCTGAATAAACCCTTTCCTCCCCAACTTGCTTCTTGGTCATGATGTTTGTGCAGGAATAGACACCTTGATGAAGACATGCCCCATGGTTATTTTGTCAGCATCCTTGACTAGCAGGGTAGTGCCAGCTATGATCCAGAAGCAGGTTAGCCAACCTTGTGCCACCAGGTCAAGCTTCTTAGATAAATAAGGCACAGGTCTTTTCCAAGGTCCCAAAGTTTGGGTGAGCACCCGCTCTGCCATCCCCTTTCTCAGACCCACATACAGGTGGAAAGGTTTATGAATGTCCAAGGGTCTCGGTTGGGGCCTCCTATAAGGCTGGGTCTCAGAGTCAGTGAGAAAAATAATGCCCACTGCCACCTTTATCAGCATAAGGAATGCCTCTAGACCAATGTTTCTCAACCTTGCTAATGCAATTCTAGTAATACACAATGATGCTGGTATTTGCTATAGAGAGCATTAAAGAGAGACTGTGGAGATACAGGTAGAAAAGAAAGCATCCACAGCTTTAAATGGGTCCCTTGACCAATCCCAGGACAAACAGTTACATTTCTTAGTGCATGCCCACAAAGAAGAGTATGTAAACAGGTCCAAGTGAGAATTCTTAGTGCATTATGGTTCATGGTAAGTAAATCTAAATGATACAACACATTTAAGTATGTGATAGAGTGTAATCGAGAGCATTATTTTTCTGTCTCCAAACCACTGGTAAACTGTTTCCATATATAAACATGTAATAGGAGACAGCCGGAATCCCTAGTCCAGAGGCAAGGTCTGGGCCAGAACAAAGGATCTCTTATTCCCTGAGAGGCAAGAAGTGTGTTTAGCAATGACTGTGAGTCCCAGCTCTCTCCTTTCTGACTCTTTCTCTTAGAGATTGGGTCTCTGGCCTTCTCAACACAGACTTATATGACCTTACCCTAGCTGTCCCTGTCAGTAATGCCCTCAAAACTCAGAGCTGTAACAACATGGGGCTCACCTACGTCGAAGATCACTGTCTGATGTGTGGTATTCAGGGCAGGAAAGGGTTGGTAATATTTTCATTTTGTTGTCTTTTATTTCCGAATTGATTCCTGCAGGACAGTAAAACTGGCCTTACCCTCCAGCCCCTGAAGTTGCTCTGCTAAAAGCTCCTTGTTCACAGAGGTTAGTTTCACTTCCTAACAGTCTGCTCAATGAGATTGTGTGCATGCTCATAGTGGGAGGAGTTCAAGCTAGCTGCTTAAATACCTGGACTTCCCCTTTGTGTCTCTCTCTGCCTCTTGGCTTTCAAGTTTCAATCTTCCTGTAGTGGAAACTCAGCTTCTCAGCTTTGAGATGAGTGCCAGAAAGGCTTCCCTACCTATGCTCAATACCACAGGCAGCCCGCAAGAGCAAGAAATGGGTATGTATTTAATAGTATTTGAACCAAACTGTAACAGCAGAGAGGAGCTTCAGCAGGAACAGGAAGTCAAAGGAGCTGAACTTTGAACAAAGGAATAAGAACTGAAGGGCGTCTTGGAGCCTGTCACAGTGGGTCTGCAGAGCAGGAGAATGCAGACAGGATTAGCTATGAGGCTGTTACATTACTTATTCTATTGGAGCATACAGTACTTGACTAGTTCTCCCTCAAGAGAAATGAACAGTGAGTTGCCTTATAAGAGCCGGAGCTGCAGCTACAGTGTTCTTTCTTTGTACTTAGCTTGCTAGTGCACTCTTCCCAGGGATCTGGTAAATTACACTCTAGTGGATTACAACAAATTGCTGTAGAAAATGCTTGCTCTACAAGTCCCTGAGTGAAGGAAATTCCAACATCCCTGCAATGTGCATAGTGACAGAAGTTGCCTGGTAAGCTTGGGGCTTGTGTTTGAAGATCCGTTGTAATTAAAAAAGAATTGGAAGGAGGTGGCATACGGTGGGGGTGGGTATGGGGGTTCAGGGGCTGTACCCACCCAGGACCAAATCCTTTCTGTTTTGAGCTCTTGATAAGTTACAGAAAAAGAATGTAATGGGGTTTTCTACTTCATTCTTCAGAAAGGAAGCAAAATTGTGTTCCTTGTGTTTCAAAGTCTTTATGCTTCATTACACTGCATTTCTTTATCTTCCTTTTTCCCTCATTCCTGTTTCTTCACCTTTTTTTTCATTTAGGGAAAGAATATTGGATTTTGAGAAAACAAGATTGATATTTATCAATATACAAAACTCATAACAAATGTTAATGCCTATCACTTAAACCAAGTATTCTAAGAGAGATTATTTATTATTATTATTATTATTATTACTATTATTATTATTACTGATGGTGGTGATGATGATGATGATGATGATGACGACGATGATGATGATTGACACTTTGGCTAAGTCTCATAGTTTATCCCAAGCTGGCCTGGAACTCCTGTTCCCTCTGCCTCTGCAGGATTGACTTTTTGAAATCAAATACTCAAATATTTAGTCAACAGAAACATTTCCTGCCTTAAATGTGGAGTTCCTGTCTCAAGTTCAGCTGTGGTGTAGCTAGCTGCAGGCACTTCGCTCCTTTGAAACCATAACTTGTTTTGTGAGTGAAATAGTTTTTATTAAGCTAAAAACCAGGCCAGCAATGTTTATTTCCTTGATTTTTGTTGTTGTTGTTGTTGTTGCTGCTGTTGTTGTTGAGAGATCATTTCCAATGTTACTTTTAAATAAAGACACAAAAGTTTGTAATGTTCAAACCATGCTATGGGATGCACTCAAGGCTAGCCTTGTACTCCTGACTCCAGCTTCTTCCTCCCTGGCACTGGAAACAGAAAAGTGTACCAACCTGTTTGTCTCATTGACTGGAGCAGGAGTTACACAGATGGTTATGAGCTGCCCCTTTGGGAGCTGGGACTGGGAACCCAACTAGGGTCCTCTAGAAGAGCAACAATTGTTCTTAACCTCTCAGCCATCTCTGCAGCCTCCTGCTGATCCCTGTCTGTCCCCATTCTTGGCGCTCAGTGTTGTCCTCAGTCCTAACCAGTCTGTTCTTAGGGAATGAAATCCATGGATAGCTTGGGTTGTTGTTGGCTTTCAACCTGATCTTCATTCTTTCTATTTCTTGCTTCTACATTGGCCCTTAGTGAAATGACTGGAAGACTCCATGTTTCCCTCCTCTAATCTTCTGTGAGATATGGACATCATTTACAGACCAGGACCTTCTGTGAAGGGGTTTGCAGTGGGTAAATACAAGCCAAATCTACAGATAATTCTTGTTCCTTAATCATTTCTGGAGATTGATGTTCTCATATTTATGTTTTCAGGTAAAATGCTCCAAGGAAAATGTCTCAGAATTCTCTCTTCTGAATCTTGTGTTAAGTTTTACTACCACTATGGTGTGATCGCGATTCTCACTGTAGCTGTAGTTGCTCTTTCTGTTGCTTTGTCAGGTAAGTGACTTACTCTTCAAATCCTTCAGCACTCTGTCCACATTCACATTGTCAGTTATACTTACTGACCACTGTGAGCCAGGCATTGTGGGAAGGGTTCTAGAGAAAGCCCACTGGAAGTTCCTGTTCTCTGGGAATGTAGGTTCCAGCAGGAAGATGTAGTGAAGGAACACACAGGCTGTGGTGTGCACAGGAGGCCAGGCTCAGCATCCCTGGGAAGATGACATTCAGCAAGTTCTAGACAGAGATGCAGGGGATATAGGCCCCTTGGGGAAACTGTCCAATGTAGAGACAGGAGAGAAAAACTCCAAAAAGGAACCTCAAGGAAGGGTGAGGACAGAGAATAATAGGGCCAGGAAGATACAGTCCCTCCCCTCCCCCCATGACCCATGGGTTTAGTTACCAGGCTCAACTGCATTTTTAAAGTTTTAAATGGGGAGTTTCTGAAATAATGAATGTATAGGATTTTAGTACCACACTGTTCAGAATAGTGCAATAAAATCTGGCACTGTCCTCTTAAGTATATAAAGTCATCCTTTAGGGCAACATGTCCACACTGTATACACTACCTACCCAATTGTTCTCACTGCTATCTCAACTATCAGGCTTACTGTACTAGGTGTCCATACAGAGTGCTTGCTGCTGGAGCAATCCCTACTGTAGTAAACAGTCATCCAAAGCACAGAAAGTGATGCTACTGTAGAAGTGCACTTCCTGGGAGCCCTGCTGTCAGTGAGCACCTGAGAGAGAGAGGGACACAGGCCCAAGGTGGGAAGCCTTTAGATAAAGGCCCATCATACTCAGGAGGATTCCTACAGATCAGTTAGGAAAGCTACAATCAAATTCACACTCACAGCTGAGCTCAGGAGGGAATTCCAAAGAGAGAGAAGACATGCTTGTTATGATTCATTGCATTGTCTACATTTTAGTAAGAACGACACAACAGATCTCAATCAAACTCGTAATCCTCCTGCCTCTGCCTCCTTCAGCAAATCCTACCGGCGTGCGCCACCAATGGGGATGGGTGGACGGGGGGTGGGGGAGTGGGGGGGTGGGAGGTGGAATTCCCTCCTAGAGGCGGGTTGGGGAGGGGATGGGGGGTATACAAAGAGGAGACTCAGAAAAGGGTAAACATTGGAAATGTATATAAAGTATCAAAAATAAAAAAAGGAGGAAAAAAAAAAAAAAAAAAGAAACCACTGTGAAAGGCCTACAACTAAAAAAAAAAAAAAAAAAAAACAGATCTCAATCAAAAATAATACCTATGCTGTTTGCCCGAGAAACTGGATTGAAGTTGGAAATAAATGTTTTCATTTTTCTGAAGATTCAAGTAAATGGACATTCGGCCAGGCCCTCTGTGTGGCACAAGAGGCCCAACTAGCTCGATTTGACAGCCTGGAGGAGCTGGTAAGAAATGGGCAGGGACTGGTTTGTCTGTTTGTTCTGTTGAATATTGTATTGCCTTGAGATAGAGAGTTACAGATGAAACATGAGGAAGGATCCCATTCTAAGCACATGGAGACAGAGGGAATGTGTGAGTGTGTGCAACTTGCTGATGCTTGACTTCTGCCTGGACCCCTGAGACATTTAACAAATATTCTCTCACATAGTGTGCATAGTCAGCTGGGAGGTCAGATATGCCATTTTACTGGGATACCTGGTAGTCATGAGAGTTTCCTCATAAGCTGGCACATGTTCCATACAGCAAGTGACAACTGTTAATAACTGCAATGGGAGGTTAACCCAGGACTAACCTGGCCACAGAGGAATGTGTTGTCTATTTGGTACTTTGATTCAAATGACGGACTTTAGAATTATAGATGTCAAGTGGATCCACTGAGAACTGGTGACTAGTACAGCTCCAAATTCTGTGACCTTCAGTTACACCCTCCTGTTATCTCTAGAGGATGCTGTGGAGTGGAGAGACTCCAGCATCATCTGAAACAAAGAGACACATGCATTCTTTTTGTGTTTTATTGCAGAATTTCCTAAGGAGATAAAAGGCCATTTTTGATTACTGGATAGGCCTGCACAGAGAGTCATCAGAGCACCCTTGGAAGTGGACAGACAACACTGAGTATAACAAGTTGTATGTTTTCACAATGTTTTTCCTTCTCCTGTGTTCATGTGTTTTGATATATGAGTGTTGTGGCTATGAGGGTTGAAAGTCAGTGTCATATGAAGCCAACTGTAATTCGAAGAAAGATAAAAAATGACCCTTGGGCTGGAGGTGTGGCTCAGAGGCAGAGTGTGTGCTTACATGCAACAGCCAATCTGCAGGAATCTCCACATCCCCACAAACATAAATCCTTTGGAGATTTTCTTGTTTATTGGCCATTGTTTTCAAAACCTTTACTTAGTGTGGTCTTACTCAAAATCTTTACCATAATGATGGTGTCTGGGGGTAGCTAGTGTTTGTTCTGGCTCCAGCTTAAACCTTTTGCTGATAAATGTTCTGTGTGGGAAATAGACTAAGCCTCAGCTGGCAGTGGAGGCTCTGAAACCCCAGAAAGCCGCTGCAGAATTGCAAACCTGAGATGCAGCAGTCCACTATTTGCATGGCTGCACCTGTTCAGGAAGTCAGAGACTTCTAAGGACATTTGGAACCTCCTCTAAAGTCTTGTCATCAAAGATCACCCAAAACAGTTCTTGGATTGGAGCATAGCTGTTCTACTGGAATGGTAAATCACAGACTCAGTCACATCCACCATTAAAGCCCTTTGACCAATTTACTAAGAAGTGGGCATTCCCATAGGTAAAATGCCTCAACCCAGAATTGAAAATCACCCTCAGTGAGGTCATTCATGGCTGCAGTTCCTCTGAACATGGCAACAAGCACCAGGTCAATGCCTTGTACACACATTACAGGATTCACCATGGACAAATGACAAAGGAGTGGTGTTCAAATCCTGAGAATGTGACACAGGAGGGGTAAAACTAGTGCAGGTGATTCCTCAGGGACTCTTTGATTCCTGTTACCAAAAAGCAGTGGAGACTGGTGAGACTGCATGGCAGGAGGGAATGCAGTTCTGGGCTCTGCAGACTTAACTGTTTTTGGTTTCTTTGCAGGGTTCCCATCTTGGGAGAAGAGGGACACGCCTACCTGAACAACAATGGGATCAGCAGTGCCAGGGTCTATGCAGATCACAGATGGAGCTGTAGCAAGCCCAACAGCTATAGCTTTCACTGCCAAAGTCCTTTTTCTCCCATGGGATGTTTTATAACCTATTATCTATGGGTGCTACTCCTTCCCCTACAGTTCCACATTGCTATCAAACCTGATTGAGAATATTTCCTAGCATCACAAATGAAAACCATCTTGTAGAGCTGCACATACAGGGGATTACAAGAACATAGATGAGTCTAAAACAGATGTTGGCACTCATACCTTAAGCCTAAAGTACAACTAATGCTAGAGAACCCCACTTTTATGATATGAAGTTTTTGTACAGAGAACTCCTTCTTTTGAATTTATAGGACCACAAAAATGAGTCCCCCAATGAACACTGTTATCTTTAATAAGGAAAGAAAAATGGCTGGGACAGTGACATGCACCTGTAATCCCAGCTATGTAAGGGTTGAAACAGGGGGGGTCAAAGGTTCACGAGTGGGGACTGGAAGCATGGAAACACCTTAATAATGATAGGGAAGATGAGAATCTGTCTGTAGCATCCCACAGTTTGGAGAAACATATTATACGTGCTTTTTCAAAATTCAAACCAACATACAGAAAAATTTAAAGAGTGTGTAAAATTAGCCGGGCAGTGGTGGCACAGGCCTTTAATCCCAGCACATGGGAGGCAGAGAAAGGCAAATTTCTGAGTTCTAGGCCAGCCTGGTC
>CM052700.1:18905364-18926627 GCA_028551405.1 Uromys caudimaculatus
CAAGAAAGGACCTCCCGCCAGGTCCCACAGCCTCCACCTCTCACCCCTGAGTGTGAATACGTGAGGATCAAGGGTGCAAATCAGGCATATCCAAGCATATGCAACTTTCTTTGACACTGCAACAGGACAATGTCGTCCACAAAGTTCAAGCTTCAAACTACACAATATGCTACAAAAAAAGTCACACACACACACACACACACACACACACACACACACACACACCCCACAATCTCATCATATTCTAAGCAAGTTTTCAGTATTAGGTTGGAATGCATTCTAAACTACCCCTGAGCATACAAGACCCAGCGGATGCGCATACAGGTACTTGGACCTGTATTCATTCACCCATGTTGATTCAACAGGATCCACAACAGGCAAACGGTAGAAGCAGCAGGCGGGCTTACATACTGAGTGACCTGTGCAGAGTGCAGGGCATTTTTTACCCTTAAGAAGGAAGAAATTCTTAGCATTGGTGTCTAGTATGTGGTCCACAAGGAGGAAGGTCTTGAAACTTCAGGGTTGCAGGAACCGCTAACAGCTCTGGCCCCTCCTGTTGGCTGCCTACTCACTACCAGACTTTAGCAAAGTCAGAAGGAGGTCTGACCACTAGGGGGCAACATTGAGCTCCTGGCTAATAGTCAACAACATAGAGGACATTGCTCAGCCAGCCCACAAACACAATGGCCACCATAGACAGCAAGGCTTGCCCCTCCCAGCTGAACAGTGAGAGTTCTCAGCAAAAGAGCCCAGGAAACAAGAAAGGGAGAACCTGTGTCCTGGTGCTTTAGAGGGGTTGAGGATCTTATAGAAGTCCACAGTTGAGAGGCTTTAGACTTTTAAAGAGACTTTTACATAGAACTTAGACTCTTAAAGTGCTAAAAAAAAATGTTAAGACTGTGGGACTTTTAAAGTTATACTATGTATTATATTGTGGTATTAATATTAACATTGCATCTTAAGAGACAAACAAGAAAGGAAAAATTATGGCTCACTAGTGTTGTCTTTGTGTGTCAAGTTGACAAGAGGGTAATTTTGCGGGTCACTTTTTTTGTCACCTTGACCCAAGCTAGGATTAGCTGGGGGGTGCGGTGGAGGGGAGAAACATCAGTTGAGAAAATGCCCCCATTAGAATGGGCTGTAGGCCTGCCTGCCTGCCCGGGTACTTTCTTGATTGATGATAGATGGGGTGGGGGAGGGGAGACTACCTTATTGGGTGATATTTTACCCCAGGGCTGGCGATCATGGAAAGTATAAGGAACCACACTGAGAAGAAAGTCGCATGCAGCAAGGTTGAATGCAGCATTTCGACAGGGCCTCCCTTCTCCTCGAGCTCCTGCCTCCCTGTTCCTGTCCACAGTTCCCTCGGTGATGGAGTGTGGTTAAGACATGCTAGCAAATGAACCCTTTTGCTCCCCAACTTGTATTTGGTCCTGGTGTTTTATCTATGGAAAGCAAACTAACACAAGGAAGGTTCAGGAAATGACAGCAAACATTTTCAAAAGAGGAGGAGGAGGACAAGGAAATAGAGATTCCGGGGTGACCCCAGCAACTGGGGAGGAAGAAAATGCAGTAGATGAAAGAGGCCATCATGCTAAGTGACTAGGGCAGACGCCAGCGCGCAAATCCCGGTGTCATAGGCAGGGTGTGGAGCAGCGGGGGTGTGGGAGTGCAGATCTCTTTGGCTGGGTGTTCGCTGTGAGCCCACACTGTGAGCCCTGAAGTTGAGTCAAGAAAGAACACCAGGCACAAGAGAAATGGTGCAGAGCAGTCACAGAAAGTGTGGCTTTGTGCCTGTGAATGTCTGTGTGTAAAATTGAAGTTGGCTTTCAATCCGGTTAATTGAAATTCAAGGCGTTTCAGGGAATTTCAGAGCAGCTAAATTGGCAAGGTTGGGGGCCGAGAATTAAACATGAATTAAAGTTTCATACGCGAGGAATAGATTCCTTTTTTGTTTTTAACACAGTGGTTTTATATGTAGCGATAGAAGACAAAAAAGGTGGCTGGAGAGACAGCCGTGGGTGCTGGGAACCGAACTCTTATATTTTTGGTTGTGAGCCTAGCCTTTAACGGCTGAGCCATCTCTCCAGCCCGGCAGCCGCTCGCATTCTTTCTCTAAAGTAGCGACCTGGCCGTTGCGCAACCATGCCTCCGCTAAGTGTATTTATGCTCTCAACCTCACACAGTTCTCATTTGTTTTCCTTAGGCATAAACCAATCACTAGAAGAGAAAAAAGTAAGCAAACTCTTTGCAGCGAACATTTTCCTCTGAGCAGTGGCTGACGACTCGTTGTGATGCAAGACAAGAGAAAAGAAATCTAAGGAGCACGAGGGGGCCGAGCAGGCGGATTGTAGAGAGGAGAACGTATAGGAGAAAAAGGAGTGTGGAGTGTGGCGTGGGCAGGCGTTAGGTCTGACGTGTGAATGGATAAAGGCTTGTGAGCTGCAGTGTGGAGAGGGAGCCGGTGCGGCTGCAAAAGTTGGTCCGGGTTGGGGTGCGGGTAGCCGATCAGAATCCGGGCGGAAAAAGCATAAGAATCGGCCTTGTGGCGGTTGGCGGTTTGTTTGGGGTGTGGTGTAGCCATGGATTTGTTAGTTTTGTTGAAAGAAACTAGTAGAAAAAAATGTGTATCCCAGGCTGGCCTCGAACTCCCAGGCTGGCCTCGAACTCCAGATCCTCCTGCCTCTGCCTCCTTCAGCAAATCCTACCGGCCTGCGCCACCAGAACCGGCGGGTGACAGCCTGAACATTATTCTATTGAAGCGGCTCGATAGTGACGTAAGCTAACGGGTATTTAGTAGAGTCGCAGCAACAGTGGAGCCAACAGCACTCCACCCGTTCCACGCTCTCCACCGGTTTTACACACACTCTCGACTGAGCCCCCGCACTCTCCCGGCCTCACGCCCACCGCCCTCACCGAACCACACCCTCACAATCCCGTAAGCTCCTTCCCGCCCCGCGTCCTCCGCGGGCCACGCCGGGAAACACAGTCCCGGCACCGCAAGGCGGCTGCGCGCTCAGCCGCAAGTCTCCGCTGCCCAGCGCCCTGCCCCGCAACCCACGCGTGGATTAGTCTGGACTCGCTATTCCTCTGCCTTTTCGCCCTCCACATTCACAGCAGAGGATCCCTGACTGCAAGGAGGCTGCACACCGAGGCCGCCTTCCTCCGGGATGACGGACACATTTCAAAGCTCAATCCTCTGCCAACCTGCTGGGGCCGCTTAGCACTTGGAAGCTTGACCCTGATTTCCGTCCAAGTGCGGGACTCCAGGAAAGGTCGAGCCAGGATGTGAAGAAAGCTCGACATGAAAATAAAATCCTGCGGGGACATCTCTGATTCTTGCCCACTGCCCCCTACCCCCATCACCAGAACATTCGCCTTCCTTCAGTCATAGACGACAACCCCTTCAAGGTGCCCACCCGCTCAGAAGGGCCAGGACACACACACACACACACACACACACACACACACACACACACACACACACACACACACCAGCTTTATCAGTTCTTGCCCTGGGTGCGTTCACCTGGATATCCACCCGTCTGTACATGGCTGTAGCAAGATGTTAAAGAACCTTAGCAAGTTTCTTTACACCCAAGGGTAGACAGTGTGGACAAAAATCGAGTTTTTTTATTGTTTCATAGACAGCCCAAGATTGCCAGTTAACACTTGCATCGCTGATCTGTTACCTAAAGGGGGAAAAGAAAAACGTATTGAGCATATATTCTGAAATTTTAACCTTGTATTGTTCTGGATTCGGGAATGCTTTGTGAAATCATTAAAATGATAGTGCTGTTCAAAAATGGATTCGGATGCTTGTTTCTCTGCAGTGCCTGCTATTTTTCATCTTCGTGAATAATACTGAAGATGTTTAAGCGGGAAGCACTTCTTTCGACTCTATATCAGAACTTTTAGTCCTGATAAATTCTTTCTGGGCCCACGGAGATGGCATGAGGTGGCAGAGTGCTTACTGCAGAGCAAAGTTTCCCCTTCACAGTGAGCAATGAGAGACTAAGAGGAGACGATCCACGGACAAGACATAGCTCCCAAAGAAACAACTCAGGGTCTCCAACAACGAGATCCCCAACTTAGAGTTTCCCTCACTTAACTGATTGGGTAAGGCTAGAAACTATGAAGCCATGTGTGGATCAAACCTTTGGTGGGGCCTGAGCCCTCGTGATCCAATCACCCCTCTCTCACAGCATCCATCCTATGTAGACCAAGTGTCCCACACTCAGTCTCGGCAGGGACATTGACATCTGAACATAACAGAGGCCGCCTAGGTGCCCATGAATCCAGGCATGACCCTGTGACTACTGTAGTCAACTCAAGGCTATCCCAAATAATTAATAAAAACATTACAGGGCTGTAGGCAAGGCTGTAGAGCATTTTCTAAATTAGTGATTGATAGGGGAGGGCCCAGCCCATTGTGGGTGGTGCCATCCCAGGGCTGGTGGTCCTGGGTTCTATAAAAATGCAGGCTGAGCAAGCCATGTTGAGTGAGCTAATAGGCAGCACCCCTCCATGGCTTCTGCATCAGCTCCAGCCTCCAGGTTCCTGCCCTGCTTGAGTTCCTGTCTTGACTTCCTTTGAAGATGAACTGTGATGTGGAAGCAGAACCAGGGTGTAATTTCCCTTCTCTTTATCACAGCAGGCAACATTGCCAAAGCTACCATCTGCCTGCGGATCGTGGAATGAAAGAGAAGCAAAAGAGAGACTCCAAGCAACCTCAGTGGGCACACTGTGAATTCCTATGTATTTGTAAGGAAGTTTCCAGTTCTCTCCTGCCAGTGTCTGTCTGTCTGTCTGTCTGTCTGTCTGTCTGTGTATAAACATGAGAACCTCACTTCTCAGGCAAGCACCTCAACACCTGAGAAACAACTTGAGATCCTCTGTCTGTCTTAGGTCGGCTATGTTTCCCATCTCTGTCTGAAATTACTCCAGCCCTGCCATGTTCCTTGATTGAAGTCTGGAAAGAAATGAGGGTAAGAGTAGCCAGCTCAGCTACCTGACACTTCTGACCTGCAGACTGTCATGTTAAATACCATTTGTTATATCAAATCACTACATTTTGGAGTAATTCTTCAACTTCAGTAAAACCAAATATAACCACCAAGAAGTAACTGTACAAGGGGAAATGTGGAATGTGGTTAGGAAATGGGCATTTCCACCCCGATTGTAGGGATCGAACGGAAAATCCGTAACATCCTCGGTAGCTAAGCCGCCTCCTAACAATCTTTGTTTGTTTGTTTGTTTGTTTGTTTGTTTGTTTGTTTTATGCTGAACACAGTATTTGTTTGGGTTTTTTCCCCCACTTTGAAGTCACAATCTGTATGAGTCTATTTTTTGAAATTGTAATGAAATCATTGAAGCCAGGTAATGTAAATAAAGAAAACTGATCTGATTATCACTGTTTCCAACTTCTAATAATTTATTTTATTTGTGTATACACAGGATTACTCTGTGTTACCGCCCTGGCTGTCCTGGATCTCACTTTGTAGTCCAAGCTGGCCTCAAACTCACAGAGATCTGGCTGCCTCTGCCCCGAGTGCTGGGATGAGAGGTGTGCTCCACCGTCACCCAACACTAATGTACTAATTATACAAAGTAACAAGTTTCCTTGTGATATGATCATGCGTACATATAATAATGTTTTGGTCACATTGACCACACCATCAGCCTCTCCTGTCTCTCCCCCTTGTGTTTATTCTGCCTCACAAATAATCCTACTTTCATGAAAAGAATTTCCTCTAATCTGTGGTTTTGAAGGCTAAACCAAGGGTAGGTGATCTCATGGACAGGGAGGGGCTCAAGAAAGCAACATCCCACTGGAAGAAGCCTGTGTGAGAAGAAAATCACAAGTTGAAACAGACCTCCAAAGCTAAGAGAGTAGTAGTCAATAAGGACTGCCTACCAAGCCAGATGGTGTCAGCATCCTGCCCTACTCAGTGTTGACACAAAGAGTGAGGACAGGTGTGCAAACAAGTATGTCCAGCCTTGGACATTGCAACAGGACAATGTCATCCAAAAAGTTCACCTGGAGATCCACAGTGCTGAGTTTTACACACACACACACACACACACACACACACACACACACACACACACAGGGTTTTAAGTTAAGTTTACATACTTGTTATCTGTCTTTGTAACTCTTCTGGGGCACATGTACCCATTATTCAGTCACCCATGTTGATGGCAACAGCATCCTCAATAGCTGAGTGGCCAAAGCAACAAGCAAATCTGCTTATCCCTAGGAATGGTTGGTCACCCAGTAAACAATGTGTGTGTCGGCCCAGAAATTCTTCAGCCTAGGATGGAAGAGCTGTTTAGTTTCAATCACCTCCATTCCATCCACACTGACTGAGAAAAGCCTGGAAATCCAAGGCGGAACGAACCATTGTCCACCCTTGTCCTCATCCCACAGTAGCCGAGGCACATAGGTCCGGCTAGTAGCCAGCGTCACTCCCGTCACCTTTGACAGACCTTAGAAAACCATGCACTTGACCACATGGGCGAATATCAGAGTTGCAGTGAAGAGTCAACCTTGTGTGACCTCGGTCAGTGAGCAGACAAACACAATGGCTGCCATAGAGGAGAAGAGTGGTCTCTCTGTCCTGGATGTGATGGAATTGCCACAGACAACCTAGGGAAGGCAGAACTCTGAGCAACCTGGTGAATAGTTGAGGACAGCTGAGTCCAAGAGCCTAGAAGAAGGGATAAAGCTGTCGGGAGGTCCTAGGTCCTGGTGGCTTGAGGGAGGTCCATGTATGCCAAAACTATTTTTTTTTTTTTCCAAAATGAGAGGAGAGGTAAAGGCAGGAGGAAGACCTGGAGTTGCTTTGGAGTCACTAGCAACAGCAAAAGCAAGGAAGGAACAACAGGTATCAGGTGAAAGAGGTCATCACGCTAAGTGACTAGGGCAGACGCCAGAGTGCAGCGGGGGTGTGGGAGTGCAGATCTCTTTGGCTGGGTGTTCACTGTGAACCCACACTGTGAGAAGTTGATGTCAGGAACCGAGCAGCCAGTGAAATGTTCTCTGTGTCTTTGAGTGTCTGAGAGCCCTAGGACTGGTTTGTAGCTGGCTTTCAACCCAGTTAAGTGACAGCTAAATTGGTATGGTTGGGCACAGAGAATTAAACCTGAATTAGTTTTAGAGGTGAGGCATAAGCGTAGTATCTTTTTACTTGTTTATTTACTGTATTTACATTATCGTTTTTCATTTATTTATCCACTTTTCATGCCGATAGCATTTTTTAAAGAGTTTTTTTTTTTTTTTTTTAAGTCTATATTAGTAGTCTGTGTGCGCGATACAGCCGTGGACCCCGCTTGCTCAGGTTCCGATTGATCGTTCCAGCTTCTCTCGCAGGGAACAGAACACTTGCATTTTTTTGCTCGAGAGCATAGCCTTTAAGGGCTGAGCCACTCCTTAATACGACACTGCTCTGTATTCTTTCCCTGAAGTAGCAACCTGGGCGTTGCTCAACAGCGCTTCGGCTGAGGACATTCCTGTTTCTAATTATCAGTGCTCCTCACTTTCTCTCTTTGTACATAAAGCCAAACACTGGAGAGGGGGGAAAAAAACCGGACTCTTTGCAGGGAACATTTTGCTCTGAGCCGTGGCTGATGACTCGTTTCGCACGTGCAGAGCTGGAGAAAGGGTCGCGAGAGGGCTCAGCAGGCGGACTGTAGGGAGGAGCGCCTGTTGGGGAGACAGGAGTTGTAGAGTGCGGTGTGGGCAGGCGTGAGGGTCGGGTGAGTGCGTGGATAAAGGCTTGTGAGCTGCGGTGTGGAGCGGGAGCCGGTGCGGCTGGAGAAGCTGGTCCGGGTTGGGGTGCAGGTAGCCGATCAGATTCCGGGCGCAAAAAGCATAAGAAGCGGCCGTGTGGAGGTTGGAGGATTGTTTGGGGTGTGGTGTAGCCATGGATTTGTTAGTTTTTGTTGAAACTGAGGGGGGAAAAAAAGCGTATCCCAGGCTGGCCTCGAACTCCAGATCCTCCTGCCTCTGCCTCCTTCAGCAAATCCTACCGGCCTGCGCCACCAGAACCGGCGAGGTACGGTTTGCTTTGCTGAGTACTTAAACCATATTTTTGATGATGCAACCTACCAGCTGTACTTGTATTCTCTTCTCTAAAATGGCATAAAGAATTAGGCCCTCCGACAAGATCTCACTCACTTTCCTTCCAACCTAAGCTCTAAGCTCGGTTCATGAACTTCAACTCATTTCTTGACACTGCTGGTTCTTGCCGGCCCTCCCCCAGCAAGCCACATCTTCAAGGAGCCCACGAGCAAATGGCGACCATCACTCTGCCTCAGCTTTAACTTCCCTTGCCAGGGATGGATTCAGGATATCCACCCATCTTTATAGGCCCTAGACTTGACTGAGGCAGCGTGTTCGGAATCTTAACAGCTTTTAGAGCTTTAAGACGAAAGGGTCTGTTTGTGAACAAAATTCAATCATTATTCTTCTTTTACAGTCAGCATGAGGTTATTGTCTTCACTTTGTTTCTCATTGCTTTGACAAAATATCCTGACAAAGGGAACTTACCAAAAGAAAAAAAAGAAAAAAAAAAGACGGGTTTATTTTGGTCCACACTTGAAGGTACAGTCCACCCTGGTGGGGAAGTCAAGGCTGCAGGAGCTTGAAGTGGAAGTCAGGGAACAGAAGTGTGAATTCCTGAGTGCCTGCAGAGAGCTTGTAAGACTCGGGAGTCTTAACTTCCCAGGGACCCCGGAGTGAACACCATGGAGTCGGGAATCAAATGCATGTTGTTGCAGCATGCTGGGGTGGTCCTGCACACAAAGGCAGGAGAGAACGGCCACATGCAGCCCGTTCATGGAGCTTTTATACGGTTTTTAGAGCAGCAGCCATTAGGCACAAAGTGATTGGCAGAACAGTGTGACTTTTAAACTGGTTGGTCTTTAGGGAATGAGGTAGCAGGGGCTTAATCAGCCCCTTCTTTCCAGCCTAAGAGCTCTCTAATCTGTTTCTTCCAGGAGGGGAGGGGTGCCCATGTGTTCAGGGCCTTGTGGAATTTTCTAAAGTTCCTGAGCTGACTTCTTCATTCCCCCCTTTTTCTTGTGCATGCTTCAATCCTGAAGCTATTGTTGATAGTTATGCAGCTCATACTCCTGGTCTTCTGTATCTAGTTCTTTGTATTTCTGCTTTAAGATCATTAGCTGTATTGTACCTATGCGTTCCTTAACAAAAGCAGTCAAAGTGTAGGGGCCAAAAGTCAATAGCAGGAGAACAATTAAGGTCTTAACAAGGTAGATATGAGGGTGGTTAACCAAAGGGGAGGAGTTAAACCAAGACTTGAACCAGCCCTGACTCTGTTCTTTCTCTCTTTTCCTCTTGGCTAACCCTTCTCTCACTTTGGCCACTGAATCTTTAACAACCCCAGAATGGTCTATACAAAAGCAACACTCTTCAGCTAAGGCAGCACATAGCCCTCCTTGCTGGAGGAAAAGTTAAGTCTAATGCCCTCCTATTCTACTACTTCATCTGTAGTAGTACTTCAGATAATGAAGTCAGTGATTCTTTAAGATGACTGATGGAAGTTTCTATTCATATCTAAATCAATGGCTGCCCTCAGACTGTCATAATTTTCCTTTTGTAAGACCAAAGTGGAGGTCCTGGTGGCTGCCCCAGCCACTCCCAACCACAGCAGAAGGGAGACAGTGAGTGCTGTAACAGGTTTGGGGGAAGGAACCAGAATCCAAAGGCACCACCAGGCAGTCATGATAAAGGTCAAGTGATCTTGAGCTTGAGCAGATTGTCCATCTTCTGTACCATCCAGCGGGGGTCTCTGGGGAGCGGGGAGTCTGCGGATTTCACATGGGAAGCGTGCACCCAGGCTGCAATACCATCTACCTTGAGGACTGTGGGAGTAGCTAGCAGTGACAGAAAGGGTTCCTTTCATTGGAGTTCCAGCAACTGTGCCTGATGTCACTTTACATAGATCCAGGCACCAATCTGGAAGTGGTGAGGGGACTCTGGTATCCCTAGAGCAGTTAAGGTAGACACTTTGGGCCAAATCTTATGCTGTGGGATACCTCCTGGGAGGGCCCAGTGGACACCAAGGGAGTTGGGGTACCACACAGGATCTCAAAAGGGATCAGGTTTAAATGGTAGGGGGTATTCCAGGCTCAGAACAAGGCCATGGGGAGGGGCACCACCCAGCTGAGCCAGCCTCCAAGGACAATTTAGTTAAGGTCTCTTTTAAAGTTCTATTTATTCTTTCTACCTGGCCTGAACGCTGGGGACAGTATGCACAATGAAGTTTCCAATCCGTCCCCAATACTTTTGCCAACCCCTGGCTTACCTGGTTGGCCTTCTTGCCTTTTAAAAGACATTTTGTCGTAATTGTCATAGCCAAATGTCAATATCATAGAGATAGACGCATAACTGTGCAGAGCGATGCTTACACACGGAGAAAAAACATTTCCCACCCACGACATCAGGTTTTCTCCCCTTGTGGGTAATGTCATCCCTGTGAAAATGAAGGCTTCCTAGGAGCACTACCAAATAGAAAGAAAAAACCGGGATGAGACACATGCTTGCCACAACTGGGAGGCTTATCAGATCGGAAGTAACTGCCACATCGTTGATGCCAAGAAGCTCAGAGCGTAGAGGTGAGCACTGCTTCAGAACGGCTGCATTCATATCTTCTGATAGAGCTTCTGGTCTCTTCTCATCCACGCCCTTCGAGTATGACCCCTTGTTAGCCCTCCACATTTCTTTCATTCAGCTTGCTAAATCTTCCGATAGACGAAAAAGCTGATTTCAACCCTGTGGAATACAAGGACACTTTAGCACATGAAAATCACAGTGCTCAGTGTTGACAGAGGGAAGACAAAAGTCACAGGATCATCTCAGAGAACGCAGAAATAGCATTTGACAAGGTTACACACCACTTTGTGGTGAGGCGTTTAACAAACTAGGGGTAGAAGCTCCTCCACTAACATAGCATTTTTGAAAAGGCAATGGCTAACAGCTTACTCATGGGGGTAGGGGAGTAGTACTCAGGGCAAGTGCTGACCCCTGCTGTCCAATAAACACACTGCTGCTCAGTGTAGGGCGGGAGGCCATGGGCACACAAAAGAGTTAAAAAAACAAAGACATCTGTATTAGAGAAGACATCAAATCATCTCTGTTAGCAGAGAACTTGCTCTTTAAAACTACATTTATGATGTGGAAATTTCTGGTTTCTTTGCAGACTCAGTTGTGTCATGTGATTTTTTTTCTGAAAATTGTCTCATGACAGGAAGTTTTTGCTGAAGCTAACACATGGGGGACGTTTTGGTGAGAACAGACATGTGGTGTTTTTCTGGAAGCTGTCTGGAAGAGGGGCATGTGATGTTTTGGTAGAGCAGACACTCGAGAGAACACGTGATGTTTGAGAAGGACATAAATATAACGCAACAGACAGTGGGCGACACTGTCTGGTATTGGTTCACCTTGCCACTCTTTGCTCAGAACCTTGCGGTCTCTTCTGGACTGAGCTGCCATTGCAGATTCGTGAATGGTGTTTGTGAGTGGCCACTGCTGACTTGTGTGAACTGAACTGCTGATTCCCTGGCAAGGTAGATTGGATTCTCCCCAAAGAACTATTTCTAAACACGTCCACATCCTCCTTGGTCCTATTAACCTTTCCTTTCCACTGCTTCCGGTGGGTGGTAGGCTAGAAAAGAGGTTAAACCATTTAAGTACACTTAATAAGTCAGTTTTGAAAAATATAAATGTATACACATTTATGTATTTTGTGTGCGTGTTCACGTGTGTACCTGTGCACATGCCATGACACACACGTGCAGCTCTGGGGACATTTAGCAGAAGTCTAATACATGGGATGAAATTCATGGTTCTCTCTCTCTCTCTCCCTCCCTTTTCCCAATGTGTGTCTGTCTGTCTGTTTGTCTGGGGGGGGCTGTGAGTTATACACATTATACACAAACTCATGACAGCCAACAAAATAATTTAACATTTTAGATTATAAAATTCCAGTGCAGAAATCGGCCACTCTATCATTTACTTTTCTGTTCCTGGGATAAAATCATGTCCAAGGCAATCTATAAAAGAAAGGGTTAATTTTGGCTTATACGTCCGAAAGATTAGAATCCGTAACAGCAGGGCAGAGTCAACAAGCAGACACGGTGGCTGGAACAGGATACTAAGAGCTCAAATCTTGAAGCACAAGCAGGAAACAGAGAGAGCCAACTGGAAGTAAGGTGGGACCTTACAGTCTCAAAGCCTGTCCCCAGTGATATGTGACACACTTTTCCAGCAAGGCCACACCTCCTAAATCTCCCCAAACAGCAGCACCTCCTGGGACCAAGTGTTCAAATGCTCAAGACTGTGCGGGACATTTCTTATTTAAATCACTACAGTCCCTTTGTGTACATCACTCACAACGAGCAATTCAAGGAGAAGGCTTAAAGAATTCCACTAACAATATCGTGAAACAGACTAAATTATTTAGGAATAAACCAAAGTATAAATGTGAATGTTTTACATAATGAAACTCAGAAAACATTGCTGCATGAAAGGGGGACGACAACGAAGACGACGGCAGTCTATTGAGCGAATGATGGAAAAACTGGATGACCAGTTTAGGTCTTACTGTTCACCATGTACAAAATTAAATCAGAATGAGTTAAAGAGATAAACACAACTCTAATATTAAAATTTCTGTAGGAAAACACAGAGGAAAATACTAATGACATTGTATTTGATGACTTGTTCGTTGTGACATCAAAAGCACTGTCCACAGACATGAAATAGGCAAAAGAGGCTCCATGAATCTTGAAGATGTTTTACCAGGGTCACAGTTGAGACTGAAGGCGGAGCGGCTGCTGCTAGGCTCAGGAGCTGCCTGACAGTGAGGGAGTGTGTTTCCCCGGAAGACTGGCAGGGGACGCAGGAGCGAGAAGCGCCTTCGGTGCTTATGAGGCTGTGATTCCTTAGAGAAAGGGGCGGTGGCCATGAGGTCGGGAATATGCGTGAGGCGTGGGTTTGGGTTGCAGGAAGGTAGGATTTAGTCCCGCAGCTCCTCCTCCATGGGCAGGGCTAGTGACGCCATCAAAGTCATTGTTAAGTAGCTTAAGAACGGCGAGTGCCGCCTCTGGCGCTGGTGGCGCAGGCCGCTAGGGTTTACTGAGAGGAACAAAGACAGTGAGATTAGGAGTTCGATTCCAACCTGGAATACACTCTTTTTTCCCCCGCCAAGAAAATACCAGCTGCGGGATACCACAAAGTACACACACCCACTAAAAATCCAACACCCACGAAACCTCATCGCACCCTAGTCTCACCCTGTTTTCGCTCGGCAACCGGCACACAGTTCGCACCAGCTCTTCCAGACGCACAGGCCCTGGTTCCACACCGGTGCTCCAGCTCCCTTCCCCACAATCCCCCTGCTCAGCCATCCCAACCCTTAAGTTAGTTCCTTTTCTCTACTTCTCCACGCTCAAGGGGTCTGGCTCTTGACATCAACTTCAGGGTTCATTGTGTGGGGTCACAGAAAACATCCAGCACAGAGATCCGCATTCTCAGTCTCTGCTCCACAGCCTGCATAGGATACACAGGCTTGTCCTCTCATGTCTGCCCTATTCTCTTAGCATAATGACCTCTTTTCCTCTTCATTGTGCCTGGTACACTTTCTCCCCCCCCCCCCCCAGCTGCCCTTGCTGTTGTCCCCACAGTCCCCCCCCCCTTTCTTTGATAACTGTCAGTACTACATGAACACCTCTCGAGTCACCAGGACTTGCATTCTCATCCTCATTCATCTTTCAAGGCCCTTGAGATGAGCTGTCCCTCACTATTCACAGCTCCTTAGTGATCTCTCACATCCCCAGACTCCTGTAGTAGTGCCAGGGTCCACATGCAGGGGGCAAGCCTTCCCGTCATGGCAGCCACTATGCTTGAATGCTTCCTGACCAAGGCTCCACATGCCTCTAGGTTGAACTAATGGGGGGAGTTTTGTGTTGTCTGCTAGTGTTGAGGTCTCCTCCTGTCTTTGCTAATGTCTGATACATGCAGTCGTCAGGACCCTAGCATCCTCTGTGCTTCCGGAGCTAGAAGATAGGGATGAGGCTGGCTCTGGACTCTCAATGTCTTCCTCACACAGTGTGGGTGGCACATGGGAGGCTGATATTAAACGACTCTTCCTTCTTAAGGCTGAAGAATGTCCGGTCACGAGCACACACCATTCACTGTGTAACTCTTCCAGACAGCAAGCAACCAAGGCTGTTGTTTCTACCCTCTGGTCGTTTGGGTCCTGTTGTCATCAACATGGGCATATGAGTACTTACTTACAACCCTGCATGCACGTCCCATGGGCCACAATGTGCCCTGAGATAGTTAGGAATGCAGCCCTATACAAAACTGTAAACTTACTTAAAATATGCTGAGGTGTGTGTGTGTGTGTGTGCGCGCGCGCGTGTGTTGTTTGGTTTTTTAACTCAATCATGTGATTCTCAAGAGTGAACTTGTTGGGTGACAACATCCTGCTGTAATGTCAAAAGGTTGGACATGCCTGCGTGCACACGTGATCCTCACTGTGTGAATAATGAAGGCGCAGGATGCCGAAGCAGTGGGGCCTGGTCCTTCCTAGCTGGTCTTGACTCTAGTCACGGAACCAGCCAGGTGGTGCTGGGCTACACGAAAAAGCAAACAGAGCAAGCGAAGGGAAGCAAGCCAGCGAGCAGCACTCCTCCATGGCCCCGCTTCCATTCCTGCCTCCAGGTTCCTGCCTTGCGGTCTGCTTGCTGTGGCTTTTCTTCTGGACAAGACTGGGACTGGGACACAGGAATCGGATTAACCCTTTCCTCCACAATCTGCTTTTGTTTACGGACTTCATCACCGCGATAGAAAGCAAGCTAAAACAAAGAGCAAAGCAGTATGTGACGGTCCTGTGGAAATAATGTTCTCCAGTAAGAATTACCCCGACGAATCACAGGATGTAGGGTTTAAAAGAATAATGATAAACAGAAGCAAAGATGTGAAGGGGGCTTAAGAGGTCACAACCCCTTGAATGCACTAAAACAGGACAGGAATAAAGTCCCGACTGAGATCCAAGAAAAGACAAATGGCTGAATGGAGTCATGAGTTCTCCAGGACCGGAGAGGTTCACTCAATAAAGACGTAGAAACACTGAAGGAAACGCAGGATGAAATGGAGATAAAATTGGAAACCTGAATATCCCTTTTGTTAGGGACATTCAGAGTACAGGACATGGGGCACCTTCAGGCAAACGACTTCTATTGTGTGTGTGAGGACTCAAGTCCCAGTGAAGAGAACCAGACCAGAACCTAGCCAGACACAGCTCTGCTGGTAACATATATTTTAAAGGCTACGCTAAACTCACAGGGTGAGTTTAAATGGCTGTTAGGTCAAGAAAGGGAGGAGCGCTTGGGGAATACTGCAAGGTCACACATAGCGTTTTGGTGGAGACCAAACTGCACAGTGGTCTCTTTGTCCTTCCTTCAAGCCCTCCACGAAGGCTTAGCAAGCTGAAGAGATGTAGCGAGAAAATGCAGGGGCATCACTCAGCCCTGTGGCTGCATTCTGGCTTTCATTGCCGTGGCTCTCAGGGGAAGCTACCACACATTGAGAAGACTCAGTGAAAAGCCTTCCTTAGGAGAATGGATCAAGTAGAAAATAGAATGTCAGGACTTGAAGGCACAGAAGAGCAGCTGGAACACTCAAACAAAGAAAAATGTTAAATGTAATTTTTAAAATTATTAATATTATCAAATATTAAATGCTATTAAATTAAATAATAATTACTAAATATTAAATAATTTAAAAATAAATATGCAAGAATTTGGGGACACCGTGAAGCACAATTTATGAATTAAAGGTATAGAGGAAAGAGAAGCCTCTCAGGTCAAATACAATAAATGGGATATACAGAGAAGGCCCAGGGTGCAATGGTGCTCTTAGGATATGCTCTCTGTGAACTACTGACTCTATCAGGTCACAATCTCTTATCTGTGACAAGCTCTTAAAATGCCATCATGTTGAATACACCCAGGGATTTGTTTATTTATTTAAGATGAGGATGTACGGGAGGAAATAAGTGAAAGAAACATTGGAGTTCACAGAGTCACAGGGTCACAGGCAGACACCCTGAGACCTTATCATATTTCTCTGACCTCACCAGCACACTAAAGGTCTAATTCTGCAGTCCCTTTACCTGGACCATTGTGTGTGGTCTCCTAGAAAAAGCCCCAGGCACTGCACAAGCTAAACGTGCGACTGCAAGAGCAAGAGCAAGCCGAGGAGGAAGATAGCAAATTCAGACGAATGCACGCCTGAAGGTGTGGGAGTGTGTTTATCGGGGTGACCAGCAGGGGGCGCGGGGCGAAAAGAGGCTTCGGGGCTCGTGAGTTTGCGGCTCCCTAGAGTGAGGGGCAGCTGACATTAGGCCAGGAGTGTGCGTGAGACAGGCGAAGAACTGCTTGGGCATGGTTGACAGTGCGGTTTGGGGCGAAGGCCAGCTAAGCGTTGTGTCCCACACTCTTCCCATTTGGGAAGGCGGTGACGTCATTAGAATACATAGCTAAGTATGATCGGACCAACCACAATTCTCGCCGGTTCTGGTGGCGCAGGCCGGTAGGATTTGCTGAAAGAGGCAGAGGCAGGAGGATCTGGAGTTCGAGGCCAGCCTGGGATACACATTTTTTTTCTAACCTCCAATTTTCTCCTGGGAAGCATTCTCTTTTTTTCTAAGTTCAACACGAAAACAAATTCATGGGCATACGTCACCCCCCCAAACACATCTCTCAAACTGCCACGATTCCGAGATCCATTCTCCTCCCAGCCCCTCACGCCCACGCACCCAGCTCGCACCCATTCCTTCAGGCGCATAAGCATCAGTGCAACTCAAGTTCTTGTCCGCGCAGAGCTGCCCAAGCCCGACCCTCATGTCCGCGCTCCACACTTCTGTCTTGACATGGTCCCTTTCTCCCAATCCGTGTCTTCAGTTCTCCCGAACCTTGTGCTCCATTTTGCTAGTGTTGCCCGGGCGAAGCAGCGATCAGTAGTCGCCCAGGCGAGAAATGCTCGCCGCAAAGAGTTCGGTTTTGTTTGTATTTGATTTTGACAGGAATTCAGAGGATGGAGAAATATTCAAAGGCAATGAGATTCAGCCACGCCTACTACCTACATCAGATCCAGAATCTGCCTCCTGGTCGGGCTGGAGAGATGGCTCAGCCGTTAAAGGCTAGGCTCACAACCAAAAATATAAGAGTTCGGTTCCCAGCACCCACGGCTGTCTCTCCAGCCACCTTTTTTGTCTTATACCACACACACAGAGCATGCAAAATGAGAAATTAAAAGAAAGAAAATTAAATAAAAGAAGTTCCGTCTCTCTTCACTAAGTTGCAATTAACTCTTACAGACAACATAACTCAGTTGCCATTACAAAATGCAATTAGTTTCAATTGATTCTATCAAATATTTCAATTGGCATTATCAAAGCCAGTTTCAAATTTACACGCACTACGAAAGCTCACAGAGAACAATTCTCTGGCTGCTCTGCACCATCTCTTTTCTGCCTGGTGTTTTTGACATCAACTTCAGGGCTCACAGTGTGGGCTCACAGCAAACACCCAGCCAAAGAGATCTGCACTCCCACACCCCCCGCTGCTCCACACCCTGCCTATGACATGAGGATTTGCGCGCTGGCGTCTGCCCTAGTCACTTAGCATGGTGGCCTCTTTCACCTGGTGCGGTTTCTTCCTTCCTGCTTTTGCTGCTTCTAATGCTGTCGCCATCTTTCCTACCTCCTCTCCTCTCCCTTCTCCTCCTTTCCTCTTCCTCCACTTCCTCCTGTTTGTTGACCACACACACACACACACACACACACACACACACACTCACACACACCGTTAAGCCCTTAGGACACAAGCATTCTCAGTGTGTTTCATCTTGTCCTAGGCTCTTGTACTGATCTGTCTCTCACAATTCATTAAGGACCCCAAGGATCTCTCCCCAGACCCAGGCACACATTCATGATGAGGGGACAATGTTTTTTGTGGATGGCAGTCAAAGTGCTTGTCTGCTCACTGACAGGGCTCCTCCTGAGGGTCAAGACTGGCCCTTGACTCTGGCTGTTTCCCTAAGGTCAAAGGTGATGCTGCCAGCAGGTCGTCAGCATCCTTGGTGCTTCTGCTGCTGGAGTGTGATGCCCGGGCTGGCAGTGGTTCATGTGTATGGTGGTATGTGCGTAGAATCCTGAGATCCAAATGCGTGAATGAAACTATTGTATAAAATTGTGTGTATCTGGCCCATACCTAGTAAATTATGTGGAATGACCCTGCAGGACCTTTCGTATGATCTCTGAGCACATGGCCTGGCTGGGCTATGTGGAGTAAAATGGCTGTCTCCTGAGATGCAATGGTTCCCGAAGCCACTATCCTCGCCCGTGGTCAAAACCTTTAGGGGACAGGGTAAAGAAGGTTCTGGATTAGCAAGTGGGTGAGGGTTTTAGAAAGGCCGAGCAAGAAAAGAATTCCTAGTTCCCTTGTCCTGCAACTGACCCCAGGAACCTAAGTCCTTGCAACAACGAAGGCCCCTCTGCTGCTTCTCGAAATGGTCAGTAACTGCAGAGACAAAGCTGGGGTAGGAAAAGTTCCAGGAAGTGGCCAGAGGATGGAGAAAGAGGAGCCATGTTCACAGAACAGCCACGTAACAGGAAGAGCTGGTAAAAGGCTGGTGTGGGGCTCCGATACACTTTGTCCTAATTAGGTTTCTATTGTTGTGATAAAACACCATGGCCCAAAACAATCTGGGGTATAACTACCAACCTACAGTTAACCTGTCACCGGGAAAGGAAGCTGGGACAAGAGCTAAAGAAGACACAGAAAAACACTGCTTACTGACGTGTTCCTCACGTCCTGCTCAGTTTGCTTTTGTCTACACCCCAGGACTACCCACTGAGGGGTGGCACGGTCCACAGAAGGATGGACTCTTTCACATCTATGACCAGTCAAGAAAACGCCCCCATAGAGTTACCAGTCTGATGGATGCGAATTCTCAGCTGAGGCCCCCTCTTCCCAGCTTGGTTCAAACTGACAAACCTAACCAGTACACTAGTGTTTTTTCAGGGAACTGCAGCTATTCCCACAGACTCCAGCCCACCTCAGCATCACCTCTTCTTTTGTGACCCGCTGTTTCTTGTCAGGGCCTGTTGGACATGTCTTTAGGCATTTTTCTACCTGAGAACTGTCCACCTTGGTCAGTCTGCAGTATACATCATGCTCACACATACCACATAAAATGCACACATAAAGACAACATGAATCTTTAAAAATAAAAATGAGCCAAAATATGGGATAAAATAACACATACACAGTAAATACATGCACTGAATATTCTTAATACTACCAAACCTTGGGGGAAAATAGTTGAGCATTTTTAAAAATGATACTACAATTACCTCGTACCCTGTGTTCTTCTCCCCCCACCCCCAAGGGAAATGCCTGTGTTTATATAAAAAAGCTGCCTGGGTTTACAACAACTTTATGAATTAACCCTTATAGTTTACAAAAACTCAAATATCCCTGAGGTCGTGACAAGTAAAGCAACATTACATGGCACTGGGGAAATGAGTGAAAAGGAAAACGAGGCCTTATGCTTGTCCCTGCCCACTTCTTCTGCTGGCTAAATGTCCCTCAGCTTTCTGTCCCCAGAGGTCCCTAAACTACAACTTGCAGGTCATCTTAAATTACCCTTTAAAGCATTTTTCTGCCAAAACACTTTCCCTTGGGCTAGCAAAATGGCTCTGTGAGTAAAGGTGCTTGCAGTCCAAGCCTGGTGACCTGAGTTCATTCCCCGGAACCTACACAAAAGTGGAACGAGAGAACCAAATACATATAGCTGTCCTCTGACCTCTAAATGTGGGCCATGGCATGTATGTGACACACGCACACACCACCATCACCACCACCACCACCACCACCACCACCACCACCACCACCCCCACCACCACCACCCAAAACAAAACAACACCAAAACCCCCATGCACTTTAGTTAGAGAATCTGACCGCAGAGTAGTGGTTTTTCTACTGGGAAATTCTAACTGCCAGCATCCTGTTCCCTTTCTGCTCACGTGTTACCCCCAGTTTCCTGTTAGTGTTCCCTGAGCTGTCCTTAAAGCTGTCCTGTCATTAGGGCTTGAGATGCCTACAGTGCAGTCCCAGCCCTGGAATCTCCTACTGTATCCAGCTGTGTTGGGATTTGACCCCCAGCTGCTGAGTGCACTGTGGATGACTCAGGTGCATTACTACTGCAGGGACCCAGCTCCATGGTGTTCCTGAAAAGCCAGTGTGGAAGAGCAGGAAGAGAAGGGTGCCATGGGCTGGGTACAGAGGAAGGAGTGTCTACAGAAGGACAGGGGTGGGGTCTGGGTCTGTACCTTGATGTGCATGTGATTATACATATTCTCAAAATTCTTGGAAATGCACAACAAACTAATGAATCTTAATATATATATATATATGTTTAAAAGTTACAGTTGACGTTAACTACTACATTTTTTTTCATGTGCACCAAATTCCAGGACAACAGGGAGCCTCAGCTTAAAATAAGGAAAAGCTGAGAAATAGATCTAGGTGCTTAAGCTGTCTAGGACAGGAGAAAGAACTGGATCAAGCAGATTTAGAAGCAGAGGCTCCAATGGTGGACAGTTCCAATTCTCCTTGAAACAGGAAACGTCTTTGGTTCTGTCCTGGCCGGAGTTCAGAGACACCAGGAGGAGCTCTGGTTTCTCCTAAGTGAGCCCCCTGCCTGGAAACTGTGCCTGAAGGTGTGGCTGACACTAAGTGTGTCTGCCCAACAGCTTAAACACTGGGTCCCTAGATTTTCTTTTTTTCTTTTCCTTTTTATCCCCCTTTACTGAAAATAGATTCTCTCATCAGACAATAAATCCCGATTAGGTCCCCTTCCCTCTGCTCCTCTCCATTTTCTCATACCTCCCTTCCCATCTGGATCCACCCCCTTTCTGTCTCTTGTTAGAAAAGAACGGCCTTCTTGTAAGAGACAACAAAACACAACAAAATAAAATATAATAGGATAAAACAAAAACTATCACTTCAAATTTGCACAAGGAAACCAACAGAAGGAACAGAGCCCAAAAGCAGGCACAAGAGTCAGAGATCCACTCCCTCACACACTCAGGTGTTGTGTTGCCCTGGTGCTGTTTGTATTTTGATACTAATTCTGCTTCCTCAAGAGGGGCTGCTCCTGGGGAGTG
>CM052700.1:18926727-18947705 GCA_028551405.1 Uromys caudimaculatus
AGGAGGAGAGAGAGATGAGGAGATGGGAGAGAGAGAGAGAGAGAGAGAGAGAGAGAGAGAGAGAGAGAGAGAGAGAGGGAGAGAGAGAGAGAGGGAAGAAGAAGAAGAAGAAGAAGAAGAAGAAGAAGAAGAAGAAGAAGAAGAAGAAGAAGAAGAAGAAGAAGAAGAAGAAGAAGAAGAAGAAGGAGAAGGAAGAGAGGAAGAGGAGGTGGAAGGAAGATGGAGCAGAACCATGTGGACTGAGGTGCTGCAAGTAGCAAGGAATCTCATAGCTGGGGAATAAAGTAGTGTACTGGTCTAAGCTGCCCAATCTAGGTGTGCAGCTTATAAATGTTATAACTGAGTTGTGTGTTCTTTGCACAGGCTTATTAGGGTTGGAAGTTTACTCAGGAGTCCCATAAAAATACTAATCTGAAAGCTATAATCTGTGTTCAGAGGATCTAGGGTAGACCTATGCAGACCTGTGCTTGCTGCTTCAGTCTCTGTGAATTCATAGTGCTTTGCTCAGTTGATTTAGAGGGCTTTGTTCTCCTGCTGATCTCCATATTCTCTGGCTCTTACACTCTTTCCACCTCCTCTTCCATGGGATTCCCTGAGCTCTGTGGGGAGGAATTTGCTGAAGATGTCCCATTGAGAACTCTGTGGTCCAAGGCCCCTCCCCTATGTCTCTGCATAAGTCAGGTTGTGGGTCTCAGTTGTTCCTATCTGCTGTGGGAGGAAGCTTCTCTGGTGATGGCTTAGTAAGGCACTGATCTATGAATATTAGCGAATATCATTAGGAGTCATTTTGTCTGACCCTGACTATTTTTTGTGGGGTGTGGTTGGGAGACTTTAATGACTGATCTTGATTAAGTTTTATATATGGTACCTACTGAGAAAATCATTCATTTCTTTCATATTTTCCAATTGGTGGAGTACAGGGTTTTGAAGTAAGTCCTTATGGTTTCCTCCTGATTTGTTGTTACATCCCTCTCTTTGTTTCTGATTTTGTTAATTCAGATACACTCTCTGCCTTTTAATTAATTTGGATAAGGGTTTGCCAATCTTACTGATTTTCTCAAAGAACCAACTCTCTGTTATATTGATTCTTTGTGTTTGTTTGTTTCTATTTTATTGATTTCAGCCACGGGTTTGATAATTCCTGCTGTCTACTCCTCTTGGATGTGATTTTATCTTTTTGTTCCAGAGCTTTCAGGTGGGCTCTTATCTCCACTCTGTTCGAGCACACACAGGATTCCACCTCAGGGCACAGCTTCTTTCCCTGATGATCACTGGTTGAGAAGTCAGGGGGTCATTTCATCTTGTTCTCCCCAGGGTTGACCAGTAATGGCTGCAATGTACTTACCTAGAAATGTGTGGGAAGTGCTGTTTGTTTGTTTTTTCAAGATAGGGTTTCTCAATGTAGCTCTGGCTGTCCTGGAATTCACTCTGTATGCCTGGCTGGCCCCAATCTCACTGATCCACCTAAGGCATGCTCTACTATACTGGCTTTTGAGAGCACTTTTGACTCCACTTGGTCTGATGTATGCAAAAGTGGTCAGAGGGATTGACTGGGTGGAAAGGGCAGAAAGAAGAGAAGCTTGCTGAGCCTGTTGTTGGTGAACTTGAAGGTGGTATACAGCTAGTGGAATGCAAAACGGCTGAGCTGTTGTGAAGACAGCAGAGCCCATTACTAAAGAAGCAAAGAATCAAATGGATTATTGAATATCCAATCAGTCAATGACAGACTGACTGGGTCAATGATAAAGAGCACCAAACGATCCAGCAATCTGATACTGGATGCATATCTGAAGGATGAGAAGGCAGGGTTCATAGTCACTGCAGTAGGATTTACAACAGCCAAAAAGGTAGCAGCAGATAAGCTTGCTTCCCCAGGGACAGTTGGACAGCGAGTGTTGTGTGTATAGATCATATTCTTCAGCTTTAAGAAAGAATGGCAAGTTATAGGCTCTGTGTAGGATGTGGGGCTGGTGGTATATGCCCTATGCAGGATGTGGGACAGGAGGTATATGCTCTATGTAGGATATGGGGCAGGTGGTATATGCCCTATATAGGATGTGGGGCAGGTGGTATATGCCCCAGGTAGGATGTGGGGCAGGTGATATGGGACCTATGCAGGATGTGGGGCAGGAGATATATGCCCTATGTAGAATGTGGGGCAGGTGATATAGGACCTATGCAGGATGTGGGGCAGGTGGTAGATACCCTATGTAGGATGTGGGGCAGGTGGTATATGCCCTATGTAGGATGTGGGGCAGGAGGTATATGCCCCAGGTAGGATGTGGGGCAGGTGATATGGGACCTATGCAGGATGTGGGGCAGGTGGTATATGCCCTAGGTAGGATGTGGGGCAGGAGGTATATGCCCCAGGTAGGATGTGGGGCAGGTGATATGGGACCTATGCATGCAGGATGTGGGGCAGGTGGTAGATACCCTAGGTAGGATGTGGGGTGTGACCTTCCCAGCCTTGAGCAAGCTGCACAGACCTTGGGCACTTGCCACAATGGACCTTATAGACCTTGGTGGAGTCATCTGCCTTGCTTGCACGTGCAAGCTCCCACAGGAAATTACAAGAACAGACTGCAAGCTGACCTTGCTTTGCAACATAATCCAGCCGAAACAAAGGATGAGTTTTGAGGGCTTTCCATATATAAATGCAGTGCTGAATATTAAACTTGGAGCCTTGATCAGAACCTTGTCTTGGCTTCATTCTTCTCTTGCCCCTCCCCCGTCTCTTTTTCATTTCCAATCCCCCTTTCAGGTAAACCCAGCTCATCCACGGCCGCTGGACGGCTACAGTGGGGCAGGTGGCCCATGGGAAATGTGCATCTCTTTGGCTGGACGTTTCCTGTAGCCCCACACTGCTCTGAAACCTAAAGCTGATGTTAAGAACACCCAGGACCTGTCCCCCACAGACCAAGGATGGTGCAGACCAGACACAAAAGTGTGCACTTTATATTTTTCAAAATATGTCACCACCACCCCCGAATGTTCTTCATTTGAAGCTGGACTTCAATTTAATTGATTGAAGTGAATTTAATTTTCTAAAGAAAATTAAGTAGAATCAGCTTAGGCTTAAAAGTTGACTTTCAAATAAGTTTAAAAATGAAAATAGTCTTTTTTTCCTTTTTAATAGACCTTATTTTTCTTTTTATTGAAGTATGTACAACCTGTTAAGAAAAGGGGGGGGGGCATAGCTTGAGAGACTGTTAGGGTTTTGTCCACAGCCTTTAAAGGCTGAGCTATTTCTCCAGTCTACTGCTGGTTTCCAATCTTTCTCTGAAGTACTTAAGAACCATTTCTGTTGGGCATGCTCACATTTCTGTTCCATGAGGGACTATTTGCCTGATTCGGAGGTAACAAAACAAACACTGGATAAGTCCCAAATCTTTGTAGCCATTATTTCTGATCTGGAGGGATGGCTGCTCAGGGCTTCTCTTGTCCAAGACTAGCGAAAAGGGGTCTAAGAGTCTGGAGAACTAAGGATGCAGATAGGAAGGAACGGAGCGTGTCTTGGGTGTACAGTGCGTGTGTGGGTAGGCGTGGGGATCCCGTGTGTGAAGGAGCAAGGCTTTGGGAGCAGCGGTGTGGGTTGGGCGCTTGTGCTACCGCTGCTGGTGTGAGCCGGTGTGGGTAGTTGAGGGGATCAGGGTGGGAGGAGGGGCTTTGTGGCTGTTGGAGGGATGCTTTGGAGTGCTGTGTCTCCATGGATTCATGTTTTCGTGTTGAAAAAGAATGTGTATCCCAGATTGGCTTCGCCTTCCTGATTATCCTGCCTCAATCTCTTCAATAAATCCTAATGATAGTCGCCTCAAGCTTCAAACCTGTCTTCCTCATTCCAGGGACCTGCATCCTCTGGCGCTCTGAAAGCCCTTTCATCCACGCTCACCCTGCGGGTCACTCTAGGAAACACACTAACCTCAGCTCCACTGGCCTGGTCCCTCTGCGGCTCAGCGCACTACTAGTGTTTTGTCTATACTCTCTCTTTTCCTCTGCCCTGTCGCCCTCATATTCATAGTGGAAGATCAGTGCTGGGGGAAGGCTGTGCATGGAGGTAGCCTTCCTCAGTGGTGACTGACAGGTCTCAAACAATCCTCGGGCCTCTAGCATCCAATTACTAAGTGCAGGACTCCGGGAGAAGCCGAGTCAGGGCAGGAAGAGAACTCAACAGGAATACTAAACCTTTGGTCCTGGCCCTTTGGTCCTCCATCTGTCATTCAGCTATAGATACCTCTTACAAGGAACCCCGTTGCTAAGTGTGCATCTCATCTCCAACTTTATATTTCTTTGCCAGGATTAGGTTCAGGATTTCCATCTATCTGTGTGCTATGGACGATGTGTGGCCAGGACTTGGCTGTCTGCTGTGGAAGACAACTGGGCACTGGGTGGCATCCTATTTTATACACACACACACACACACACACACACACACACACACACACAACTGGGGAGGCCCCTGCCCTGCTACATATATATATCCAAATATACAAGGAGATTTCATGAGTGATTTAACAGTTTTTACAAATTAATAACTGAATAAAAATGGCTGAAAGACTTCAATAGACACTACAGCAAAAAAAGATACGCAGATGGCCAAAAGTGTTTTGAAGAGGGAACACAAACATGAAGTTAGTGTAACTCAAAGCTTCCTGGGAAATCACTTCCTGCCTATCAACCAAACAGAAGAAGGCAAGTATCACAGAGCAATGGGAGAAGCTGGAGCCCCTGAACATTGTCTGTGGGAATGTTAAATAGTGCAGGCCTTGGAAAACGATGGAAAGTCCTCAAAAAATTAAATGGGGCAGCGGTTTGATCCAATATTCTGTCTCAAAATCCAGGCCTTTAAGAGATATGACCTTGGGGCTGGAGAGATGCCTCACTGGTTTAGAGCACTGCCTGTTCTTCCAGAGAACCTGGGTTCAATTCTCAGCCCCCATAGGACAGCTCACAACTGTCTGTAACTCTAGTTCCACAGACAAACGTACAGAAAAAACACTAATGCACATAAAGTAAAAATAAATGAATCATTTTTAAAAAAGAAAAAAGAGGTATGACCATTTCCATCTTCACTAAAGCACTATTCAAAACTATATTGCATGATGTTCAGCTGGCCCAAATCCATGCCCACAGCTAAGTGTGCTATGTTCACACAGTGGAATGGCAGTCAGCCCTTAGAAAGAATGTGGCACAGGAAACAAGTGAGCCTGGAGGACTTCGTGCCAAATAAACAAGCAACTCACAGAAAACAAACACTGCCTGATCCCACACTCAGAAAGCATCCGCGGTAGTCACATGTGAGCATAAAATAAAGGACAGAGGTCACCAGGGAATAGGGAGGGTTTGGGGTGCACTACATTGCGCCTGCCATGCCCAGTTGTCTACTGCATACTTAAAATTTCCAGAGAGAAAGCTGGGGAGAGAACTCTCAGAGGACCCAGGCTAAGTTCCCAGGACCCACATGGCAGCCCTCAGTCCCATCTAACTCCACTTCCTGGGAACCCAACAGCCACACCCTGCCCTCTTCTGGTCTTCCTGGGCACCAGGCTCGATGGTGCCCGTGCATATAGGCAAAGGCTCATACATATAAAGCAAAGGTTAATTTTAAAAATTTAAAAGAGAAATACTGTGTTGTATTCTTACAACAAAGTAAATAGAAAAAAAAGTGAATGGGCATTGTGACCTAGTTAGAACCTCATTAACACAAGGCAGCCTTTGGGGAGAAGTTGGCAAGACGTCATGAGGGTTAAAAATTGCTGGACTTGGTGGAGAACACCTTGGATCCTAGCACTGAAGAGGCGAGCAGATCTCTGTGAACTCGAGGCTACCCTGGTCTACATAGCGAGTTCCAGGACAGACAGGGATACACACTGAGAAAAGGGGGCAGGGAGAAAGGAGGTTACAAATTCCAGTGGCACAGCCATACCCACTGGAAACAGCGAGACTCATGAAGCTGCCACAGCTGCTTGACCCGATTCCAGCAAAGCTGAGAGGATTGCTGCAATCGCTGTCCTTCTAACTTGGATTTTGGTCTCTGCGTGTTGCATTCTTGGGGACTTTCTACATTATGATTCACTTTACGTCTTCTCCCAAGAAAATGATATCTGACTCATTTTAGAAAACTCTTTAAATTACCTTTATTTGGGGGCTATTAGGAAGTCTTCCTTATGCCCTGGGGACCATTAAGCACAGATAAGCACAGAGCTAGAGGAGGCCTTTACTCCAGGAATCTGCTTGGGGTCTCTGCCCCTGAGCAAACTCAAACAGTATAATTGGCGCAGGGTAAACAGAGACAACTGACAAACTCAGACAGGCCAGGAGAATAGGTTACAGATTCAAGGCCTCTCTTTTATTATAGGCTTAGAGTTCTCTAAAATGTAGTTGAAAAATAGGGTGGTTGTACAGGGTACACCCCTGGAGGAACCGAACTTAGTAAATAAGATAGGTTCAGTAAAATAAAATTTCCCTGCTTTATAGCATAGGAGTTAGGTATTAATGTTTGCTATTCATAAAAAGACAGGGTTAGATATTTTCTGTTTGTCTGGAGTGCGTGCTCTCAAACTAGAAACACTGCCATCCTAAAAGCAGGTGTCTTATGATAAATGTGTTTGCTTTGGGGGTGGTATCCTTAAAACTGGAGGTGTAGGGTTGATACTAAAAGTAAAATCTGTTCTGTTCTCTAATTGTGACTGAACTTATAACCCTGGACATGTAATGAAAAATCAAACACATAATCTGTACCACTTAGATAATTATTAGTCTGTCTTTGTTCTGTGAAACTTGTACAAATAAAGAAGCACCTGGCTGCTAGTCAGTCAGAGCTTCGAGATTCCCTCGAACATCTCCTGACTCACCCCCCCTTCCTTATATCATCTTATTTCCTGATAGCCCCTGCAGACCACCCTGTCAGCAACCACCCTCTGCCCCTCCACTAGGGAAGGCCCCTGGCCTCCCAGTGCGCTAAGCTCAAAAGATAAATTATTTGGACAGCATCCAATCCTCCTGATTGTTTCTCCGGAAGCACATGGGTTGTGTTACCTGAAAGGTTAAAAACCTTGTTTATTGATCAGACACTCTGGGATATCAACACTGTATTTGTCAGTGCATAGTCCATGAATGAAGCTGGGTGATAATTCAGACTGCCCATGAGAAAACTCCAAGAGAACAGGACAAGAGTCCTGGGACCTCAGCCCGCCAAAGCAAAGGGTTGTTCTTGGAACTTGCTTTTGTGCCCCTCCCATGCGTAGTACGTAGGAGCAGGTTTGCTTCAGATCACCTATTAACTTATTCTTCGGATGATGTCCAAGCATAGCTTGTCCTTGAAGCTGTATACAGACAGAACTCATGTGAATACACCCCGCCCTGGTGATGATTGTACATAGCTTGAACTCATGTGAGCCTTGCTCATATGACCTTGCTCAACCCTCAGAATATACATACATTGTCTGATGCTCTAAATAAAGTTGCTATTACATGAAACTTTTGTCCTGCTCCTTCTTAGGCCCCACTTGCCCAAGTTCACACTGTCAGCTAGAGTCATGACAATATTGTTCTGCACTCTGGAATGCTTCAGGGAAATATTACACCTATCTAGAACTATATTTCCTCTTCTTCCTCCTCCTCCTTCTTTTTCTTCTTCTTTCCAGGGTGTGTTAGCTGGACTTTACATCTCTATTTAAAATAGCTGAGAGAAAAACTTAAAGCAGGAGGAATATCTTTGGTCCAGCTTCAGAATTTTCAGCCCTATTAAAGCTGTTTCTGAGCCCGTGGAGATGCAGGGTGTGATGTGGAGAACATGTGGTAGCCGGAAGCAGAAGAGTGAGGCAAAGAGGGACCAAGGACAAACCAGAGCCTCCAAAGGCTCACTTCTGGAGTCTTCCTTCACCTCAGCCTGACCCCGGAGGCTCCCCCATCCCTCAGTACTGTTGTCGAATGATGAGCTCATCAGTGTATTAAAATGAGGATGGCCCTCATTCTCTAATAAGCTCCCGAGGACTGCATCTATAATCAGTTTGGGAACCCAGACATTGACATGGGAGCCTCCTTCAGAGCACACTTCATTTGTGAAGTGCAACAAAGGCTGTGGCAGGATTGTACTGTGTTCCTGTTTAAATTCAGCCTTAGCCTGGTGACTCTTGCAGTGAACTAACATCTAGGATATGTTAGAGCTGGCATCTTAAGGTTTAACTCACTGTGTTCTCGTCCCCTACTAAAGCAGACAACATTGCCAATGTGGTAGTCAGTGCCGGTGGATCCAGGAATGAAACAGAGGCAAAGCAAGAGAACTCAGTGTGCACATTGTGTTATATATATATGACAAGTGGTCTTGTCTTCTCCCCCCATCCACCCCTCCCCTCTCCTCTGCCATCCTCTCCCACCCCCTCCCCTCTCCTCTGCCATCCTCTCTCTTCCCCTCCCCTCTTTCTTTCTTGCTCTATGGCTCAAGCTTAGGGTTTCATGCATTGGGCAGGCACTCTGACTCCAGAACTGTAATCTAAGCCCCTCCATCTGTCTTAGGTCTGCAGCATCTTCCCCTTCCAGCTCAGCTATCTCACATACCTGACTTACAGACCGTGATGTAAGATATCATCTGTGGACTGAGGAGATGACCTAGTGCATAAAAACACTTGCCAGGAAGCATGTTGACCTGAGTTGGGATTCCCCAGAATGCATGCAAGAGCTATGCAGAAGTGAAAACATCCGTAATCCTCTCATGGCCTATGAAGAGAAGGGAGTCGGACCCAGGACTGTCTTCAGAAGGTCTTGGGCCTCCCAGTCTGGCTAAGGGGGCAGAAAAAGCAAACAAACAAAACAGTTTCAAACAAAGTAGAAAGGTGAGAGGACTCATGGCCACAGTTGTCCTCCACATGTGTGCCCTAGCACGGGTGTGCCACACTCAAGACTCAAGAATGACACACACACATATTCACGCACATATCCCTCGATCCATCACACACACACACACTGTTGTATTAAATCACTAGGTGTGGTTCAGCTATCAGGATTAGTTTCAAACAGACTCTTTGCTATTGGAAGGTTCACTGAGCTATAGATGACCCTGCAACCGTTCTCACTTAGGGCAGAGGAGACATACCTCGCTGGTGCCCTAATACACTTGGATGACTGATGCTAAAGGTCCAGCCTGTAACTGGTCCAGAACATAAGCCTTAAAGTCTCTGATTGGCGCAAGAGTCAAGGCTGTGATTGGTCCAAACAAATTGCTGTGACTGGTCAGAAACCGATGACCATGACTGGTCCCAAGGCCTTTTCTCAAGCTACTTAGGAATGTTGCTCTGCCTCCCCAAGTCTGCCAGATGCCCTCCTGTGCTGCCTCCCGCCCCGTCACTGAATATCAGTCCTCAAAAGCCTCCCTGGAGTGGCCTTTTCATGCCTTCTCTAAGCAGTTCAGCCTGAGTTGGTAACACTAGGGAAGTAGGAGCAGGGAGAGCAGAGACACAGCACAGGACACAGAAGAGCAGAGGCAGGGACCTCTGAGTGTAGGCAGGCCATGCAGCGAACACAGCAAGGCAGCTGCTGCCGGACCGCTGAAGAAGCAGCAGTTGATCAGTTTGTGAACAGTCAGGGCAGGAGGGAGAAGGGAGAAGGAGAAAGAGGACAAAGGGGCAGAGCTGAGGCTGAAGAAGCATAAAGCGTTGGAGAGAGAGAGAGAGAGAGAGAGAGAGAGAGAGAGAGAGAGAGAGAGAGAGAGAGAGAGAGAGAGGAGAAATCTCAGGTCCTTGTGGTCAGAAGAGTCCTGGAGAGCTACCAAGTCTTCACCGACAAGGGTCTCAAACCAGGAGCTGAGAGCTGTAACACAGGGTTCTGCCAAAGGCTGAGTGAGGATCAGGAGTCGTGGGGTGTAGAGCTGAGGATCCTGGTCGTAGAGGTCTGCTCAATGACTGAACACTAGAGGGCGCCAATTGCTTCTGATTCCCAGACAGTCCCCGTGGTTTGCTTCTGCAACCACTGAGGATAGCAGGGAAGCAAAAGCTGCGAGGACCAGAAATGGCAAAGCTTCTTGCCTATCCAGGTGGAGGGAAAGGACCTTCATCCAGCAGATCCCTGACATTTCTGCTGCACAGACATGGCTCTGACATTCCTTTACCACAAACTGCAGCAGAATCGGGGATTGGGGGGGGGGGGGGGGAGGTAAGACAAATACTTTACAGTCAATTAGATAAAGTCATATGGCAATCTTATCATAGTCAGTTAATTATGGACAGCTTTGACTTTGGTAAGAGAATTTCTGCAATAGCCTAAGTTAAGAGAATGAAATATGAAAACAGAGAGTAAATGAGCTTCAGTTAGCAGAGACTGGTAGGACAATGAAAACTAACTGAGATAACAGGGTATCAAGTTACCTGTCAGCCAAGTCAAAGCAAAGGAGAGGGTAACTGTTAAATAACCAAGAAATCTGATATGTCCACACCTGATATTTCTGAAGAACAAACAGCTCAGAAGTTCAACATTCACACAGGAAAGCTTCCCAGAAAATAAAATGGGAAGTCAAGGAAAAAAACCACATTCTGATGAAATCCCTGTTTTCCGTGAAACAGAGGGAACTGTCAGAGGTAAGGGGTGATAAGAGGTTTCAGAGATTGTTTGCATTTGCCTTTCCTGTGAACTCACCATAAATATTCAATGATGATGTACATTTGTTTATGTAATTTTCTATCTGGTGGTATACTCACAACCGAGGACTCTTGGTCACTGGTTTGGGACTTCCTGTGCTTCAGGTCCATCCTCTACTTTCCCTCCATTCCTAACAACACAGCCATCCACCCAGGTAACATCACACGAGCATCCCCGCCTTTGTTTTTAATTCCAGAGTCCAGCTTTGTATGTACACTGTCTGACATGATGCATGTTCTATGCTTCAGTTTTTACATGCAACCCTCCCAACATATAATGTGACTTGTAATATGTGCAGTGACTGTTTACTGAATGGTTGACCACCTAATAAGGGGGCCACATTGTCTGTGAAAGGGGGTGTTGGGGAATTGCCTCACGAACCACAAGGACACTGATCTAGTCAGACAGGGATAGTTTATTGAGCACATGTCCCAAGACTAGTCAACGGGGGCCATGGTCCAGATTCGGGAACTGAACTGTGACCCTGAGTTAAGATCCTACAGGGTTTTTAAGCCTCAAATTCACAAATATCTGTTATTTCACCCATCAGAATTTAGGGGATTTCCTAAGGAACATGTCTTGGTTGTACATTTGTCCTGTCCCGTTGGTGGGATAGTCAACTGGGGCAAGGGACTTGCCTTATCTAAAATCCATGTCCTACCTTGTCAAAAAGGATGGGACTTATCTAACATTCATGTCTTAACTTGCCAACCAAGATATCAGTTACCCACGTACATGTCCCTTTCTGCCAATTAGGATGTCAGTTCCCAGGGAGGTCTTGGGAACTTAAACCTTACCAGACCACTACTCAAAACAGAAGTCTTATTCCAAATAATTTTTTATATTGGTGCAAGTGTCTCTCTTATGTTGGGGTCTATCCCAAGGGCAGCATATACCATAAAAGCTTATAAGTGCTGTTGGGTGGTTGGTTCGGGTAGGGACTATACAAACCAGTTTTGCTGACTTCTATTGTGACTGGTTTCCAAGGGCACAGAACATAACAGAATATGTAATCAATCTTGGCACTAGAAAGTTTCCTAGTAACAGCAGAAACAAATGAGGACGTTTCCTTGTAACAGCAGGCTGGCCAGGAGCGGTTACCTAGGCCTTAACCTTTTACCTAGGCCTTAACATTCCATTTAGGCTTTAATATTTTACTTAAGCTTTAACAGGGGTACTTGAAGAAGACTGAATTCCAGGGCTATGCCCCCATCTTTCCTCTATCTTTGATTTTTTTGATAACAGAACTATAAATCTATTTATTACGGAAATAAACAAAATCGATGTCCATAGACTCCAGGCAGATACTAATAGGCCTGTTAGTACACAAATAGTTAAAGTGTCTATTGACCATATTACAAAAACCTGCTTCTTTTGAGACCTTTGTGGTTGGTATTTCCTGTACCTAAAAACAACTGGCCTGCTCTTGTTTGCAGTGGAAAATTCTGGACCTTGACTATCAAAGGCTTTTAGCCAGTGTCTTATTTCATCACGATTTTGAAAGTTTTATGAGTACTGGTCTCAGGAAGAGTGTTTCCTGTTCAGAAGAGTTTGCCTTTAAAGTCTGATGCTAATCAATGGCATTTTGAAGTCATGAATCTTTGCTATTTGTCCTGTGTATTCAGAAACCATCTGTTCAGCTATGATATTCAGTCACACTCAGAGACAGAAGCATTTACAGATAGAGCTGGCTCAGAGGGTGACAGCACTGACAGCCACAACCAATGACTTGAGTTTGATCACTAAAACCCATAGAGTGGACAGAGAGAACCAACTCTAATAACTTCATGTGTCATGTGCACACACACACACACACACACACACACACACAAATATTAAACACATAAATGTTCTAAAGTGTTAACAATAAAAACAACCTTGATGCCTCAGAATAGAACTGTATTGGAGACAGAGTCTTGATTCATAGCTAAAATGAAGCTGTTAAGTTATACCCACAGATACAGGGGAGGGGGCACATAGAGAAACAAGAAGATCGCGTTGAGATCAGGAAGGAGGCCTCAGAGGGAATCAACTTGGAAAACACACTGGTTGTAGACTTTGGCTTCCAGAACTCTGAGAATATAAATTCCCATTGTTTCATCTGCCCAGACTGTGGTACTCTTCATGCAAATCCTAGAAAATCCAATACAGTAAGTATTCCACATCCGCTTTACAATGCAAATAGGAAGCACAGTACAAACATAGCAAATATGTCACGTGTTGACTTCGATGAGTACCCATGTCACCATGAACAGAAGTGGGGAGGGCAGACCCTCCTGTTTTAGAGAAAATGTTTTCAGTCTTACACCACTGAATATGAAGTTAGTCACTGGCTTTTAGATTTAAAAAATGTTTTAACACATTGATCGAGTGATTCATTGCTTGATTGACTAATTGTCTTTGTGTGTGCAAGCATGACACATGTGTCCCTGAATGTACTTGTGGAGGTCAGAGCACACAGGACAACTATGGAAGCCATCCCTCTCCATCACGTAGGTCCTAACAATTGAACTCAGATTATCAGGTGTGGTGGGAGGACCCTCTTCCCAAAGAGCCATCCCTCTAGTCTGCCTCTGTCTTCACAGATGGGCTTTCCCCTGATTTGATAAACAGCTCACAGGAGTGGTGTGTAATCTTGTCATGTGCTGCTTCTGTATTCTCTAAGATGACCAAATGTCTTTTGTCTTCCTGTTTGGTTCTATTTATATTGTTAGATAATTTTGTCCATTCATTTCCTGTCTCCCTATTAGTGCTTTCTCTGGGGTTCTGTTAGCTCACTGAACATGTTTAGGACAATTTTATTTTTAATTCTGTCAAGCATTGCACACATCTGTGACGCCTTAGTCTACAAGGCATTATTTCGATGGAGCCATCTTTCCCTGTTTTTCTGGATCTGTGCACAGTATTTTCTCCCTTTATTTTTTTGTTGGTTTATTTTTAGGTTTATATTTTGTTGGTTTTGGTTTTTAGTTGTTTTGGTTTTTTTTTCTTATTAAGACAAGATCCCTTTACATAGCCCTGATTGTGCTGGAACTCACTCTGTAGACCAGCTGGTCTTGAACTCACAGAGATCCACCTGCCTCTGCCTCCCTAGTGCTGGGATCAAAGATTTAAGCCACTATACCCAGTCCTCACAGTGGCTTAAGCATTTGCAAACCAAGTCAGCTGTTCCAGGCTTTACAAATGCTTGTCTCCCAGGGAAATGCTTCACAAATCACCCAGGTGGAAATAATGGCACTCCTCAAATCTTTCCTCATGTCTCACTCTCCCTAGAATCTGCCTGGGAACTGCACTTGGAACACACTGTGTCCTTTATGTTCTGTGGACTCCAAAACTGTGATTTGGCAGGGGCAGGGTCACTAATCTCTGTGTTCTTCTTCCCATTGTTGCCACATTGAAGAAGTCTCCCTTTTCTGATCCCCCGCCCCATACACACACTACTGGCCTCTCAAGGCTGGGTGGCTGAAGCTGCCTTCTTGAGCTAAGACTGAAACTGAAGTTCTTTAGCAAAACTGGTGACATTCCTTCCCACCCACAGTCCAAGTAAGATGGCTAGATAAATTCTCCAAGTATGAATTCTCAGAGGGTTTTATTTCTGCATATACAATAATGATCACAGGATTTTCACTGTGTAAATAATTATGCAGGTGTTCAACGCTTTTCTCTAGATTCTGTATCAGGCAAAATGATCTCAGCTATCTGCATGCTGCATGCTGCCCACAAACACATGAGGCTCTGGGCACTTCGGGTCACTTCATACCTTTGCCAGTACCTGTTAAAGAAAACATCACAGCTCAGAACTGTTACTTTTCACAGGGTTACTGTGAATTCCTGGAAGCCACAGACACCTTCAGAACCTATTAAACCTGTGTCCCCAAAGCACCACTTGAATCTTCTTCAGAGACCATCAGCCTTCTCCTTCCTGACCTTTCTAACTCACCCCCACAGTGTTCATTGGTTACGGGATTATGAGGTGGTTATAAGCTTGTAAGCCACTTAAATATTTGCAGAGTTTATTCACATACTCCCCACTTAAGGCTCCTGGTATCTTGGCAAGGGAGGGGGATTATAGGCAGAGACAAGCATCAATAATAAGCATTCAGGTGTGGCTTGAGTCTCTTATATATGCCGAAATTTTTGTGTGCTGAAAGTTGAGACTATTTTTATGAAATCTCTATATTTGATTGTAAAATATCATGACTCAAGATGGAAAATATTGTTTTATTTAGATTTAGTTGCTAAAATCTTCAGTCTAGGCAAAATATGAAAGGTCAGGAACATCGTTAGGTGAAGGAGTACTTGCCTCAAATTCATGAGGCTGGAAGGTCGATTCCCAGCACTGGAAAACAATAAATAGACGGAGCATGGGGCAGAACCCTGTGCTCAACCTGATGTGTAAAATGGCTGTCATCAGAGACACTGAGGAGGCTCCACTGAGTCTGAAGTGAGCTGTGAGGCCCTCACACATCCTTCCCCTTGCTTCCTTTTTCAGTGGTCTTGGGGGAATGAGTCTGAGCCCTGTGCTATGAGTGTGCACCCCCTGTCTCCTGGAGCTCACAGCCAGCTGACTGCTGCATGGCCATGTCATCATGAGTGCCTGGGACAATTCCACTCTGACCACAGAAGGGGACTTTAAGGAAATCTTTGCTTTTCTTCTTCACTTGTAATGCGTTAATGTCTGACTTGGAGTCATTTGTAGTCCTTGTTCTAAGGCTCTAGGCCTGAAAACCCTTGGGGGAGTTAATACATCCCATAGACCCAAGTCCTCCACTCCCTGAGCTCTGACAGATGAAGTCCCTTCACTCAGGTGAATGATGTTACATCCACTTGGACTTTCAGGACAAGGCAGAGCTGCAAGTGTGGCTCCACCCTCAGTGCTTTTCCTGTTGTGTCAGTCATGAATTCTTCCCAGATTCATGGCATTTCCACATTCCACAGCTTCCTTTACAGCATGGATGTTTCAGGAGGATCTTAGAGCTTCAACCCATGTCATGTATAACCATGGACTTTCACATATTATTATTTATTTTTACAACATAGCATAATATAGTGTTTCTTGATTGCTGATAATTTGGAAAAGCTATCACTTAAATTTAAATAGAGGAAGATTGTTACATTTCATTCACCTTGAGCTTCATTCGTCCTGAGAGAATAACTCAAAACAGATGGATACAGGAATCAGAACAAAAGCAGACCACATGTTATACCTTCTTTTCTTAAGACAATTATGTATGATGGAAACAGATGCAGAGACCCACAGCCAAACATTTGGCAAAGCTCAGGAACCCCATGGAAGCGACAGAGAAAGAATATCAACCCAATACAAGAAGTGCCTGCTCATTTCTGAAGGGAAATAAAAAAGGAGTGGATCTGGGGGAGCAGGGAGGAGGGGGAACTGGAAGAAAGGAAGGAGGGAGTGAAGACTGTGGTCAGGGTGTTTTGTATGAGAGAAGACTACAGAAAAAGAAAAAAGACAGTAGTGTGTAAGCTGTGTGAGCAGGACAGACAGCAGGTCTGTAACCACGGAGAAACCCTCAGAGACAGGAGTGGGTGAGTGTGGGCACAGAGCAGAGTGTTCACAGAGGACTTCCTTTTGCTCATTTCACCTCAAAGACCTTGGAGTTTGTCCCTGCTCACCAGTTCAGTGTCACATCTACCAGGTGCAATGGACACAACAAGGGTCTCCCTCAGTTTAAAGCCATCCAGGACCCCAGGGACTCAGTGTGCATCACCCCAGTCTCTTCCCCCAGGTCAGTAGCTTTATTTTTCCTTGTAGCATTAGAATGTCTTCCAGAGTTATGATTTCTTCTTACAGTTTTAAGTTATTGCTTTGAGGATGAGCAGCTGTCTGTCAGCGCTGAGGAGTGTAGATGGTTACCACTTTGGATTAATAAAAAGCTCATTGGTTCCATCTTTAGTCAGTTGGTCAGTGTGAAAACGGGCAGCCATTCCTTTTGGCTTTAGTCACAGGCCCTGAAGAAAGGATATTTTACATCTACAAGGAAAGGGAAGCTTCTAGCACATGGACTCACTATAAAGCATCTTGCCTGGTCCCAACTTCTCTATAGAACACAAACACCATGACTCCTCTCCATGTCATTCTAGCACTGAGCATGGGAGGAGTTGACAGAAGTGGCACCCTGTCTGCCAGAAATGTGGAAGACTGATAGGAGGTGTATATGAAGGACACCATGACTTAGGATGGATGAAAAGAGACAGACACAGAGGCAGAAAACATGTCTACAGTGGTCACGGTACACACGGGTCTGTGACAAAGCTGAGCTTCTTTATGTCACACTGCAGTGTTTGAAGTGTAACCTTCCTATACTGTGTCAAGGATGTGAACCACAACTCTTTAAGGCTGCTTGTCAGAAACTATTAAAAAAAAAAAAAAAAAGACAGTTTTTTTAAAAAATCAGGAAAAAGTTCGAAGAAAAAAGTCACCAAAACTGCATTATAAACTTTACATAGGGTCTGGGAAAGTGGGGGGATTTGATAACCAGAGGAAGGATTTGGTGGAGCCAGTTATGTGTGATGGGTGCAGGCAAGTGTTTGCTTTCCCTGTTCATGGCTGCAAACGTGGAAGAAGGGACTTACAAACGTGAAGGTTGGGGTTTTGTTTTCCCACTGAGTCTAGTCAGCACTGCCAGTGTGTGCATGGGCTTAGGGTCATGACCTGGAGCATAGGTGGCCCCTTAGGGACTGTATCCTTGAATAAAATGGACTCTCCCACTCCTAGCAGCCATCAGCTGCCAATGACTCCTCAGATGACATTGGAACTTCATGCCCAACTCCCCCTACCATGCTGGGCTTTTATCTGACTTGAGCTTTCGAAGGTCTTGTGCAGTCTTCCTCAAATGACATGAGTTCATATGGCAACTGCCCTGCTGTGTCTGGAAGAGGGTGCCTCATTGCAGTTATCCACCATCTCTGGCTCTGCAGTCATTCTGCCCCCTCTTCTGTGATGATGGCTGAGCCTTGGTTGGGGATGGGATGAGATGCAGATGTCCCATTTAGGGCTGAGACTTCATAGTCTCTTAATCTCTATGTGTTGTGGGTGGTGCACACCTATAATCTCATCACAAGGGAGGTGGAGGCAGGAGATTCAGGAGCTCAAGGTCATCTTTAAGGAAGGATCTCTGTGAAAGCTACAGTCACATTGTGTGTGTGTGTGTGTGTGTGTGTGTGTGTGTGTGTGTGTGTGTGTGTGTGTAGCAGTGTGCTAGCCACAGTTTCAGTTCATCTATCCACTAGGGAGTTTGGAACTCAACCAATAAGGAGGGACCCACACAGCTGAAATACTGAAATACTGTCTGAACTCATGAGATGCTTCTCCTTGGATGCCACGCCTTTGATCCAAACTGGAGATCATTGTAGACAGCAGTGAAGCAGACCCCATGTCCAGAAATAGAATCATATGTCATTAGCACTGAAAGTCACAATTACCACAAAACTGAACATCAAAATATCTCTTGATTAAAAGAAGATCCCCTTAGAGATGCTTTGACTTCCTTCCTGAGACAGAACATACCATTTCTTTTTGGACAGCACTCAGCGCTGTCAATCCATCTTCACATCTATCAAATCTGATTCAGCCAATGCTCCTTTGTGCATAATACATGCATAAGCAGTATTCTTTCAATCTTGCTTTATCAACAATTGAACCTAACGGAGAATTCATCTCATGGAATTCTACTTTAAGATGGTAGAAAAGTGGCTGGAGAGGTGGCTCAGTGGTTAAGAGCACTGACTGCTCTTCCAAAGGTCCTGAGTTCAAATCCCACAACCACATGGTGGCTCACAATCATCTATAATGATGTCCAATGCCTTCTTCTGGTGTGTCTGAAAACAGCTACAGGGTACTTACATATAATAAATAACTTTTTAAAAAATAAGTGGCCTCACAAGATGGTGGAGAAAGGCTTCTATCCGTAGCCGACCCTCTACTTGAATCCAATTGTTCTTGTTAGTCAAAACCACCTTTAACTGTTATTCCAGATCTCTTCAACTTCCTTAAAGGAGTAACAAGGTTTTTAACTTCACAGATGCCTGCCGGTGCCCGAGATCACACAGGTTGGCTCTGAAGCTCAGCTGTGCTGGGCTGATCCTTCTTGTCTTGACTCTGATTGCGCTGAGTGTCTTAGGTAAGTGAGGCCAGGACTTGTGCTTCAGAATCCTTCCTCTGCTTCCATCATAAATATCGGTGCCTCTTCACATGATTTGGGTCCCTTGAGCCTGGAGGAGGGTCAATGATGTGAGTAGGACCAGGACAGCATCCCATACCCACTGAGAAATTCCATATTGCCTTCATGCCTTCAAATTCACCTGAGACCATTAGGGGCTATTACACAGGAAGGGCTCTGTAACAGGCCCAAGTATGACAAAGATGGCGCCAGCAGATTTTGTCCTCCCCCGGCCCCGTTCCTCTCCCTTGCTAAAACACCCAAGGTCTATTCCTCATTTAGCCACTTCCTTATGCTTGATTCATTCCTGAGGCTGATCACCGAGGTCCAGCTATCAAAGTATTTAGGTCCAGTAACCAAAATCCATTATTTGGCTACCCTAACATGCCAATCAGGACTTCCCAACTCACCCTAGCACAGACTTCCCCCTTTTCTCCTTAAAAACCCACTCTTGCAAAAACACCTGCTGCTGTCTTTGCCTGATCCAAAAGCAACCTGACTTGCAATCCCTCCAGGATAATAAATGTCCTTTGTGCTGAGAATTTGGTGTCTGAGTGTGTTCTGAGCTGACTCTAAGCCCCCATCCCCAACACAAACACACAACACACATGCACCCCAGAACCTTAAAAAAAAAGTCTTAATTGTGACAAAAATAATAACACAGGCTTGAGTGTTTGGTTTATTAAGTGTCTATCAAACTCCAATGGCAGTAAACTTCCGTGGAGGGGTGTGCTAATACTTACTCTGAAGATGAGGATTCAGGCGGGGAGTGTGGGTAAGTTAAGAATCTCTGTAAGGCTACTGTATAATATGTGACTAAGCAGAGTTGCGAACCCACGTGTTCTGTGTTTTGCTTCTTTGCTTGTATATTCTGTCTCCACACTCCTCCCTCAGCCCAGTTTGCTAATATTTTATTCTCAGTCCAGATGTTCAGGTTTGTTGAAATCACTTGATTTCCTGGAGTGAGAAATGGAGCACACATGTTCCAGCATTCATTTCAGCATTAACCCTCTCTCTGTGTTTTCTCATTTACTAGTGCGAGTCTTAATACAAAAACCATCAAGAGAAAAATGCTGTGTGTTTATTCAAGAGACCCCGAATAAAACAACAGGTAATCCTTGTGCCTTGTATTTTGCAAGAATAATAGCTGATACGTGCTATTTACCAGGCGTTACATTAGCCGAGGCTTACAGCAGCCATCTGTGAAGACTCTATATCACCATATCTTATATTAGAGGAAATTACTGCAAGATTGGTAGTTAATAAGGCTGGTAACATCTTTGAAACTATGTGACCTGGAAGCCTGAGACCTTAACCACTTGGATATACTGCCTAGGGATGCTAGCACACTTGATCATTAACTTAAGAAAATGCTGTGTATCAAACAACTAACTTTGTCTAAAGTAAATTAATAGAAAAAAATGTATTCCTTGTTATTTACATTTCTTTGCTATGTCATAACAGCAATCTTGTGTGTTAGTGGAGCAACTACTATGTGTAACCAGCTGTGGTGCAGCAAGAACAGGGTAGAAATACACCATGTCTTCCTCTCTCTTCAGATAGTCCTGCTACGTTAAAGTGCCCCCAAGACTGGCTTTCACATCGAGATAAGTGCATTCATGTTTCTCAAGCTGCCAACCCTTGGGAGGAAGGTCTAGCTGACTGTGCTGGGAAAGGAGCCACTTTGCTGCTCATTCAAGACCAAGAAGAACTGGTAAGTCATTCAATAAATAGAGACATTAGCACATTCTTCAAAGGAAGTGGAGACTTTACACTATGGAAGCCCATAGTCTGAGAGACTAACTGGACGTGTGAGCCAGTAGCTACATGTGTAAGGGGAATGTCCTTGGACTCATAAACATGGGGGACAAATTTCACAAACCGGGAAGAATCAACTGCGTTGGGGACTCAGGACAGATACAGGTGACCCTTGAACTAGGTTTCAGGTAGAATATGAGTCACCAATACAGACTCAGGGTTAAGTCCTCTGCTCTGTTTTGATTGTAGAGATTCCTACAGGACTTGACAAGGGAAAAACGTGTTTCATTTTGGATTGGACTCAATTATACATTGCCAGACAAGAACTGGAAGTGGATAAATGGCTCGACTTTAAATTCTGATGTGTGAGTACTAGAGGAGTAACTTGAATATTAATTTCTGTTGCAG
>CM052700.1:18948205-18969637 GCA_028551405.1 Uromys caudimaculatus
CCGGATTCTAATCCTGGAGTCTGTGTGCCATCTGCAGACATCCACAGAGGACTGTTTGCAAAGTCCTGATCTCTCACCTAACCTCTCCAAGCCCTCACACTGGTCTGTAGAACACTGACTAAAGCCTTTGCTCTTGACTGACACCAGAAGCCCAGGGTTAAGGGATTTGGGGGAGAGACTGACAGAGATTTAAATAGCACCTACAAAATCCTGGGTAAACTGAGCTCTGGTCATCTAATGCCCCCACCAGGCCACGATGCTAACCAGCAGACCCTGAGCCAATGCTGGCACCTTGGTGTTAGGCTTCTCAGCTCTATAACTGGCAGAGATGAGCTTCTTTTCTTTGAAAGTTTTCTGTTTAAGTGACAGAAAAGCAAACTAAGGTAGCTATCATCCTTTTCACTCTAGTTTGCTCTGCATTTCTTCTTTCCATGGCTTGGGGAGAATTAAGGTTTTAAAAAGATACATCTTTTGAATGCCCCCCTTTCTAAAAGTTTGCCAAATTGTCCATGAAAATAAAAAGGTTCAGATATCCTTATTGCGTCATGAGTCTGGTTTCTCAGTCCCAACCAGCAGAGGAAGAGTGAGTGTGGGAGGAGAAGGAGCAGGTGTTAGCTTGAAGCTTTGACAGCTGAGAAAAATGACCACAAAGTCTCAGGTTGCATTACAGCTTAACTAGGGTTATGAAAGAGACAATTACTTGAGGAGCTGTGATGGAAACAGGCCTCAATCAGTTTTCATTGTTGTAACAAAATCTCACAGATAAACAAGAGTGGAAAATCATCTTTATTCACTATAAAGCGGGCCTCATTTTCTTCCTGTGTGAGTTGTCATGGTAACCGTGAATGCCATGAGAGAGCTTAACTTCAGAGTTAAGATATATATTTTAGCAGTGTTCATGATTGCATAGCAAGAGCAGAATATTCATTCATTTTATAAGCAAAGTATGTAGGATTCAATCAAATTTCTATACAATGCTTTCAGTGGGTTTTTCAGGAGCGGTATGGAGGATCGTTTTAATAATCTTGTTTGAATAAATTTAAGCAAATCACAGAAATCGATATGGAAAATGTATTTCTTGTTGCTCAGAACACATGAGATTGGAATGTAAAATGCTGACACACATTAGGTTTACTTAACATGTAATTACATTTATGAAGTGTAGACATTGTTAAACATACCAAGCTGGCATACAGGAGAGAAGTGGAGGGTACAGAGTAAACCCAGCAAATCTGTCGCTTTACTCTGAGGACAAGATGGCACTATGATTAGGCAGAAGCCATTGGTAAGCCTGGAGGCCGCCATGCTCAGTGGGAAGAGTGTCAGTCAAGCAAGTCCACTGTTGTTTTAACTCTCTGTCCCTGGCTTCAGGTAAGGAAAAGAGGGAAACAGTTTCCCTGGCAGGATTATTTTGGGAATAATAAGGAATGTGAGAGAACTCCTCAGGAATCTGGTAGGAGAAGGCCTAGGAAGCCTTAAAGGAATTTTGAAAGGAAGTCATTGACTTAAATAGATCAGCATGAAGGAAATTATCCTGAGAGCTGAAGAAAGATCCTGAGGGTGGAAGAGATAAGCAAGGGGGAATCGTGGCTGGACTAGCATGCGGACCACCAGGATGACCTCAGATCGTCTCTCACGGTCAAGGGCTCCATGAGGAACTAAACAAAGGAAGGGCACCTGTGAAGGAGCCCTGTCCGCTATCATGTGCCACCCTCTTTTAAGATCCATCAGTGAGTTTAGAACTCACCTCTCCCTTCCAATCAACTCTGAGACTGTCTGCATCAGAGCTTGAATTATAATCATGTTACCACCAGCACTGGGTGATGGCAGCCATGCATGTTTGAAACTTCTATGTTAATTAAATACTTGTCAACCTAAGAAAAGAGAACGAAAGGAGTTGTGACTAGATATCACGTGAGCTGAGCCTGTTTCCCTCTCTGCATCCAGTTCTGTGATCTAGACCCTGTGAGCTCACTGTGTATATCGAATACATTCATTGAGCACCTACTGTGTGTAACTGTTGTCATGCATTCATGGTTATCTTAATACTTCCCCAAATATTAGTTAGTTAAAACACACACACACACACACACACACACACACACACACACACACATTCTTCTCTGCTATTAATCTATTTTTAGAGATTTATTCATTTTGCTTTATGTATACGAGTGTCCTAGTGTCCATGGAAGCCAGAAGAGGGTATCAGATCCCCTGGGATTGTAGTTCCAGACACTGTGAGAAACCACGTGGGTGCTGGGAACTGAACTCAGATCCTGCCCAAGAGCAGCCAGTGCTCTCAATCACGGAGCCATCTCTCCAGCCCCTGACACTGTGTATTAAACAAAACTAAGACACAACCCCATGAAGCTTTTCACATGATGTGTTAGAGTGTGAATCACTGCAGTAAGATGAGGAGACTAGCTAGCTCTTTTTGAGCCTTCTCCTTTTTATGCAAGATTCTTGCTGGAAGGATTCTTTGCCAATGAAGAAACAGCAAGTTTTAGAGATTTCTATCCACTCTGTCTTCAATGTTTACAACAGGATGTGTGTTTACTATACTCAATAACTGTGCATTCTCTCTCCTTTAAAGTCCAAAGGAAACCAGTGGCAGACAGGATAATTATAGAAAATCCTAAACACTAAGGGCTACTATTCTCTTTTTCCTCAGATTAAACATCACTGATGTCACTAAAAAGGACAGCTGTGCCGCCATCTCAAGGGACAAAGTGGTTTCTGAGAGCTGTGATTCCGACATCCATTGGATCTGCCAAAAGGAACTAAAACGAGAAATCACGTGTAATGACTCCTGACTGCGAATCCCATCTCAGTTACTTTGCCATCCACACCACATCTCTGCCTCTAACCTGTCTCTGCTGTCTGCCTCCCAGTGCAGTCAGTGGCACAAAGCAGGGACTCTGACAGCACTGGGAGTCTTACAAATGCCCGTGTGCAGTTTCTCCATTCTGTAAAGAAGACAGAGATGTTGATGTGCTATTCTAAAAGGGGGTTCTGTGGAAAGAAGCCCTGGCAGCTGAGGGGCACTGGATTCTAATCCAAGCGTCTGTGACCCTCACTGTCTGTGTCTGAGCTCATCTGCAAGAAAGCCACAGAAAATCATTTGCAGAAACCATTAAAATGCTCTTAATGCAGGGACTGGTACCTTATGTCTGTGTTAATGGCATTGGGAAGGCTGAGCCAGGAAAATCAAGGGTTCAAGGCCAGCTGGGGTGTGGTGGATTGGTCCCCAGCTGGTGGCACTGTTTGGGAAGGTTTAGGGAGTACAGCCTTGCTGGAGGAATGTCACTGGAGGAGGCCTTAGAGAGTAAAATCTTCACTGACTTGTAGTTGCTCATGCTTTTGGTTCAAAGACATGAGCTCTCAGCTCTCTCCTCCAAGTGCCACACTTTCTCCCTTCTTCCTGCCATTATGGACTCTGACCCTCTTGGACAAAAAGCCAAATTAACCTCTTTATTCTACAGGTCACCCCGGATATTGTGTTTTATCATAACAACAGAAAAGTAACTAATAAATTGGGTCACATAGTAAATTAGTCAGAAACAACAACAAGATTGTTCTTGACAGTTAGCTTGAGTGAACATGTCTGCAACCGAGACAGACAAGCACGGGGCACGATTTAGTGACTTCATTTGGGTTATGCACATACCTCTCCTTTGGGTATGCCCTTGGCAGCCTAGGTTCCTTTCTTATACATGCTATGCACACGCACCCTCTTAGAGAATGACCTAGCACCCCAAGACCAGCACGTACACCCCAAGACCACCACACTCCCCAAGACCACCAGATCCATAGAGCTGTACTTTAAGCCTACCTTAAACCACGGAAGAAGTCTTTCATCCCCCTAAGGACCGTCAAATAATGACAATTTCTAATCAACTGTGTCATTCATGTATCTAAGAACGATGAGAAATGGGTCAGTCTGGTCTAGACTGGTTTGGGGTCCATGCTCAATAAGGCAAACTGTGTCCCAAAGTGAACCTGTTACAACAACCTCCTATTTACCATCTCATGCCTAGCACAGATGAGCATGCGTATTACTAAAATCAGACGTGTGGTGGGAAAGGTTTAGGTAACCTAAGCTTGTCAGCCAAAATAGAGAACCTCCCAAATTAGGCTCCTAGTAACCAAACCTCTTAAAAGGAAGCTTCCAACCATGAGGGCTCTCCAGTACTTACTCCCGTGACTGCATGCTCTTAGAGTATATTCCAATTTGTATCACAGCCTTGAGTTAGATAAGCTGTCCCAGCCACTTCGCTACTCCTTGAAAGAGTCATCAAGAACCAAGAAACACCCCATCCTGCCTTGCGATTGCCAACATGCGTTGTTTACATAAATGGTTATCGATAATGGATGTTGCCCTGCTCCTAAATGGGTACAACTGAAACTGTTCCCAAAAGGACTATTTGTCAATAATAAGGCAGAGTATGTTATGATTTGTCAGCATCTGGGGGTAACCCACTGATAGAGCTGGAGCCCAAGTTTGACTACCCCAACAGCCTGTCAGGGCCCTTTGTCATACACCTGGGCACACTGGGAAATCAGAGCGTGCTGTGTATTGTGTTCTTTGTACTTCATCCTAAAATCCCAGCATTTCACATTGGAAAGCAGATAACCCATAAGTAGTAAGGGTTTCTATTACTGCAACGAAACACCATAGACAACAAGGAAGCTGGGGAGGAAGGGGTTTATTTGGCTTACACTTCCATATCACTATGTATCACATCAAAGGAAGTCAGGACAGGAACTCAAACAGAGCCGGAACCTGGAGGTAGAAGCCGATACAGAGGTTATGGCGGCGTGCTGCTTACTGCCTTGCTCCCCATGGCTTGCTCAGTCTGCTTTCTTATAGAACCCAGGATCATCAGTCCAGGCGTAGCACCACCTACAATGGCTGGACCCTCCCCTCAGCAATCACTAATTAAGAAAATGCCCTACAAGCTTGCCTACAGCCAGATCTAATGGAATCATTTTCTGAATTGAGGGTCTCTCCTCTCAAATGATTTTAGCCTCTGTCAACTTGACATAAAACTGTCCAACACCACAACTAAACATTTGTGGATATTTCAGCAGCCACAGTGTGTTATCACAGCATAGAACAGTGCTAACTGGAACAGATGATATATGTGGGTTTGTTTACACTTCTCATCTGCCTGGTTAGCACATAGCCTTTGAACTAGTTATGTTTTCCTAAATTAGGGTCTGTGGCAGTTACCAGCTTAACACGGACAAAAACAGCCCAAATTAGTAATTAAAAACAAACAAAAACCTCCAAAACATGTAGTTATTATAATCAGAGCAAAGAAATCTAGAGCAAATGATTCAATATCATTGCAAATGTAATTAAAAATAGTATCTAAACTACAAAATTGTAATGCCATAAGTACAAATGCAGCTGTCCTCTGATGCTTAGGTCTTTTGCAACATGACAGTCATCTCAGCATCCAGTGGCTTTGTTCTCATGATGAGATTACCCGGGTGTTTTTGCTGGTCAAGTCTCAGCAGACCCACACATCTGTGGAACCCTGACCAGTTGTCTGAGACCTGGCTGATGCAGGCTGAGCTCCACCTTATGTGTGACATGAGCTCGGGGACCATGTGACTGACACACTCCTACATCTCCCGTTCTGTAACTCTAGTTCCATTGGATCTGACACTCTCTCCTGACCTCTGTGAGACCCACTCACACACACACACACTCACACACACATTCACACTCACGCATGCACGCACGCAGCACGCACACTCACGCACACACATACATATACCCTAAATCTTTAAAAAAGTGTACATATTTCTAGGGTATTGTGTTTAGATACATGTACACATTGGATAATGTCTGAAGCAGGGTTCTCATGGCTAATGTCGCAAACATTTATCATTTCTTTATGATGGAAGCATTAAATCATTCTTTTAGCTTTTCCCACCCTTTTAAGTCCTTTTTCATTAGCTATAGTTACCGTCCTGGGCAATAGCACAGGGGAACTTTATACTCCCGGTCAATGATAACTTAGTTCTCACCAATCCACTTCTTTGCTTTAGAAACAGCTTCTGTTCTGCAAATAGAGACACTGCACAAAAATTTTATAATTCTACAATTGCATATATGTCTAAAAATAATTTTGTTTTGTTTTCGAAATAGGGTTTTTCTGTGTAGCCCTGGCTGTCCTGGAACTTGCTCTGTAGACCAGGCTAGCCTCATACTCACAGAGATCTGCCTGCCTCTGCCTCTTAAGTGCTGGGATTAATTCTCTCTCTCTCTGTCTCTCTCTCTGTCTCTCTCTCTGTGTCTCTCTCTCTCTGTCTCTCTGTCTCTGTGTCTCTCTCTCTCTCTCTCTCTCTCTCTCTCTCTCTCTCTCTCTCTCACACACACACACACACACACACACACACACACACACACACACGCACGCACACGCACACCAAAAGGGAAATAGTGGTTCTTCCAACCAGAAGAAAAGCAGCCCCAAATCTTTAAAATCAGTTCCCTCATTTTACCTCTTAAAGCTGTATGTCTCGGTGAAGTCACAAAATTAATCAGCAGTAGAGCTGGGACTTGAACCCAGATCTCTTGAAAGCTACCAATGGTTGCTTCTTAGACTTCCAGACGATTTGCACATTAACTAGTCATTTGAGAACTTTCTCAGGGCCTCCTGCCTTGGAGGCACCTTCGCTTGGTTCTCAGATGGGGCAAACCAGGGAAGAGGTTACCTTAGACGGCATTTGCTTCTGTTTGCTGATTGAGTTACAGAAGTCTTTTCACAGAATCTCAAAAGTGAGTATATCGCCACCTTGTGTCCGTAATATTCAGCTATAGCGTTGAAGGTGTGGCACTTCGGGAGACTTCACCCTAAGGGATGGAGAATGTTCGGTGTACACTGGTACCTCTCAACCAGGGCCAATCATCATTATAGTGTTTTTCAAATGTATCTCACCCCTCTCTTGACTCCTCTTTTCTGAATGACTTGAAAGTTGCACAAAGAGAAAAGAAAAAAACCTAAGAAATAAAAAACCAATCAAACATTCTAAGATATGCTCTATATCTGAATTTTCTAAGTTTTACTAAAGGATCATTAATATATTTTAGACACCCCCTTTTCAATCCAGAGTTCAGTCCCAATTTAGAGTTTACAGTTGGCTGTAGACATTTTGGCCTCTTTTAATAAAGAGCGATCCTTCCTTTTCTCTCCTACTGGCATCCATTGAAGAGTCCAGGGCAGGTGTTCTGGATGTGTATGGCCGAATCTTTTATCCTCATTTTAGTGTCAGTGTTAAAATCAGGCTCTCGAGTTCTTGGACATTTTCCACAGGGAAATGTGCATGGAGGATGACCTTTCTCTTTCAGTCTGGAGATGTAGAGGCGGATATCATTTAAACCATGTTTTGTTTTAAAATCTAAACTGTTACTAAATAAAATGAAATTAGTATTATTTGAAGGAACCTACAAATGACCTGTGTAAAGGCTAATAATTTTCTAATAAGGTGAAACAGTGGGAACTTTTCTCAAGCAGAGTCAAGCACTCGGTAGGCGGCAGTAATAGGTAGTCATGTGTGAAGAAAGATAAGGCGTGAGAATCGTTTACTATATCTGTATGGTCATTACATCACTCCCGAAGAATAACGTCTAAAATCCTAGACGTGAACCTTTTGCAAAAAAATCATGTGAAAATCTACTATTTTATGAGCTACTTAAAAATGTATATTAATAAAGAGTTTAAAATGGAGGTACCCTGCATGGGTGGATACTGCTGCTCCCAGATCATGGGTTTTGGAATTAGAAGCACAATGCCACATGCAAGATACCACCCTGTGGATGGTTAGCCAAAGAGGCCTCAGAGGATTCTCAAATACTGCAATCTGTCATTACTCTTGGTTGGCCCCCAGAAATAGATGGTAACTCCCCACTCCTGAAGATACTACATATCTTTGTTACAGGATACAGAGAAATCAACCTAGAACAAAGCTCCTTCTCTTCTGGCGACCATACATTGTGTCCAAACGTACGACACAGGCTTCTGCTGGAGAAACAGACTAGTCCGTGGTCACACCCAGCTGTAAACTCAGCATGATACATTATTGACCTGCCAGGCAAGGAATGCCACTGAGGCAATAGTGACATGAGTGTTTAGGGGTAACCAATTGCCTGCAATTGGATTTGAGGCCTTTACCCAGGAAGGCGTACTGCATGATACTGCAAGCTTCGTCAAAATGGTAAATGGATATGTTGTCAAATTGCGTTCTATTGTACTCATAGACTAGAGCACCTTTCAGCCTTGGCCAGAGAATCTCCTTTTTGCAGCAGGCAATGATTCATGCAGAGGTTATTATCTGACTGAAGTATTGAGGATAAGTGACAGTTACATGCTCAGCCATAAATAGGACATCAGAGTGTAGCAGGAACAGAGGGGCCAGCTCTATGTAAACTCCAGGGGCTGCACAGCCGCAAAAGCAGCTCCTGCAGGAGGACCTAATTGAGGACTGCCTGAGAGACCAAGGATTGCTGGTGCAGACAATGCCAGCCAATCAAGAACTGCTGTTTAGAAGAGATGCTTTCTTGGGACCAATGGGGTGCAGGTGGGGGGTATTAAAGGAGTTTGCAGCTGTGCTCAGATGAGCTTGCTGCTTCGTTTCCCACCTGCTCCTGGAGTCTGTGTCATTGACTACGCTGGGGCACAGGCAGCATCAGAGAAGAAAAGGCAGAATGTAGGATCTAGAGGGTGAGGAGGGTTGCTGCAAACTGCCTTCTGGTTATGACAGGGCTGATCATCAGCAAACAGCAGCCAAGGACACCTGCACAAGATATCTTCAACATTTGCCACGGATGGCGATCTGCCACAGGCCCGCCACTTTGTGAGCGTTAATGGTTTCCAGCAGAGAGGACGGCATTTCCTAAGTGCTATAGCCACTGGTGAGTTGCCCATGCTTCTGCAAACAACCTTAACAAACTCAGTGCATCAAAGAAGCGGGAGGGAGGAGACACAAACGCGGGAGGGAATTAGTTAGGCAGTAGATGAAATTTAGAGGAAGAAAGGATAAAAGAGAGTGGTGGAAGGTTGGCTATAATCACGATACATTGTATGCATGCATGAACACACTCAAAGAATAAATACATGAAATATCCCTAAATATCAACAGATACAATAATTTCCTTCTCAGTTGACTTGTGGAATGTAGTAGTAAAACTATAAGATGGTTTGCCAATTGTATAACAATATCTAATGTTAGACAGACAGAATTATCTTTTGCACCAACTATCTCATCTTATGCACTTGAATGTTTAGGATGTATAACCCCCTTACACACACACACACACACACACACTCTCTCTCTCTCTCTCTCTCGGCAAATATTGTCCTAGCATGATGAGATTTGCTAGGACAGATACTTCAAAAACTGAGAGTAAAACTATGTTTAGACTTCTAGCTAAAGTTGTATTTGAACATGCATCAAAAACATTTGGGAAGTTTCCAGAAAAATCTGCTTTTTCCTGAAGTATATAAACCCTGATTGTGTGAGTGTGTGTGTGTGTATATGTCTGTGTGTTTTAAGATAAATACAACTGTAGCTGTTGATTTAACATCCCCCAAGACTCTGACTGGCTCTGGTTGGACAAATACTATATGATAATAATGCCCAAATACCTCAAACTCAATTTCTTAAACAACAACAACAACAAAATGTTTTGAGTGTGTGGAAAGAGTGCTTCCGAGACTGTTCCCTGCAGTTTTGGTTTTGTCTATTTACTTATTATTCGTAAAGAGGCTTATGCAGAACAGCGGTGCCGTAAACTCACTATGTAGCTGGAAACGACTTCGAACTCCTAGTCCTTCTTCCCTATCTCCTCAGTACTGAGATTTCAGGTGTGTGCCAACATGCCTGGAAAAATTCCTCTCTGTAGGTTTCATCTCTTCACAACACTTCAGACCAGTCGATTCAATTGCCTAGATGACGTTGCTATATAGTATTTTAAAGGGTGTTTTTATTTTATACACAATGTGAATAAAGTAAAATTCTTAATGACTCATTAGCACAGCACCACAATCAAGAACAGAGGATTCATTCCTGACTCTTGGCCTGTCTTCCAGAGGACCTGGGTTCAAGTCCTAGCATCCGTGTATCAGCTCAGAACCACCTGTGGGATTCTTAGTTGTCAACTTGAAATGAACTACAAACCAGAAACTGGAAAACACAGCTATGAGAGGTTTCTTGCTTGGTTTATGTAGGTGAATCCACTTCTAGTCTGGACCTGTGATGTGGGAAGACACACGCCATTCAACCAGACCTTGAAGTGGGAAGACACGCCTTTAATCTGGGCCATACCTTTTGCTGGTCGTCTATATAAGGACGTGGAAGAAGGAAGCTTTTGCTCTTTGCCTGTTTGCTCTCGCCTGGCTAGCATGTCCATTTCTTCACTGGCATGAGAGTCTGCATATTTGAGATTCCAGCATCTACTGAAGACCAGCTGAGGCATCCAGCTTTGTGGACTGAACAACTACTGGATTCTAGGGCTTTCCATTCACAGCCAGCCATTGTTTGCTTAGCTGGATGACAACCTGTAGGTCATACCAATAAATCCCCTTTGTAATATTACAGAAAGATTCATTATAAACTCTGTTACTTTCGAGAACCCTAATATAATCTGTAAATCCAATCCCAGGGGATCTGACGCCCTCTTCTGACCTACAAGGGAACTGCATGCATGTGGTGCACAGACAGGCAAAACATTGACATACACAAAAAATAAAATTAAAATTAATTTAAAAGCTATTTTTTTTCTGAAGAAGCTAAAGTGGTTATTTGAGAAATAAACTTAGTTCATAACTAGTAGTTGAAAAATTATATCGGGTCAGTTCCTTCATAATATTAATGTAAGTAGCCATTCATGTAAAAATACATACTGAGCAATTGTCCTATATGCTTCAAAACAGGAAACAGAAGAAAGACAGGTTTTGCTTTCTGCTATTTAAGTAGAAGAGGAAAACATGAATTAGCAATGTCAGAAGCAATGTGGATAAAAAATTGTAAGTGCCACCAGGGAGAATAGAAACAGTCACGGTGAGGGAAGGAATTCTCCGGTTTGGGCAGATTGTTCAACAATGCTGTCTACGCATCAGCCCAAAATGTACAGGCTTCCTAGGAAAGGAGAAATTAAAGCATTTTATACACAGATGTTAGTGTGGACAAAAATCTCTTGATAACAAAGACCTTTGTGTTTGAAGAAGTATCTGAGGAAGTCTATTGGGTCTGAAATAGGAAACACATTTTTACATTATTTGCTTTTCTTTAGGAAGTTGAGTTTTGTGACTGTGAAACAGGGATTCAAGAAAGAAAGGGATGGAAATTGGGCATTACTCTAAAGCTGTGCGAACGGAGTCTGTGGAAGGCAGGACACCAGCTCTCCATGACCTCCAGGAGGCCACCTTCTGCTTGTTCTGAAGTGGGATTTCCATAAACTCCACAGGCCTCACACAGAGTCAGCACCTTCTGCTCTGCTCTGCTCAGAATCGCCCAGCACACTGCAAGTCAGAGGTGGGTAAATGGGATTCCAACCAATCTTTATGAAAATAAGATTTGCTATTATTATTACTATTATTGAGACAGGATCTCTCTATGTAACCTGGCTATCCCTGGAACTCACTATGTAGACCAAACTGGTTTCAGCTTACAACGATCCTCCTGCCTCTACCTTTCAAGTGCTAGGATTAAAGCACTATGCTTGGCTTGCTTATTTTTATTTGTTTGCCTACAGGTATGTCTGTGCATCTGCTTGAGGTGCAATGCATACAGAGGCCAGGAGGGGGCGTCCAGTCTCTTAGAGCTGGTGCTACACAGCTAGTTGCTGGGAATTGAACTCAGGACCTCTGAAAGATCAGGCAGTACTCGTAACCACTGAGCCATCTCTCCAGCCCCAGATTCTGTTTAATCCTAAGGACAAGTGTCGTGCAAACTAGTGAATCTCATAGAAAAGAGGGAAATAAGGGGAAGTCTAGAGTTTCAATTATACAGGATTGTAATTTCTAGAAATCTACTACGAAGCACTGTGCTTATTAACAGTATTAAATTCTGCTCTTAAAACTTGCTAAGATGGCAGATTTCATGTCAAATGTTTACACCATAAAAAAAATAGCTTGAGAAATAATAGTTTCAAACAGAAAATGATTAGATGAATTTATTAGATATACAGAAGACTTGTTCCTAATCTTACTCGTGCAATGGGACAGAACATTGGGGCAGTAAAAAAAATCACATGGATCTGGACCCCCCCCAAGGGTTTTGTTCTATGAGGCATTTTTTTTTTTTACTGCCCCCCCTTTGATATGGGGCAATGGCATCAGTAGAGTGTCCCTGTTCCTCTTTCTAATACTTAAACGTATCACAGGTCAGTGAACAAAAAGAAACTGGACACAGTTCAGATCATAAAAGGCTTAACAGAGACATTAGTGTTATGTGGACTCTCAGATATTTTCTAATCCCAACTAAGAACTTCCTTATTTATATTAAAAGAAAATGCCTGGCCTTTGAAAGATCTGAGTAACGCTTAGATTTTGTTTGGGGTTGTTGTAGTTTGGCGTTTTGTTTTTGGTTTGGTTTGGTTTTGTTCTTTCATCCCCCCCCCCGGGCTCCCCTCACCCCCGCCCTCCCAAGCTTTTGGGTCCTAAAAGAAGGCGGAAGCATGGAATCAATGTCTCTAGGCTTGGGCTGAACTGAATTAACCAAACATTGTTGTAATCATTTGCACAGCGACAGATCAATTAGGCAGAGTCCAAGGCACAGAAAAATATTTATGGTTCTTCTCCTTCCGGGAACAATGCAAACCACTGCCTGGCACCCAGCCTGCGATCGCTTGCTTTCCTAGGTAAACTGACCTTTTCTTTGGCTTGGAATATCTGTTAAGCTAGCCATAGACTAGGCTGTATAAACATGGTTGGAGTCATAGAGACAGAACACTGTCCAGGGGCCTCGTTCGGCATCAGCACAAAGACCATCACCAAGGTTGGCTTAGGCCCAGATGCTCTACTGATTTATCAGTCTCGCTATTTACTGAGTTCGTGCAGCAGGCCAAGTACCGTTCTAAATATTCTGTCATTCATGATTCATTCCATCTTTATTTAAAACCCGTGTCCTGGATGCTGCTGCTATCCTCATTTGACAGACAAAGACACTGATTTTTCAGGAGATTTCAGCTTTCCTAATGACACTCAGTTTTACCCCAAAAATGAACAACAAATATTTCTTTACAAATTTCGTACTGTAACATTATATCATCTTTTCTAGTGAATAAATAAAAAAAAAACTTAATTTGTAATCATTAACACCCCCCCCCTTTGAGACAGTTATAAAACTCCAGCTTCTGTTTCATTTGAATATTTTGTTCATTTGGTTTTGGTTTTGTTTTCATTTTTCAAGCAGAGTTTCTCTGTGTAGCCCTGGCTGTCCTGGAACTCACTCTGTAGACCAGGCTGGCTTTGAACTCGGAGATCCGCCTGCCTCTGCCTCCCGAGTGCTGGGATCCAAGGCTCCGTGTCGCTGCCACCTGGCCTTCTTTGGATCTTTCAGGGTGACTCCTCCATTGCTGGCCCAGGAGGCACTCAGTCAATCTGGTGAACTAATGAATCCGTGGAAAAGGAAGGTCCGTGCAGTTATCTGGGTCAGGGTTACCTCTTGTGAAGTTATAATGTGGTAATGTAATTCCTCAAAGAGAAATGGAAAATACACACAAGAGGCAGTTACTATTTAAGATACAGGTATAACATTATATCCCTGGAAAACTCAAAATACTTTCTTTTTTTTTATGACATATTTTTTATTAAATTATTTGATTTATTTACATTCCAAATGTTGTTCCCCTTCCCCGTCTCTCCTACCAGGGTTCTTAGCACTGCTAATTCAATAATGACTCAGTGTCTTCTTTTTCTTATTTCTTATTTTTTACTTACTTACTTACTTACTTACTTACTTATTCTTTAATCTTTTTTACAGTCCAGTCATTATCCCCCTCCCCTCTGACTGTTCCTCATCCCATACCTCCCTCCATCTCCAAGAGGATGTCCCCACCCCCACAACCATCCCCACCAGACCTCCCCACTTCCTGGGGCCTCAAGTCTCTCAAGCATTAGGTTCATCTTTTCTCACTGAGGCCAGACCAGGCAGTCCTCTGTTGTATATGCATCGGGGCCTCATGTGTGCTGCCTGGTTGGTGGCTCAGTGTCTGAGAGGTCTCAGGGGTCCAGGTTAGTTGAGACTGCTGGTCCTCCTATGGGGTCGCCCTCCTCCTCAGCTTCTTCCAGCTTTTCCCTAATTCAACCACAGGGGTCCCTAGCTTCTGTCTATTGGTTGGGTGTAAATATCTGCATCTGACTCTTTCAGCTGCTTGTTGGTCAAAATACTTTCAAATGCTTCTACACAACATAGCAGTAAGACATTCAGAACTCGGGTGGACACGTAAACCCAAAGCAAAGTGCAATTCGTCTGCCTTTTGTCTCTGTCTCTCAGAGTCTATGTTTTCTGTGCTAGAATTCATGGACCAGGCAGACTAACACATGAGCTTGCGTGAAGGATAAAAATCCGATCACTCATAGTTTTAAGGTCTATGGAAATGAGATGCCTACAGAAGCATGGCTTTTGGGAAGAGAGTCAGAGTCCCCAGGGTCAGGGTGGGAGGCATAGGAAGACTTCCCGGAGTCTATAATGAATGCTATCACCCAAGAATTAGATAGGAGTACCTAGTGGTGAGGACAAAGGTGTTCTCCACTGAAAGACCTGTTAGTAAGGTCAAGAAGAAAGATATAGACTTGAAACCCATTTCCTAAATAATGACTTAATTTTCATTCTTCTCTGCACCAGGAAGCTGAGGCTACAGAAAGAGGTGGTAGCCATTCCTACAGGGCCTCATGGGTCAGGCTTCCGCTCAAACTTCAAACAGCTTTTACAATGCAGAAAAATGGCTCCTTCCCTTCCAGGTGTAGATGGTCAGTATGTGTGTTTGTCTAACTAGCACTGTGTCCACCAAAAATAGGACTCTTAGAAGACAATAGTTTACAAAGAGAGATCATGGAAGCAAAGTTTAAAATAAAAAGATAAACGTGATCCTTCAAGCACCTAGATAAAATGACAAGCATCCTTCTGAGCTGATGAAACCCTCCGTGAACGTGTATGGTGGACATGGGCACAGCCATGTCAAGGACCGCCATGCCTCAGACACATGGGGATGGCAAGGACTTCCCCTGGTCTTTGTGCCAATGTTGACAGTGTGTACAGAAACTGTGGCTGACTGCTTTCTTTTCCAGAACTTTTACAGTCTGAGTCTGCTCCCCTACAGAGACCTCCTACAGAGATTAGTTAACCCCGCCCTCCTCCCACTGGAGACAATAAATCCACTTCCTCCTCCACTCAGTGCATAAAGATACTAAGTTCCAGGCATCTCCAGATCACTTGGTCTACTGATCTCAGACTTTTAGTGTGTGCCTGTATGTGTATCTGAGTGTCTGTGTGTCTGTATCTATGTGTGTCTGTGTGTGCATGTGTGTCTGTGTTTCTGTCTGTGTGTGTGTCTGTGTCTCTCTCTGTATGTCTGTGTGTCTGTGTCTATGTGTGTATGTCTGTGTATCTGCGTGTGTGTCTTGTATATCTCTGTGTGTGTCTATGTTTGTCTGCGTGTGTGTCTTGTGTATCTGTGTGTGTGTCTGTGTGTTTGTGTGTCTGCATCTGTGTCTCTCTCTGTATGTCTGTGTGTCTGTGTGTGTGTCTTGTGTATCTGTGTCTGTGTGTCTGTGTGTGTCTATATGTTTGTGTGTCTGTGTATCTGTGTGTGTCTGTATATGTGTCTGTGTATGTGTTTGTGTGTGTCTGTGTCTCTGTCTGTCTGTCTGTCTATCCTTTCTTCATTCCCTTATTACCCAAATCATGTCAAGTCCTAAAGCCATGCAGAGCAAGGCAGTGATGCCTGCAAGTACCGCTTGGATCAGGGGAGACGGGAACTCCATGGTCAATTTAATGTGTAGTTCTGGAGAATGAGAAGCATGATGCGTAGTAACATAAAGAAAAGCCAACTGAAATAGAATACTGCAACTGGGTTAAGTGGTCAATAAATCATTTCATATGGAAATTATTTTGAACTTTTCCACACTTGTGTTTCTTCTTCCAAATAGTCATATTCTTAAATTGTTTCTCGAAATTTTTTAAAAATTTAACTTCAACGTGTATGGGTGTTTTACCTGCATGTGTGTGCCTGGTACCCTGAGAGGGGAAAAGGCCATTGAATCCCCTAGGACTGTAGTGACAGACAATTGTACGGCACCATGTAGATGCTGAGACTTGAACCTAGGCCCTCTGGAAGTAGACAATCAGTACTCCTAATCCATCTCTCTAGCTCCTGCTTCTTGAATCTCAAAGAACAAAACACCTAAAGTGACTTGAAATTTATGCTGTTATAAGCTACTTTACTTTGGCAATGATTTTTTAGGACTCAAATTAGAAATCACCTTGTCTAATACAGAATCAAAGGCTGGAAGCTTTAGTAGTTTTGTTAATCAGTGGTGAGCACAGTGAATAGAATTTAAATGACCTTAGTTGTCTATCCAGTCATTTCCTCTGTGTACACACATCCCCTGGGGCTCTTGGCAAACCCTGACTTCAAAGCTGCAAAGAGGCCTGAGGCCTAAGGCCTGGGGCTTGGAGCCTGGAGCCTGGGGCTTGGAGCCTGGAGCCTGGGGCTTGGGGCCTGGGACCTGGGGCCTGAGGCCTGAGGCCTGAGGCAGCTAGCTTCTCACACAATCCAAACTGCAGGACTGGGAATTACAATTTTTATAGAGAGTGTACAGCCCATCTAACTAGTGTAAACTACATAATACTAAAAATCATTATAGGGACAAGTGGCTCTGACTTTTAGCCTTCAATACCGATCAGTGGAATTAAGTCAAATAACTGATTCACTGTTGTTTGCTTTGAAATGTGGACAATTCAGTGAAAAGGAGACATTTACAGTCTAAGAGGCTGATTGATTGATGCATTGTGGTGCTGGAGGTGGGACTCAGGCCTTCTGCGTGCTAGGCAAGCACTTGACTCTGAGCTGCAATGTCAGCCTTTGGCTTTTTTGTGACAGGGTCTTGCTATGTAGATCAGGCTGCCCTGGGACTGACAGTGACCCTCACTCAGTCTTGCATATACTGCTGTCTTGGAATGAGTCACCATGGCCGGCTAGAAATTTCACAAATCATCTATTATAGCACAAATAAATGAAATAGAGCATAAAAGACTTAAAAAGGAAACCATCTTCTTGCATTGTGAAAACTTGGTTAGTATATAATAAATAGAAATACTAAACACTACATTAAGAAACACTGAATTTATGTGCAGGCATGCGTGAGTGTAGACGGGATGCTGGGGCTCAAATCCAGGGCCTTGGATGTGCAAGTTATACCTCCATTCTGGTTTGTTAAAACAGTGCCTCACTATGAAACAGAGGCTGCTCCCTCTCTGTGCCTTCTGGCTTTGCCTTCCACTGGGCATGGAACTTCCGGCCTCACACATGCTAGACAAGCTCCTACCACTTGGTTCCATCCCCAGCCCTTGACTGGATTGCAGGTGCATACACCCATGCCTGGCCTTAATCAATGTTTCAGTTACGGAAAATATGGACATTAAAACCAATGCTAGGAGGGCATTTAAAACATTAAGGAGAGAAAAGTAAATGTGCGCTTATTATTGAATAAAATAAATTGACCCAAAGGCCCAAAAACTACACCCCTGCTTCCCTGAACAGGCATTAATATCCCTGGAAGAAAAGATTCTTTCTTCACAAGAAGATTAACAACAGCCTTGGCTTCAGGAACCTCCCAAAGGGTGCTCCCGGGGCTTGTGATGGTCACATTTACAACTTGGCTATATTATTAGAACAAAGAGCCCTTCTTCCCAGTCAAAGTCCCCATTCTTGCCTGCATGTTGAATAGTCACTGTGCTTTTTTTGAAGCCTCTTTTGAGCTGTCTAATGAAACCACTCTTGACTCTGAGGGATTGTCAAGAGGCCTCAGGACAAGTGTGTCCTCCCTGAGCAAACAACAGCTTTTCCAAGGTGTCAATCCAAGGAATAAGCAGAGCTTTGTAGCGTGAAGAGATTGGAAGGAGAAAGTAAGCATGGGGACAGAAGACTTGGGACAATGAAGAGATGGCTCCGCCACCCAGGCCAAGAATAGCGCCTCCATGCTTTCTCCAGGTTCCATGACAGTATATATGTGGCAGGTTGACACTGACCGACTCCCTCACATGTCTGAGCCCTATTGTTCACATTCTGTAGTGTGTTGGAACACTCTGGCTGATTTAAGAACTGGTATGTTCTATGAGCTTTGTTTCAAATTTTATTGGAAACTATTAGAGGCTGATACTCTAATAAAAAACAAAAAACAGATTTTGAAGAGTATGAGACAGGCCATACTTCAATCTCAGCAGTCAGGAGCCAGAGCAGGCAGATCTCTGTGAGCCTGGTCTGTAGAGTGAGTTCCTGAATAGCCAGGGCTACACTGAGAAACCTTGTCTTGAAAATCAGAGAGAGAGAGAGAGAGAGAGAGAGAGAGAGAGAGAGAGAGAGAGAATGAAACCACGGGATATTCATTTACTGAGAAGCTGCACTAAGTTTTCCTTTTAGATTTTTACAGAAATTATATCACTCCATAGTTTTCTCTTTAAAAGAAAGTTAGTGTATCAATGCTGTTCTCCCAAAATGAAATAACCCCACAGTTTACTGTACCTAAAACCCTACTGCTAAAAATTTTGACTTTCAAGTATCTTCAAATAGTTAGTTATTTTACGTTAAAATGCATTTAACTATCAAATAGCTGACCCCTTGGGCATTACAATCAGGTCAATTTACAAATGACAGAATGAACCTCTTTAGAGGGGGCGGAATGGGAGCTATGAGGTCCTAGGTCCAACACTGCTATGTCTCACTTAACCAGAATTAGCCAGGTATTTCTTTGAACATATAAGGGCATTTCTTTTTTGGAGAGATAGCTGTGAAATTATCTCTAAGATAATTACACAATACAATAATATAACATAAACTTGGAAAATTAACAAAAGGTGCCTAACTTATAATTTCCCCAAGTTAAAGAAAAGCCAGGGAGAGGGCTGGGTGGATAAAGGGCTTGTTGGTGGGACACAGGAAGAGAAGATGGCACTTCCCTGTAGGAAATGTGAGTTCTGCCTCACACTCGATGAGAAAAATATTTCAATTGGTGGCTAAACAAAACTGCCTGCCCCTCCTTCCACGTGGGCCAACTCCAATCAGCTGGAGACCACACAGAGCAAAAGGGCCGAGTTCTGCCTGACTTTGGAGCTAAGACATCAGGTTCTACCAGTCTTGCACTTGGATAAAAAGCATTGCTAGTGTTGGATCTGAGCTGTTGGAACAAGAGTGGAAATTACACTATCAGCCACCACACTCCTCCTCAGCCCACTGAGCCCTGAACGAGACGAGACGGGGTCCCAGCCCCACTGGGACTCCAGCTCTCCACTGCAGATCTTGAGATTACCCCTCATCTTCTTTCAAATAAGTCACCGACCAAGCAAACAAATAAAATCGTACCAACAAGGGACACCTCAGATGACGTCAGTGGAGTCAAGTTGCTATTGATAAAAAGAGAAAAGAAAATGCTGTTACCATTTTGTGTCTCAGTGCCTCCTGCTTGTTACACATCCTAGCCATTTTAGCTATCTGGATTCCTTGCACCTGCAAGATTTGCTAAATAAGAGTCTGAACACACAGTCACCTCCGCTGTCTTTCCTCTCTGCAACTGCCCCTGCTGATATCAATATACATCCACCCTGCTCCACACCTTGCTTTTAAAATGCCTCATGTTGGTGACCACTAGACTCACAGACAGGATATACAATGTAGGAGGTCTCCCCACCCCACAAATAGCATTCAAAATCACATTAAAGAATGGACTCGACTCTTGGAATGTAAAAAAATAAAATAAATTAAAATGCCTCATGTTAGGTTGAAAAGTTTCCAAGTGGGAATGATATTTGTCTTATTAATTAATGATCGAATACTCGTTACCTCCGACAATAAACAACAGATTATTTTACATGAATTATCCTGCTAGGCTTTACCCTGGACCAGTAAGTTACCTGGAGGACTTTCAAAGCAATATTTATGGGATAAGCATGACAAGAAGCCAAAGATAAGAGGAATTAGTGACTTTGTGTTATTAGACTCTTACGATCAACAGCAAAAGGATTGTAGAGCCACTAAGACTGACTATAAATGATGTCATACCTTGTACCACAACTGTCAGGACAGTGTGACTAAACATACTTTATATTGACTTTGACAGAAACGATGTCAGAATCAGGTGGAAATTAGAATGGGCCGGAGGCAAACTGGATGTAAGAAAACACCTTGAAAATCCATCTCAGGCTGAACCACAAAGCTTAACCCCCTTAAACACATCATCACTGTGGCACAGGGATAGAACAGGATGGTGAAAAGATTAGTGTGGACAACACAAGTCACAGTTAAGTATAGCCTTTCAGATATCACCACAGAAGTCACAGTGAACTCAGCACCCGGGCCTAAGGGGTTGCTCAGCTGATTTGACATTGCCCAGACCTTTGCAGAGTAGGCCAGACCTACCCAGCTAAGGATATTCCAACTTATTTTAGGGTTTTTTTTTTTTTTCATGTTGCAAGAAAGAGAAAAGATATACAGAAAAATAGGACACAACTTCTCAGCACCTCTCTTGTCCTTCAAAGTATTAAAATTTAGTTTTATAATCTGGGAGTTGATTGTAGACATAGGAAGAGTCTAATTCTGGGGAACCCCTTTCATCCTCTATTTCAGAGACGAGAAAGGAAAGTAGCACCTTCCCCTTGGGATTTAACACTCGGGCTCCGAGTTCAGCTTGGTCGTGGCCTATCAGCTTCGGTATATTATTTTCCTTATTTCCACCCAGTCTCAATTCCTGGAATTCATACCTCTAGATAGTTTTGACCCAACAAATAAGTCCATGCTCCGTGGGTGGCTGAGGTTCAGTGCTCTGCTGAATCTGTGTCTCTTCCAGTTTAAGCTTCTTGCAGAAGGAAGGGTGGCTTTGGGGGATGAACTGTACGTTATGTTTTACGACTCATACGCATCATTTCTCCAACTTGCGTATTCATCGCTCCAAGCGCTTGGTATTTCCTCTAGCATAAGGCCAAAAGTTAAAATGTCGCCGGGTGCCGGGCAGTGGTGGCGCACGCCTTTAATCCCAGCACCTGGGAGGCAGAGGCAGGTGGATGTCTGAGTTCGAGGCCAACCTGGTCTACAGAGTGAGTTCCAGGACAGCCAGGGCCACACAGAGAAACCCTGTCTCGAAAAACCAAAAAAAAAAAAAAAAAAAAAAAAAAATTAAAATGTCTCCACTGATGGGCGGG
>CM052700.1:18970137-18991085 GCA_028551405.1 Uromys caudimaculatus
TGTTGAGAATAGTTTTTGCTATCCTGGGTTTTTTGTTATTCCAAATGAATTTGAGAATTGCTCTTTCTAAGTCTATGAAGAATTGAGTTGGAATTTTGATGGGGATTGCATTGAATCTGTAGATTGATTTCAGCAGGATGGCCATTTTTACTATATTAATCCTGCCAATCCATGAGCATGGCAGATCTTTCCACCTTCTGAGGTCTTCTTTGATTTCTTTCTTCAGAGACTTGAAGTTCTTGTCATACAGATCTTTCACTTGTTTGGTTAGAGTCACACCAAGATACTTTATATTGTTTGTGACTATTGTGAAGGGTGTCATTTCCCTGATTTCTTTCTCAGTCTATTTATCCTTCGAGTATAGGAAGGCTACTGATTTGTTTGAGTTACTTTTATATCCGGCCACTTTGCTGAAGTTGTTTATCAGCTGCAGCAGTTCTCTGGTGGAATTTTTGGGGTCACTTAAGTTTTCGACCATATCATCTGCAAATAGTGATAATTTGATTTCTTCCTTTCCAATTTGTATCCCTTTGACATCCTTTTGTTGTCTAATTGCTCTAGCTAGAACTTCAACTACTATATTGAATAGATATGGAGAGAGACGGCAGCTTTGTCTAGTCCCTGATTTTAGTGGGATTGCTTCGAGTTTCTCTCCATTTAGTTTGATGTTGGCTAATGGTTTGCTGTATATTGCTTTTACTATGTTTAGGTATGGCATTCCTGATCTTTCCAAGACTTTTATCATGAAGGGATGTTGAATTTTGTCAAATGCTTTTTCAGCATCTAGTGAAATACCCACGTGGTTTTCTCAACCCAGATGTCCCTCAGCAGAGGTATGGAAAATGTGGAACATTTACACAATGGAATACTACTCAGCTATTAAAAACAATGACTTCATGAAATTCGCAGGAAAATCGATGGAACTTGAAAATATCATCCTGTTTGAGGAGGTAACTCAGTCACAAAAGAACGAACATGGTATGTACTCACTGTTAAGTGGATATTAGCCCAAAAGTTCGGAATATCCAAGTTTCACTTCACAGTAACCGTTGGACTGAGTGTGAGGTCCCAGATGGAGGAGTTTGAGAAGGGATTGAAGGAGCTGAGGGAGTTTGCAGCCCCATGGAGGGAGCAACAGTGTCAACTGGCCTGACACCCCCCCTGCCCCCCGGTGCTCCTGGAGACTGGACCACCAAACAAAGAATATACATAGAGGAACCCACGGTGCTGGCCACATATGTGGCAGAGGAGGGCCTTGTTGGCCATCAAGGGGAGGAGAGGCCCTTGGGCCTGAGGGTGTTAGAGGCCCCAGTATAGGGGAATGCCAGGGAGGGAAGAAGGGAGTGGGTGGGCAGGTGGGTGGGTGGGGGAATACTCTCAAAGAGGCAGGGGGAGGGGGGAGAGGATAGGGGGTTTCCAAAATGGAGACCTGGAAAAGGGGAGACATTTGAAATGTAAATAAAGTATCAAAAAATTAAAAATTGAAAAAAAAACAAAAAGGCAAAGTCCTCCATCTCCCAACAGCACCATCTTGTGGACCAAGCATTCATTACAACGGACTCTTGGAGGACTCTGCTCATGTTCAAGCCAGCCATGAGAGAATGTCTCAGACTGTAGGGTGGCCTTTGAGGAAGAGGGGATCTTATTTCTATGACTCCCCTCAAGAGACAGAACTTTAGTTTTTATGGCCTTCCTTGGTGAGAAACTGGAAGGCAGGAGGCAGTCCTTCAGGAAGACGTCTTAGGGCCTGTGATGCCCAGAGTGCAGTCCTTTGGGACATCGATTGCTGAGACTCAACACGACCACCCATATCTGATTTTGTTCCTTTTCTTGCTCATCTTTTGGCTCAACAGAACCCACTGAGGATATGAGCATAGGACATTGGCCTCTCCTGTGTTTATTTTCACTAGTAGAATGGCCGGATGGACATATCTCTCTCCCTCTCCTTTCTCTTCTTACTTCTCTTTGCCCTTTCTGTTCCTTTCCAGCTTCTCTTCATTTCTCTACTCTTTCCTTCTTTCTATCCTTATTTCTTTCTGAATATTTTATTTATTATGCCCTTAAATACAGAAAATTGGACCCTATTCATAAGTGACTTTCTTCTATAATGGCTGCTTCCACAATGTGTGATGGTTATGGCTTTAGAACTTAACTCCATTAAAGTATTATATTTAATTAACATGGTTCTGATACTTATTTAATATTATACTTTGATACATGTGTATATTGTATATTATTCAATCAAGATGATTAACATTACATCTCTGTGGCTGAATAATATCCCCTTATATGCCAGTATGTCAATAGGCAGACAGACCAATGTCACATTTTTCAATCTAATCAAACATCAGTGGATTCTTCGGCTGTTACATGTCTTGACTTCTGTGAAAAGGGTTGCAATAAATATGAGGTATAAGTGTCTCTTTGACATAACCTCTTCATTCCCTTTAGATATATGCCCAGTATTCGAGTTGTTAGGTTATGTAATAATTCTATTTTCATATATTTAAGGAAATGCAAGGATATTTTCCATAATGATGATTTCATTTTGCATTTATCTCTAACGATGGCAGGGGTTTCTCCCTTTCTCCACATCTTTGACTAGTATTTGTTATTCTCTCTCTCTCTCTCTCTCTCTCTCTCTCTCTCTCTCTCTCTCTCTCGTGTGTGTGTGTGTGTGTGTGTGTGTGTGTGTGTGTGTGTTGATAGTAGATACTGAAGCTGGAGAAGATATCTCATCATGGTTTTATTTTATTTTATTAGCATGTGTATATTAGCATGTGTTATTTTTGCATGCATGTCTGTGCACTGCATGAGCAGTGAGTACCTGATGCCTTCAGAGATAGGAAGAAGTCATTGGGTCTTCTGATGTTGTCAGCCTCCATGTTGGTGCTGGAATCAAACCTGGTTCTCTAGAAGAGCTTCTGTTTTCATACAATTAGTGTTTTTGAACATTTCTATAGACTTATCCACATGTACCCTTAGGGAATGCTGTTCACACAACTTGCCCATTTTAAAAATCCAATTGTCATTTTTACTACTCAATAAAGTTCCCTGTATGTTTTCAGTATTTACTCCTCATCAGGTAAGTAGTTTCTACAGGTTAAAGCCAGTTTCTGTCTTTCCTACCCATTCTAACATTCCTCAGTGCCCGTGAACTCACTTTTTCACCACTTGAAGTAAAAGGAATGTTTAAAAAACAAGACAAAACAAAACGAAAGCAAAAGCAAAAAAACCAAACAAACAAAAACAAAAACAACAACAAAAAAAACAAAACAAAGGAAAGTCATTGAAAATGGGAGACTTACCATACTGGAGACTTGATGGACATTTACCAGATTCAACTGGGTATGGTGGCTCTTGTCAGCAATTTCAGCACTGGGAGGACCACTGTGAGTTCAAGGCTAGCCTGTGCTTCACAGGGAGTTCTAGACTATCAGCACGTGCTACAGAGTGAAACCCTGTCAATAATAATAATAATAATAATAATAATAATAATAACAACAACAACAACAATAGAAAGAAAACTGATTTCAGCATTTCCTTGGCATTAGCTTAAAATTGAATTGTAGTACTTTTGGTTATTTAGTTTTTGCCAGTGGCACTTGTGTTTTTATGTTTTCTCTAAATTTTTCATAATATTGGAAGAGCAGTGAGCATGGTCTATAACCTTACTAAGAAAGTCATGCTAAATACTGACTACAGACCAACATTTCAACAGTGAATTCTGTGTTATAACATTATAAAAGGATAACAACACATTCAACTATCCAGACAACGAGTCTGTGTTGCGAGGCACGATTCCCTGAACACAGTTTTCTTCTGAGAAGCAGTATCAAGGTAAGGTTTTACAGAGATATTCTCTTCCAAGTGCTACTCCCTTGGCATGCTGCTTTGCTACTGCGGTCAGCCCTGTGTGGAGAATCAAAACCATATGAACGCCTACGTGTCACCCAACAACTCTCTTTGTTTTTCTCTTCTTCCTGTCCGACTTGTACTGCTGACTCCAGCCAGGCCAGCATCCAGCGAACTTTAGCAGGAAGTTACACATAAACCGATACCCCCTGGTGAGGTAACCGGAGAGGCGATCTGAAGTGATCACTCTCAGGATCCTTGCTCCAAAAAGTAATTGATCTTCCCTTCTGTGAGACTATAAAAGCAACGACAGACTTAGAGCAAGAGGAGAGAAAGAAAGTGGAACACCTAGGTAGCTGACTTCTAGTGAGAGGAGGGAAAAGACGGTTTCTTCTAAAGTCCCCCTCCAGGTGCTGGGACAACATGGTGCCTACCATCTTGCTCAGTGCCCTCCTGCTTCATCTCACTGATGTGGTGGCTTCAGAACCGTAAGGGCATTCTAAACTCTCTGTATCCAAGTACTGACAATATCATTTTGTTAAATGGATCCCATGTTAAAATCTAGCTGTCTCATTATTCTGTGGCAACTTCAGCAAGTGAGTGCAGGTCTGCCCTCTAAGTGTTAAGCGAATGCCAGAATGTGCCTCCAGTTTATAACTATGCTGCCTGTTAAAATAATAATAATAATAATAATAATAATAATAATAATAATAAAGCACAGTCTGAGGAATCCTTCAATAGCTCAAGTGACTGTGCGGCTGTAAACCAGACTCTAGATTGTTTGCAGAGTGCTGGCTGTTCTCTTTGTGCAGGCGATACATCCTGTGGGTTTCTTCTGTGGTACAGCGATTTTCCTCAGAAAAAGCCTGTCTTCATCTTTTAAACCTCAACGAGTCCGTGTCCTTGAGCGCCACCCTAGACTATGACGGAGCCACTACTACTATTTTTGACCAGCATGTGGAAGAGGGGGACTTCTACGCCTGTGCAAATTTCAAAGTGAGGCACCAAATTCAATGCTGCAGGAATATGAACCTGCCTGCTTAAAGTTTCTTTTCAATACTAAATCTTGATTTTTGAGTGATTTGCAAAATCTAGGGGGGGGTGGTGAAAATTTTAAGAGAAGCAAGAAAAAAAGAGAGAACTTTTAATGAGAAGCATGTCTTGCTGCTGTTGTTGGCAATTTTCTATTATAGGAAATGAGGCGATTGCTGTTTTAGGGTGAACATGTTTCACAGAGCCTAAAGGGAAAAGGGAGGCTCAAGGGTGGAGGGCTTTGGCTCAGGAAGACATAAAAAAAAAAATAGATGTCAGGAAGATAAGAACCTGAGTTTATGAGAAAAAACTCTTCTACTGAGCTAAGCAATTGCAACCGGCGATCCGGGAGTCAGGGAGTCTTTGCTGGGAAGTGATGGGCTTATAGGGCTTTGTCTGCCTAAATGAAGATACAGTCTTCCCCTCTCTGTTCTTCTTAAACAGGTGTCTCAGATGTCCTCCGAGCAGTTGGCCTTTGTGACATTACTTGTTCAGGGAAACACTCTCCAAATCTCTGAAAGAAGAGTTGTAGCAGTCGCTGCTGAGGATAACGCCACTTTTGTGCAGACAGATACACCGGTCCACAAACCTGGAGACATGGGTAAGTTACTTTAAAAAGCACTTTCTCCAAATTAACGCGTAAAATTGAGTAAAACTTGTCTTTAACACCATTGACTGCTGCATTCCCATAATTCTTATAGTTATGAGACAGTGCTTGTGTATCCTGGAGCTTGTGTATGGCTTCATAAGACTCTGTGTTCTTTGATTGCACACAAATCCTACTGAAGAGGCTTCATGGGACAGTGGTTCCCAGATGCAAAGTTGTAATTGTTTGATCTAAACCAATGATCCATTACATACCTGTTGTACAAAGTCTCCTTTTCAAGCCAATTATTTCATTCTTAGGATAGAGGTAATGAAAGTTTTTTGGACTTTCAGGGAAGAAATGAGAGTCACTGAAACAAAACAAAAAAAAATGCCAAGAACAGCAAAGATCTCACCAGCAACATTTATGAATTCTACCGTTCTATTTCTGCTTTCTTAACTATTATTCTAAGCAGGATGTGGCATAAAGAATATCAAGCTATAATTCAAAGCCTCTTGCTTCAAAGCTTAGCTCTGTTGACCAGTGATTGACTTTTGGCAAGTAAATTCTGATCCTTGAGATATAATTTCTTCATCTGTAAAGTGAAAGGGTTAGAGATGAAACCACCTGTGCATAGTATCCTGATTCATATCGCCTATTTCTGTTTGTTTGTTTAAAGAAAAGAAACAAAAGAACTGAAAGTAGAATTTATTTTGACTTAAACAATAGACATTTATTTCCGGCAGCTGGAGCACCACCTGTGTGAAAGTTGTTGGTGGTTGGTGAAAGGGAGTGGTTTCCTTCAAGGATTCTCTGCTGTGCTCTGACTGATATGACTGTGTCTGGGGCAGGGGAATTCCTCCAAGGAATCTCTACTGTGCTCTAAATAGCAGGCTTATGTAGGCTTCTTTCCATTTTCTTTTATAATTAATTTTGAGTGAGCCCACAAGGCGGTGCATTTCATTACGATCTCTTCACATTTAATATTGCAAAGATAATTCTTAAAGAGAGATTTTCACTTCCTGATATTCCCTTTCCTGTTCTTACTAAAATATTAGAATAAACTTAACATTTTAAAGAGCCAACATCTTTCTTTTGTAGTTCTAATAAGATAGCTTAATTTTGCTAGGGAAATTAGACTTATCCATTCCCATAAATGTCTTACATTTATGCTTCTATGAATAATAAGTCTGACACTAATTCTGTTCTAAGATATCTCAATCTTATGTCTGATAGAGTAAAAGCTTCTAATGTTAGCATTGGGGACAACAAGAATCATTAACAGAGAGATAATAGATACAAAACGAGATTTCCCCCAGTGATCTCCTAACCTGAAAGGGTCAAATCAGAGCTGGGGGGGGGGGGACGGACTGTGGTATCCTATGATAGATAAGCAGTTACTTATGTATATATCTTAAAGCAATCATCACCATAAGGTGGGAATCACAAGAAAACCACTTTACAGCCGTATCCCCTTTTTCTTAGTTCACTTTCGAGTTGTGACACTGAACACCTGGCTGAGACCTGTTGATGACTTGGTGAGTCCATGACTTGTAAAGGTACAATGGGATTGAAATCTATTCATCAAATCCATTGCTGTACAGGGCACCTTCCAGGAATGAAGGTCAGCATACTTCAGATTCCTGCACACCCATGCTTATTCCTGCACTATTCACGATAGCCAAGGTACGGAGCCAGCCTAGATGTCCATCGGCAGATAGATGGATAAGCCAGTGTGGGGCATAGGCATGTGGAAATTATGTCAGTTGCAGAAAAATGAATGGAACTAGAAGTTATGGTATTAGATCAAATTAGCCAAACTCAAAAATAAAGACCATGTATTCTTTCATATTCAGGATTACACATACGTGCGCGCACGCACGCGCGCGCAGGCAAAAGCAAAAGAAGAGGTGGGGTGGACAGGAGAGGGTAAATGAAGTGAACCCAATCATAATACAATAATATATATGTATAAAAGTATCCTAAGAAAGACCATTGTTTTATATACTAGCTAAAAGAATTGATTTAAAAAGAAATCTAGGAACTGATACTATTTGGCAAAAGAATGTCTCACTAAAGTCTCAATCTGCAATTTTTTTTTCTTTCAGTATCCCTTGATCACCGTTCAGGTAAGACGACTGTTTTCCGTATCCAGTTCAAAAACATTGAGATTAGGAATGGGTTGCTTCCAATTTTCAGTTTTATATAACTGAAAATTAAGATGATTGAAACGAACAGAAAAGAGATCTGCATCTGAAGATGGTTAGAAGTATGACTAAAGCGTAATTTGGAAAACTCTGAAAATACAAATCCTGATTTCTTGTCCACAAATCCCTACGAACAATGTGCTGAGAATCTCAAAGCAGAGGCCTGTTTGTTTTCCCCACTGTGTGTTATAATTGTAAACCATACCATTCTACATCAAATCAAACATATTTTGTTGATTTTTTATTAGATATCTTACACTTATCATTTAATTGGTTATATTTACAGCTTTCTTGTAAATTACAACACATCTCAGCACCTGTAGTTTTGTCTCTGTACACAGTGTGGCTACCATTATTAGCTAATTCTAGGGGTCTGGGATCTAGGCTAGTAATTCACAGTTATATGGGCAAACACAAGATACTCATAAACTTCCTACTGTCCTGTCTACTATGTGGGTGCTTTAAGCCTTGCATTTGAGTGCTTAAAGGGACATGAATTTCAGGTTAGCAGTCTCATGTTCTCTACATCACCCAATCATTTGCTTTCACATCTAACCCAGGTAGCGCTGTGTTCTACTGAAAGAAACACAAAGCTTAACTCTGGCTTAGAAAAGTTCACCATTCCCAAGTCACAACATGTCCCTGTGGGCACTCTGAACAGCACCAGTGTTACAGAAGGGGGTCTTTTAGCCTCAGTGCGTGTAAAGTCTGGCTCTTTGGGGAAGAATTTATTCTGTCCTGCGACATCCACTCATGCCTAAACCAGTGTGGGGTCTCCCGGGCAGCCTAACAGAAAGGAGGTCCAGGATATTCAGTTTTCTAAACATTACAGGGGAGGAAAACAAATCACTAAAACTTTTGAAATGTTAGTAACAATTTTGTTTTCTTACACAATCTATTAAACAAGATCTTTTGAATCAAATCTTTTAAACATAATCTCTTTAATCAGAATTGGAAAGTGTAAAATATTTATTAAAGAGAGCCCGTGTGTGTGACAACAGGCTGAAAGCACTATTCTGGACTAATTATGTTGAATTTTTAATTCTTTGATTATACTACTCTGCTCTGGAAAGATAAAAATCACAGGTATCAGTTATAAATTATTTTTCACATGAATATTAGTTTTAAGAAAAATATCGATTGAATTTGAATATGTTGCAGTAGTTACATTGTTTCAGTGATTGAGGTCATTAGTTAAGTATTATAATATGTCACTCTTTACTTCCAGTAACTATGGAGAACACCCAGAATAAAAAGGAAAGGGTACCCTTCACACACAACTTCTGACTGTCATTCTTCACTCACTGTTTTCAAGGATCCCCAAAGCAATGTGATTTTTCAATGGATAAACGTGACCACTTTCAGAAACATCACCCAGCTCTCATTCCAACTGACGCCGGAACCAATATTGGGGGATTACACAATCGTCATAAAAAAACAATCAGGAATGACGGTGGTGGACCATTTCACCGTTAATCGAGATGGTAACCAAGTACTGTTTCTGATTCTCCTACACATAAGTTCAAAGCAACAGAACACACATTTTTAGACACAGGCATAGGAACGGAGCTCAGGTTGGGTCTCTGCTGTCTGCTCTTCTGTTCCATCCCGGGTCCTCGCTATGCCTCATTCTGGGCCCAGGTCTTACACTGATCCTTGCCCACCCTCACCTAAGAAATATCCCATTTTCTGAAATTCAGGTACCCTCTTAGAAAGGATCTAAGAGATTATAACATAGCAATGGGTAGGTTTTTTAGGCTAAATAAATAAATACATCAACTACCACCATCACCATCAACAACAATAAAAGAAACAGTAAACTGACCTTTAAAGAGACACCTTCACATACCCCAGGGCGCTGGCTGGGGCCTTTGGAGGACAATGACATACATGGAAACAGTTTGCTACAGTTGCTCTAGCTTTTTGCTCTCCAACTTTGTCAGCTGAAGTTTGGTTTTTTGTTTGTTTGTTTACAGTATTACCCAAATTTGAAGTTGAGCTCACTGCACCGGAGACAATAACTATTGCAGACAATCAGTTTCAAGTGGTTACATGTGCAAAGTAAGTGTTTATTCATTTATTCCCACAGGGTAAATCACCTTAAGCTTAACCAGAAAGCTTTATTTATTTATTTTAGAAAATTTAAATGTCTGAAAACTATAAAGGAAAACAGAAATGAAACTCCAGTGTGTCTACCAATCATAGCTGATTTCCCCCTCATGCTTTGTGAAAATTTTTCTCTGGTTTTATTTATTCTTTTCTACCCATTCTATCCTATATTTAAAAACACCTGTCTCCATATTTTTCTAGCCTTTCTATCTATTCTAATTCCTTACCTTGTAAGTATATCTTCATAGGAAAATAGTGATTTTACTTATCGTTCTACAATATAACATGTGATCTATTACATTGTGTTTCTAGTAATTAGTACATTTGTAGTAGATATCGTCTGTAAAACTAGATAGTAGTCTGATTTAGAACTGGATTGTTTACTTAAGAAACATTTCCCTAAACGAATTTCCAAGTCAAAATATATATTCTTTTAGTCTTCTAAATGCCAAGTTGCTCCCCTGAGTCCAATAACTGTTATGGATGGACTGGCTTCATTGAATCTCTGCCATCTTGAGAGTCCTCATTTTAAAAAAAGAAAAAGAAAAGAAAATGAGCTATCAAATTTTCGTGCAAAAAAGGAAGTTTATAATTTAGTTTGAATTTATTTGAGTCCCTTAACATAAAAACATCCTACCTGATCTTAGGAACATTTATCTTCTATTTGGGAAATTATTTCTGATGCCCTATTTCCTTTTTGTGATATCTTTCCTAAAATGTGCAATAATAATTTAAAACATAATATTTATTAGGTGACAGCTACAAAAATTATTCCCACGATGTCATGAGATAGGAGCTGTCATCATCTCAGTTTTATAGAAAGATCAGCTGTAAGTACTGGGATAACATCAGACTTGGGACCTTCTGATGAGTGGACGTTATATCTGGGCAGTCCGGTGCCGTCCTCTGAACAAACACCTGCTGAGAGTTGTTGGATGCTTTAATAGATAACATCAAAACACTAATCTTTGGATATTTTAAATATATTGAAGCTGCAGTCTGTAAAGAGCTACCTGGAAAACATGTTACCAGAGAGGAGGGCTCTGTATGATCTCCCCAGAGAATCTTGGAATCAGTCTGTCTCTCTCAGAGAAGGATCAGACATTTCTCTGAGTTTCAGTGCAAAGTAACTGAATGAGTTTAATATATGTGAGATCATAGATAATCTGTGCTAAAAATGCTGGGATAAATGATATAAAGTTGAAGAAATCTAAGATCCTAAACTGGTTTCATTAGAAAACCCTTATACAAACCAAGAACTTACATTATCATTAATGCCCATAATTTATTCATCTATCCAGTTAAATACTTAAGAAAAAAATGCAACCAAACACTCGAGAGCCCACTTCCTTTTCTTAGAATATCCTGAAAACACATGCAGACCAAATGCTGACACAGAACTGGCGGCTTCTTAATATTATTTGGGATTATAATCTATTCTGACTTCTTGAAACTTCCTATATGTACATGCTAGAGGGATGAATGCTAATAAGAAGTCAGTAAGAAGTCAATAAGTGTCCTGGCTGAAGAGATGGCTCAGTGGATAAGAGCACTGTCTGTTCTTCCAGAGGTTCAAATCCCAGCACCTACATGATAGCTCTTGACCATCCATAATGGGATCTGATGCCTCCTTCTGGTATTCAGGTATACATGCAGCAGAGCACTTACACATAAATATGTAATGTCAGTCGTTCTGATGTAGTCTGTGTGTCTGACAGTGCCAACCACTGAGGTGAAAAATGCTAGGTCAGCTGCCCACACTCTTTTTGCCCACGAATTTAGTTTGGATCCTGGCAAGCCAGATTATGTCAGCAATCTCAGGAATGAACAGAAGAGTAAAGAAAGAATATTGACCCACAAGTAAAAATTAATAATAATAGCCGGGCAGTGGTGGCGCACACCTTTAATCCCAGCACTTGGGAGGCAGAGGCAGGTGGATTTCTGAGTTCAAGGCCAGCCTGGTCTACAGAGTGAGTTCCAGGACAGCCAAGGCTACACAGAAAAACCCTGTCTCAGAAAACCAAAAAAAATTAATAATAATCATCATCATCATCTTAACATCTACTAAAAGTCACTCAAATCACAACAATGAGAATGACATTCTGTCCCAAACAAAAACAGTAACCTACACTCTCCAAGGCTGTATGCTAATCTGTAAAGAATACTAGCTTATAATGAAAGACAGAAGAACAGCCATTGGGAATAACACTGTTAGCCTAGCATTAGTCCAGCCTCTATTTCACTTGTATTAAAAATCAAAACTCAGGGCTGGAGAGATGACTCAGGGGTTAAGAGCATTGGCTGCTCTTCCAGAGGTCCTGAGTTCAATTCCCAGCACCCACATGGTGGCTCACAACCATCTGTAATGGAATCCGATGCCCTCTTCTGGTATGCAACAGTGTACTCATAAAATAAATAGATAAATCTAAAAAAAAAAAAAAAAATCAAACCATCACAGATGGTTTTAGTGACATAGGCTGGGTTGAAATCTCACAAGCACACAGAGCACATTAATTTTATAAAATTCAAAATAATCCTCAAATTATAAAAATAAACAAACAAAAAACATAACCCCTGGTTTTGCCTTTGAACTTTAAGAAAAAATTGTATTGTGCTTTAGTGGGAAATAAACTGTATATGCACTGTTGGCTTGTACATACACTCTTGATGCCAATACGTCTAATATGTTTATGTTGGAACAAACCTGGTGCGGTGGAAAGAAGCCCCATGTGTCTGTTCCAGGCGCTGCGGCTCTGGGTGGGACAGGAGGCACGAGGGAAGTGGGCGTGCCTCTCCCCACACAGTCTGACAAGCAGGTGGGGGCTGTGGGAAGCCTTTGTGGGCCCTGCCTGAGGGTGGGGGAGGGGGCCATTCTCAGGACGTGTGGCAGCTGTCTCCGTGGGTTCTCTAGCCTGGGGCACCGCAGTCGCTGCAGGGGTGCCGCAGACAGGCTAGCTGGAGCGAAGCTGGGGTTCACACCGAGACCAGGTTTCAGCAGCTTGGGGTGCCAGGCTAGCTGCTTAGGCTTGGGAGCGCTGAGAAGCCCTCGGCAAGAGATTAGAGGCGGCTTCTTAATCGAGGGCCAGATCCCTCGCTTCCCACAGCGGGGGCGAGGCAATATAGTAACTGGGAAGGGGCATGGCTAAGCCTCTAGGTGTCTCCTTAACATGGGGATGGCTTGGAGCTGTGTGACCACGCCTCTACCTGAGGAGGGGTGGTATGTGACCGTGACAGGAGCCAAAAGCCTCCCAGGAGCGTTGGCATAATGTTTTTCGGTCCCTTTCGGATTGTTCCTTGTTCCGCTGGGTTGCCCAGATTTTACACCTGTGCTCAACCGGGTGCCAGATTGCTTGTCACAGATCACTGCCCCACAATTCTATATGTTAGACAGTGGTAAAAATAAGAATAATGTTTAAAATACTGATCTGCAAAGACTTCAATATGCAGAATCATCAAGTTTTAACTATGTTCATATGCATTTACTAACATAAACAGCTCATTTTCCAATTGTAACAAATTAGATATATTTTAAATTTTTGCTCATTAAGTTTTTCTCCACTGATATGTTAGATCATCTAAAATTGTATGAAACTGTGAATTTGTTTTTTTTTTTAAAAACCAGCCAGATCTTCTTCATAAATTAAATGTCTAATTTCACCCAAATTCTGTGGGAGAAAATAGCCCTAAAGGCAGTTAGATGGAAACACCGGGTTTCAAGGCTTCATGTATGATCTCTGGTGAGGTCCGTAATAATCACAATGTTCCTTTTCCCACCAGGTACACCTATGGCCAGACTGTGCAGGGAAAAGCCCAGATAAAAGTGTGCAGAGAGCTCTTCTCTCCCGGGTATTGTGAGAGCGAAGAGAATGAAATCTGTGAGCAGTTCACTGTGCAGGTGCAGACCTTGGGCTTATTCCAGAGGGAACTCCTCATAGAGACATTATGCCACTTATAAAAAGGACTTACAGCATTTTTATTGTGTGGCTAGTGGGGGTGAGAGCTAAGTCAGGCGAAGATCATGAAGATGATACAATGTTTAACGTAGTTCCTCGGCTTCTGGGTGCTTTCGCCTGTAGGTAATTTGCTCATCGGCTTCCCTATGTTCTGAACTATCTGGGTGGTCTCCACGGTCTTTTCTTGGAGAATCCTTCCTCAGCCAGTTCATTTGGAAACACCGCAACCCAGAATGTTCTGTGTTCGTTGTTCCAGACTTCCGGTCTCCTTCGTTCTAAATCCCAGTTATGAAAACCTCACCTATTCTGCTGGGCTTACTATTTATGAATATTTTTTTCTGCATGTCTGTAAGTCACTGGTTTTAATTTTATCTTTTTAATTATTTTTTAAGAGCTTTTTTAAAAATCCACTTGCATGTATATATCTACATAATGGGTGTAATAATACTGCCTAGAACAAGCAATAGCTTCGAGGGTCAAATGAATGAGTGTATCCTTCCAATGTTTAAAATTTGAAGTTAGTGCCTCTTAGTTTAAAGTATATCTAAATTTACAGTTTTCTAGTTATTGCTCTAAGTAATGGAAATGTGCATTTTCCCCTATTTCAAATAGCAGACCTTAACAGCTGCTGACCTAGACATGCTTCATCTAAAAAGTGTTAGTCCATCTGTTGTTAGTGTTTCTCCCGGGAGTTAATTTCTTATTCTCAGGATATCACTAGCTTTACTCACATCCTTTAATATTTCATGCTCCGGTGCTTCCGGGAGACTGTAAAGCGTAGATCTCCCCTTCTCTAGACCTACTCACAGCTGGTCTCTCTCTTCTTTCTTCGTCCATTTCAGCAAGGGAGACCTGGGTACACAGGGACGGAAGGTACCCGTGCTAAAGTTCCATGAGACTCTTGGGTCCCTAACTTTTTCATTCTACCTCTGCTTATTTTTCAGCTGAAAGATGGCTGTGCTTCTTACATTATCAATACGAAAGTCTTCCAGCTGTACCGCTCTGGATTGTTCATGACGTTGAATGTTAATGTAATGGTTACAGAATTTGGGACAGGTAACCATTGTATCTTACAGACAACATTCTACCGCTGGGAGGGGGGGAACATGAAGTTGGCAGCATCAATTATTATGAACTAATTGTCCCTCACAATGGTAAAATGAAGCATCTTTAAAGGTGGCTTTTGTGGGGAGTGGAAGGATTGAATCCAGACCCTCACATATCCTCAGGATACCACTAGGACGCATGGCCCGCCCTGGGGGTATCTGTTCAAATGATTCATTTCTTCCTGATGCTGTTTCATCATTTCTTACAGGTGTGCAGATAAGTAAAACACACCCAGTTTTTATCACTTCAGTGCTTGGCACTGTGAGCTTTGAGAACATGGACTCTTTCTACAGAAGAGGGATCACTTACTTTGGAACTGTAGGTTTGCCTGGTACTTTTAAAGGAACTTCTTTGGGTTTTCTTTGTTCACAGATTATCCCTTGAAACTTTCCAGACACTTTGATTGTAGGCTTACTGTCCGTTTTTAATAGTACTATGTCTGGTATGCCTGGAAGGTTCTAGAGCTATAAGAAACCAATGTATTCAACAGCGGCTCCCCCTGCTTGTGTGCAATGCGTATGCACAGTCGGTAGAATGGATATTTCTATTCACTGAAACCGATCACTATCGTGGATTAAACATTCCTTGTAGAAGTGTGGAGTTCCCAGAGCAGCCAGCGCTCTTAGCACTGAGCCGCCTCTCCAGCCCCTATATGTTCATTTCGGGCTCCACTAGCTGCGAATGAAAGTACTGACATCGTTGCAGACTCCCCCAGAATACTATTGCTTTGGTAAACTTTGCCAGTTTGTTTGATGGACTATGTTATCTCGCTTTTCTGTTCAAGTTTTTTATTTGATTACCTCTGAGATTAAATATTGTCAACATTCATTAGCTATTTTTGTTTTCTACATTTTGAGTTCTATGTTCTCTCTATGCCTTTGAAATTATATCTACATTTAATTTTGGGGATTATGGATGCTTTCCTTTTTGCCTTTGCATGAATTGCTCTTATAGAATAGGCAGTGATTCTCTTTCTGCCATATTTAATGCAAATATATCTCCAGTGTGCTGTGTTGTTTAAATTTCACATTCTCTCCTTTGAATCTATACTCTGATAGAGCAACATTTTTGGAAGACTTTTTATATAATATCATATATTCTAAGAAGGAATCTTAATTCTAAAATAAATTATTTAGTTGGTATGGAAAAAAGAAATGTGGCGTTTCGTGCCTAAGAATATTAACACTTCTGCTTCTGTACAGCTTAGATTCTCAGGTCCCAATAACACACCAATGGTGAACAAGATTTTGCAATTGGAACTTGACAGGAAACCTATAGGAAATTACACCACAGATGAGAACGGCGAAGCTCAATTTTCCATTAACACTTCAGAGATATTCGATGCACAGATCAGCTTGAAAGTAAGACATCCAAGGGCTGGCAGAGACTGTCAAGGATTCCATAGAAGCCCCAATGCTAGGGACTCGGAGCATAGAAGGCTCTTAGACAGTAGCATCTTTTCTGTGACTTGCTTGCCCATTCAGCACTCAATGAGAGCAGAGTTCAGAAGGCAAGATGCTACCACTCTCTCACAGCGATGATCATGACCAGCATGTCTTCTGTGGAAGTAGAAGTAGCATGAGATTTCTTTTCTGAACCTTCCGCAGAAGTTTGCAGTTACACAGTCTGTCATGGCTTGCGTGCAGGTGAAGGATACAGAACTTAAATCGAATTCTCTGACTGGAATTAAAAGTAAAAATCCAAAGCATGCCTGTAATTCTAGCACTCAAGATGCTAAGACAGGAGGATTTTGAGTTGCAGGTCATACTGGGATACATAGCCAATCACCCCCCTCACACACACCCCAGCACACACACGCAAAATAAAAAACATAACAATTCACTGTTAGTCCCATCGGACAGTCCGAACCATGGTCATTTTTTAAAAATATATACAAGAAAGAGAGAGTGGTATTATTATCTCACTTTGTACGAGTCAGTTCTCTCCTTCTGACCACAATGGTCCTGAGACTAAAACTTGGGTGGTGAGGGTTGGTGGCAGGTGCCCTCACATGGTGAACCATCTCACCAGCCTCCGCAGTAACAGCTGTGAGCTAGGTTCCTTCCTGGTTGGGAGAGATGACCAGCCTTGTGTCCTGTAGCACTCCACGTCTTGGAGGTGCCCATTGTTCTCAAGCCTTTCCTTTGCTTCTGTCCTGCCAGGCCGTCTATGTCCGACCTAGAAGCTGCCATCGGTCCAGCTGGCTGTCCCCTGAGTATTTGGACGCCCATTTCTCGGTCTCACGGTTTTTTTCCCAAACCAGCAGCTTCATGAAGATCATTCTCGAGCCAAAGCAGCTTCCATGTGATCAAGAGAAGATGGTCTCGGTACTTTACTCCCTGAACCCTGAGGCCTACAAGGGGGCCTCAGATGTGACCTTCTTCCGTTTGGTAAGTTTTGGCTGGTGGATCTGTCTGATCAGCACAGCACAGCTTAGGAGGTGTCATCTGTCAGACCTTGTCAATCTAAGTGAGCTCCACCTACCCACTTTGCTGTGGAATACTCCTGGCTCCATGAATGTGTTCCCCTTGCAAAATGGTCCCAGGCAATCTGAGTTCCCCTAAGACCGAGACACTTGCTTCTTCAGTCATTCCGTTGTACTTCACTTCACATCACCACGGTTTAGGGCCGTGGGTGAGGGGTTAAGTAACATGGAAAACTCAAAAGGATGAGCAGAAAAGGAATCTGTTCTCATGCCCTCTCACCAAGGCTTCCGGGAGAGTGAAAACAGACTTGGAAATTAAACCATTCCTGCTTCCATCCCTCCACTCTCTCCTAGTCCGCAAGCACAAGTGTCCACCTTGAACACACTGTTCAGACGCTCTAAGCTTTGGTGTTCTCAGCTGAACACTCCTAACTAGAAACATTAGTGGGATCAAATAGATTCACCAAACTGGAAAAGGAAGTAGGACTGGGGCACTGTGAGAGCTCCATGTATACTGAGTCATCTAGTCGGCCTTATGGGCCTTCCATTTCACAGCATTGGCCAGGGGCAAGTGGGGAGATAACAGGCAGATGAAGCCACAGCCTCTCACATGCATTATACAGCTTCACAGAGTTCTAAGGTTTTCCCTGTTCTGGCCCGACATGTGTGAAGTTCCCTTTTAATATTCATTTGTAGAAGCTACCTTGTACAGGACAGAATGGTCACCAGATTAGCCCGTGAGGACATGATATGATGTAAGTTCAATACTCACACTGGGTCTTCTCTGTCTGGCACAGGTGATGGTGAGAGGGATCATCTTCCTCAGTGGAGAGACGAAAGTCGGAGTTCAAGGTGGATACAATGCACTTGCTTTGGAATACACACCTTGTCTTCATACTTTCTACAAGTTAGGATGAGCGCTTATTACCATGAGCAGTTGGAGGGCAGTAGGTAGCCTGACCTGAGGTAACACTGAATCGTTTGACAGAGGCAATTGATGCCTTTCTATCATTACTCTAGTTTGCTTTCTATTGCTGTGATAAACCCTAGCCAAAAGCAACTTCAGGAAGGAAGGATTTATTTCATCTTAGACTTCAGGTAACAATCCATCATGGAGGGAAGCTGGAAGCAGGAATTCCTGGAGGCAGGAACTGGAGCAGAAACCATGGAGGAGCACTGCTAACTGGCTTGCTCTCAATGGCTTTCCCAGTCTGCTATGCTCTAAGTCCTCCTGTCCAGAAGCGGCACAACCCACAGACTAGTCCCTCCGTATCCATCGTTAGTCAAGAAAAGCCCACAGACCAATCAGACATAGGCAGTCCTCTAATTGAAGTTTACTCTTCCCAAATGACTCTAGTTTGTGTCAAGTAGACAAAACTTAGCTGGAACCATTAGTCAGTTGATCATGTACATTGTAGAAAAATGACGTCTAAGGCAGTCCTACTGTGGTATCTTCATCTGTGCATAAGCTCCCATTTTACTTGCATCTGAGCAAGGCCCAGGTCATCTTCCTATCCACACGCCATTCCCCTTCATCCAAGTAAACCCAGAGAGACAAGCGAGCGCCAGCCCTGTGTCATCTGTGAACCGCCTGTTTCCACAGCCTGGAATGGAAACTTCTCCTTCCCAATCAGCATCAGTGCTGACCTGGCGCCAGAGGCTGACCTGTTCGTCTACACCCTTCACCCTAGCGGGGAAATCGTTGCAGATAGTGTCAAGCTCCAGATCGAGAAGTGCTTTAAAAACAAGGTGATGCCCCTTATCAACAGAGTGGCCATTTTGCTTCCTGCTACCTCCTTTTAACGCTTCGTTCTTACATGCATTTATTTGGTGTGTGCGCATGCGCACATGCCTGCATGCCCATGAAGTGAGTGCATGAAGATCGGAGGACACTTTGCAGGACTCCATTCTCTCCTGCCATCCTGCGGGTTAGATAGACCTCAAGCTGTTAGCCTTGATAGCAAGCATTCTCACCCACTGTGCCATCTATCTCTCCAGCTCTGTCTTTCTCTGGCCCCCTCATGATCCTTACATAGTAATCTTACAGTTAAATTACCAAAGAATAAGAGTCACGAAGAGTTATCTTGCTGATGCCTGGTCATAGAAGCTGGGGGAGTTGGGGAGACTGAAAGATATTCCCACAGGTAACTGAGAATGGGCAGGAAAATGTATGGACAGAAATCAGTCGGGATTCGTTTGGGAAAGACAGGATTTATTCAAGTTTTCTTCCTGTGTGATTCTCTCTCCCCTCACTACTTCCCTTTCTCTACTTCAGGTTAGCATAAAGTTCTCAAAGGAGAAGGACCTACCCGGCTCTAAAACCAGTCTTCATCTTCGAGCAGCCCCTGACTCCTTCTGTGCCCTGCGAGCGGTGGACAAAAGTGCCCTTCTACTGAACCACAGACAAGAAATGACACCTGAGAGCGTAAGCAGCATTGTTCGCTGTGTGGCTGCAAGCCCTGCCCTTCCTAGGATGCTTTTACTTGAGATGGGACATGTTGAAAGCATCAAGTCTTTGCATCTGTGCTCCATTCTCAGTTATTAACAAGGGTTATTAACTACATGGGTTTTCTGTCTGGCATCCACAGTAATACAGAAATCTACATAATTACAACAGGTTAAGAACTCTAAAACAATGTGATATTTAAAAGTCGTAGTGAGAGCAGGTTTGTTTTTTTGTTTTTTTGTTTTTTGGGGTTTTTTGGTTTTTGGTTTTTTGTTTGTTTGTTTGTTTTGTTTTGTTGTTGTTTTTTTTTTTTTTGTAAATTGGTCTCTATGTTCTTTGACAATGTCCAATTATGTTCTTGACATTAACTAATCTCTTCGCCCAGGATGACCCAGGCCTGACTTTACTCTCTTTGTACCAGCCTTGAAAGCTGATCCCCCCCCCCCCCCAGGAACCCTCATTCCTTGAGTATGAGATATCTATCTAGTTCATCTTTTTTTTTTTAATAAAATATATCCAGTTGACATGTTATCTCTGCTCGGGGGACATGAGACGCTGTCCTTATCCTGGACTGCGTGTCTATTTATTCTGCTTATTTCTGTTTTACATTCCATTGATGTTTCTTTTCCAATGTCAGCCCCACAGTTTTAATGACAGAGATTAATTTTTGGCAAGAATTAACTCCTTTGACCGGGTAACTTCACACATCTCAACTCCTGGGCACCCCTCACTCTTCAAGTTGATTTTCAATATCCAACTTACTTCTGACTTCTCTAGCTCAAAGAGAGAAAGCTAACTGGTGTTTTTACTGTGATTACATGGAATTTACAAATTAACTTCAGTGTTGCCCCCAAATGGGGGAATATTCCAATTCGGAATTTTAAAATGGTTTTTTAATTTTTCCAAGTATAATTTTTCTGCTACTCATGAAGTACATTTTAAAGTTTCCTTATGTGAACTTTTTATTTGTTCGAAAGTGTGTCATAATAACTCTGTTGCGGTTGTAAACAAGGTTTTCTTCCCTATTTATTCTATTGTTATTTATCAACCTGACAGCTGCTTTGCACAATAATTTACATTTTGCTAACTTGCTTAATTCCTTGGTTAGTTGAATTATATTCTTCATTGATTCTCTGTTTCTGTGTATTACAATGCTGCCATCAGATAGAAAGTTTTCTTTTCTCACTCTCTCTCCCTGTCTTTCCTCCCTCCCTCCCTGTCTTCCCTC
>CM052700.1:18991185-19004396 GCA_028551405.1 Uromys caudimaculatus
CCTTCCCTCCCTCCCTCTCTGTCCTTCCTCCCTCCCTCCCTGTCTTTCTTCCCTCCCTCCCTCTCTGTCCTTCCTCCCTCCTTCCCTCCCTCTCTGTTTTCCCTCCCTCCCTCCTTGGCCCACTTGCTTCCTTTTTTTCATTCCATGCCTCTGTCTTCTCCTTGCCTGATTCCAGCACAGAATTACACTGTGGGGACACTAGCATCCTTGCCTCATTCTGGCCTTAGTAGCAAGAGAAACATGAACTCCTTGTGACTTGCGAATAACAGCCTCTTACTCCCTGTGCTTGTTTTATAAAAGTTGGCTCATTTAAGTATTATCCCTCGATTGGTGCTAGCTCTGCTCCTTTTCTTTCTTTCTTTCTTTCTTTCTTTCTTTCTTTTTTAAGATTTGCTTATTTATTTTCTGTATATGAGTGCACTGTCACTGTCTTCAGACACACCAGAAGAGGGCATCAGATCCCATTACAGATAGCTGTGAGCCATCATGTGGTTACTGGGATTTGAACTCAGGACCTCTGGAGGAGCAGTCCGTGCTCTTAACCACTAAGCCATCTCTCAAGCCCCCTGCTACATTTCCTAACAGATTCAGATAAAATATTTTATTGTTTTCTGTGTATGAATGTCTTGTCTGCGTATACGTCTATGCATGCTGGAAATCGAACCCAGGTTCTCTGGAAGAGCAGCCAATGCTCCTAACCTGCCTCTGCCTTTGACTTCCTTGTCTGGAGGCCTTGGAGGGTTTTTTTTTTCCTCCTTTATATTTAAACAAAAACTCTTAGGATTTATTGTGTGGGAGAAAATCCAAAGCTTAGTCTGCATTATAACTTAAAAACTGAGCTTTTTGACTTCTTCCATTTCTTGAAAATTTTCATACATGTGTTAGCTCATTTCTCATGCACTCAAACTCTCGAGTTTGCCTGTGACCTGCTCCGATTCTTTCTTCCTTTTTCTTTTGTTTTCCATTTCTCTTCTAGAAGCTGGGAGTGCTGGGTGTGGAAATGCACATCTGTAATCTCTTTGCTTGGGAGGCAGACATGGGGAAATCAGGAGTTCAAAGTCATGAGCCCCTGCCTCAAAAAGCAAACAATGACTGATTTCTGTCCACCATCTTTCTCTTGGGATCTTTAGCCTTTAGAGTTCATTTCTGAAGTTTTCATCTTCTGAGTTCATTCTCAATTATTTCTTCCTTGGTTTTGCCCGTGTTTATACTTTCTTTGTTGAACTTCTGATTCATAATCTTTTTAAATACCTTACATGTCCGTTTGTGACTATTCCCTTTATTCCAAAATATCTAAGCAATGCTTTTTCCTCTTGTTAGTTGATTATTTGGACTGAGGCATTTCATCAAGTAAAGCATGTCCTCTGTTTCATCCTGTTCCATTCTTCCTTCCCTTAAGCTCCGTCTCCAAGGTTCAGTGATCTTCTCTATGGACACCACTATTTCCACCACCTGAGACCCACCTGATAACCCCTCCCACGCCAATCATGTATTTGAACGAATGGAAGCTGCCCCTTTATTTCAAGCCCTTCCCTCTTACTGGGAGCTAGTGTGTCCAAAGAAGATGGTTCCTATTTTGACCCAAGTTGTTGGAATGGATTTGGTTTGTGTTTCTTCCCACCCCTTCATGTCGGTCTCCCTCCGTGTGCATAGTTTCCTAAGTTTTCCTTCAGTTTTACATGTTCTCAACTCCTCCTGCAGGCTTTCAGAACATGGTGCCCATAATTCTACTGACGACTGAAAGATTACAGAAATAATCACTGCCTTCCAATCGTAAAAGTATAAGTTGTTGATCTCACTCCTTGTTCACTATTTGATTGGTAAATATTCATTGCATGTAGATCTGGGCATCATAAGAACAGTTTCCTATGAATATATGAAGCACTTTGGCCACTTGTTCATTGCTCGATGCGATATTTTATCTGGAAGGTTTTAATCCATGAGTACTTAGATTCAGGCAGCTGACGCCATCCTCCAGGTCTAGAAACTCTATTGCTAAAACTTCAGGCCGTTATCTGTGTGCTAGGCGTTGGAACAACCATGACCTTTCTTATTTGCTACCCCAGAACCTGCACTATTGGCCAGAAAAGTTTGCAAATAACATTGACTACACAAAATAATATCGGTCTCGTTTGAATTTTTGGAGAGTTGGCTCAGCAGTAAATGGTCATGACACGAACTTTTCCAATCTTATAATTATGCAAAGAGTGCTTCAAGTCACCAAGGGCCATGCCTTCACCTCCTAGATATACAGCATGCTGCCATATATCCACCAATATGGTTATTTCTACAATGGTCTCAACTTGGATGATGAGAGAGCAGACCCATGCATCCCGCAGAAGGACTTGTTCCACAATGGACTATATTATACACCTACGAGCAATGTCTGGGATGGAGACCTCTCTAATCTTATCAGGGTAAGAGCACAGATGAGTCTGTAAACCATTTCCTCTCGTAGCTGTAGTGGTCATGACCCTGTCTCTCTCACACGATAGATTCTTTCTGACAGAGTACTTTAAAAAAAAAAAAAAAGAGAGATGTTAAACCTGTTGGCTTTTTTTCTTTTGGCTAAAAAGAAGTTGTATGGCTAGAATCGTGGGACGCCGGATGAAATGGTATTCAATTTCTTGCAATATATCTAATGTGTCAATAGTTAAACCAAGAAGATAACTTACAGTCTGTGTTCCGTAAATGAAGGCTGCCAGCTACACATGCTCAGGGGCTATGCAAGGATCTTTATGATCAGAATCACTGTGGATGAAGAAGACTGAACCAGACAGCCTTCAGTTCAAGTCCTAGTTCTGCTGATTAACGCATGCGCACTGTATAGACATGTATGTGCATGTCAGCATGCATGTTTGCTGTTAATTAAGACAGTGATGGTGCTGATTTCTTAATTCCCTTAAGCATAAATGGAAAAAATGGAAATATTAGCACATTAATAATAATAGAAATAGCAATTATTGGAGACTTGATTTCTGTGATCCTGAATCTTGACTGCACAGAAAATATGCATAGTTATTGTCTGTTTATTATGACTGTAGATCTCTCATAATTCTCTCAAGAAAGCAATGTATAATTTTTTGTGTCTTTCTCTGAAAGAACATGGGTCTGAAAATCTTTACAAATCTCCGTTACCGGAAACCGGAAGTGTGTTCATCTCAGGAAAACCAGCCCTTGCTGAGGACATTCAATCACCCAAATGAACGGATAATTTCTTACAGTGGTGGTGCGCCATCTTCTGCCTGTGGGTAATCTAGAACTTCCTGTTGGAGTGGTATTCAATAGAATTCTTTGGATTAAGTTAGTAAGATAAAAATCCATGCAAAACAAGGGCTTATGGATGATTTAGGATGATTTGAAGCAAGAACTAGAATTTCTGCAGTTCAATGAGAAAGGCTGGAAATATTTTTTGGGTGATAAAGAATAATAATTAGTTTTGGTTTTGGTTCTTTTTTAAATCTTTGTTTGTTTCTTAAAACATGGTCTTACCCTGTAGCTCAGGCTGGCCTCAAAATATATGTGAAGACAACTATCAAGGATAATGCAGGGAGCAAATAGGCATGGTGTGATGCACTGTAGCCCAGGCTGGCCTCAATTTTTTATGTAGTCAAGGATGACCTTGAACATCTGATTATCCTGACTCTACCTCTCAAATACTGGGGTTTGAAAGCATATGTCACCATTCCTAGCTCAATAATTACTATTTTGGAGTAGAAACAATAACTAAGCACATCATATGTAACTTATAGGCCATGTAAAGGAGTACGTTCTGAACAATTACAAGTATTAATGGCACTTAAAAACATAAGCAAAAATAATGCCAGTCAGCAGAGTTGGCAGGTGCCAGGATGTCAGACAAGAGTCAGTGAGGACGTTTAATTCATCCATACTTGGCTGTAGGTGATGTATTGTTTGTTTGTTGCAGCTTTTAAACAAATATTGAAATTTGAGCCCCCGAAATAGTGATAGCTTGGTTGAGATTTGAATGTATGAAAAATTAAGAGCTCATCTAAAAGGACTGGAAGATGGCTTGGTGGGTAAACTGTGTGCTGTGAAGTCGTGAGGACCTGAGTTTGGTCCCCACATAAATGGCAGGCATGCCAGCGCACACCTGTCACCCTAATGCTCAGGAGCAGTGACAGGTAGTCTCCAGGGATTATTGGCTGGCCAGTCTAGCTGACACAGCGAGGTGCAGGTTCAGTGAGACCCTGCCTCAAACATTACGATGGAAAAGCAAGGAAGGAAGACATCTGAAATCGACTTGTGGCCTCCACTGGTACCTCAGAGGTGGTCACACATCACACGTGTGCATGTGTGCCCATGCGTGCACACATATACACACAGCTTAACTAGGCATGTGGCACTGAAGCACAGAACATATTTTTGCTCTTTCTGCATAGGACATTTCTTTGCACCTTTCTCTCTTTCTCTCGTTTTAGTTCATGACGCTGCAGACAGCATCAGCCATGCAAAACTGGCCATCAAAGAGACAGTTAGGACAAACTTCCCCAAGACATGGATATGGGGCCTCATCAGTGTAGAGTGAGTTTTATTTTTTCAAGCTTCTTAGGTTTTTTTTTTTTTTTTTCCATAAACAGATTTCTCCCCTTTGTGTCTCTGTCTCTACTTTTTTCTTTTGATTTGTTAATTCTTATTCCTGGGCAATAAAGTAGTCAAGTGTTTGTTTTTTAAAAAAACGCTGTTCATTTGTCCATCCCGATACGTGTCTGACGGTTACTTTGCTTATTTGTTTCAGTAAAGCATTACTTTTCCACCAAGAACTTGGCTTCTGTAAATTTCATACAGGGAGTATACCCTACCTCAATTTTTAAAAAGATATTCATAGAAATATAGCATTGCTAAGGTTCTATTCTGCAGACATCAGATGAGGGCTATGTACCTAATGCCTTACCTAAACATTTTCCAAACCTTCAATCACTTTGAATCTTGGGTTCCCACTCACAGGATGTGTGTCACTAACAGCCCGTCTTTTCAGTTCCTCAGGCTCAGCCAATGTCTCCTTCCTTGTCCCCCATACCATCACTGGGTGGGAGGCCAGCGCCTTCTGTGTCAATGGCAATGCTGGGTTTGGCATGTCACCCAAAGTGTCTCTACAGATCTCTCAGCCCTTCTTCATGGAGGTCACTTCACCCTTCTCTGTTGTTCGAAGTGAACAGAGTGACCTGGTTGTCACGGTCTTCAACTACCTGACAACATGTGTAGAGGTAAGCCACCTCCTTTGGCCTGGAAACAAAAATCCAGTGAGGCTAAATTATTTACTACTTTTTCACTAAATATTACCGTAGCCTCTTTATTAACAAATGAAAATACATACTCTAAGGAAGCCGTTTCCTTCTATAATCTTTAGAAATAATTATTTAAAATTTTAATTTTGTGTTCTGTTTAGGATTGTTTTACCTACATGTATGCACGTGCACCTTGTGTATTCCTGGTGCCACAGAGGTCAGAAAAGGACATAAAGTCCCTTGACTTGCAGTTGTGGGCTGTTGTGAGCTGCCACATGGGTGCTGGGCACTGAACCTGGGTCCTCTGCAACAGCAGCCGGCGCTCTTAACTGCTGAGTGAACCCTGTGACCCCAGAATCAACTGTTTTAAATCACAACAATGACTTGAAATTTTAGAGAATAAGATTTTATGATGCACATTCTACTGTCCTGTGAGTTTGCGACTGAGTCACTGGGCCTCTTTCCATTTTGCTAAGTTAAAATACAGAGACTCTTAAGATGACAACTGTCAGCTTCTTCTTTGAAGACATGGAAGAAACCATGGTGCAATAAGCTATAGAATTTAATCAAAGCGGTGAGAGAGAGAATTTAAAATGCTGTGGCTATTATTGCGTTTTTAGATTTCCGTTCAGTTAGAAGCATCTGAGAACTATGAAGCAAGCATCAACACCCAGAGTAACACTGACAGTGAAGTCCTCCAGGCTGGAGAGCGGAAAACATATGTCTGGACCATTATTCCAAAGACACTGGGTAAGCAGCTGTTCTGATCTTTCATGGGTTGACCACATTTTATCAACCTGTTTTCCTTAGGTTTTCCAAAACATTTCATTTTCTTCAGCATCGTATTTTTAACTTCCTTTATTCATTTCTCTATATTTAAAATTCTTATAATGCAGTTTCTTTATTTAAAAAGACTTTGTTTTATTTCTACGTATATGCATGTGCCTGTGTGTGTGTGTGTATGTCATCATGTGCACGCAGACAGCCAGGGAATCCAGGAGAGTGTGTTCCGTTGGAACCTGAATTATAGATGGTTTTGAGTTACATGACATTGCTGCTGGGAACCAAACCCAGGTCTTCTGCAAGAGCAGCAAGTGCTCTTAAACGCCACACCCACTCTCCAGCCTGTTAGCTCCTTATTATCAATGCTCTGTGGAACAGAACTCCATTCATTCACATAGAAATTATAATAAGATTAAGCCATGGCACAAATGCTAATTTGTGTGATTGTCAACTCCACATATCATATCTCAAATGAAGACCATATTTATTATTATCATTAATCATTCCATTTGTTTACATCTCAAATGATATCCCTCTTTCCGGTTACTCCCCCACAAACCCCCATCCACCTCTCCCCTCTCCCCCTTCCCTTTGCCTCTATGAGGGTGCTCCCCCACCCACGCTCTCCCACCCCTCCGCTCCAGCATCCCCCTATACTGGGACATCAAACCTCCACAGGAATGAGGGCCTCCCTTCCCATTGATGTCAGACGAGGCCATCCTCTGCTGCCTGTGTATCTGAGCCACGGATCCCCTCTCTGTACACTCCTTGGTTGGTGAAGACCATGTTTCTTTAATGCTACCCTGATTCTTATAATCACTGCTTCACCCAACATTCACACAAAATGCCAGTTTTACAAAAATTTCTCCTCTGTCACAATCATCAATTACGAGAGTCACCGAAATTACTTTGCTAACTAAATGTACTAAACAGGCCACCAGATACCAAAAATACCAATCATTGGGTGTCTTAGTCTGGGTTTCTATTCCTGTTCAAACATCATGACCAAGATGCAAGTTGGGGAGGAAAGGGTTTATTGAGCTTACACTTCCATGCTGCTGTTTATCACCAAAGGAAGTCAGGACTGGAACTCAAGCAGGTCAAGGAGCAGGAGCTGATGCAGAGGGCATGGAGGGATGTAACTTACTGGCTTGCTTGCTTGCTTCTCCTGGCTTGCTCAGCCGGCTTTCTTATAGAGCCCAAGACTACCAGCCCAGGGATGGCACCACCCACAAGGGGCCCTCCCCCCTTGATCACTATTGAGAAAATGCCTTACCGCTGGATCTCATGGAGGCATTTTTCTCAACTGAAGCTCCTTTCTCTGTGACAACTCCAGCTTGTGTCAAGTTGACACAAAACCAGCCAGTACATTGGGTGAGGATAAAATACTGAGAACTTTGCTTTAGTGCCTGGCCATTTAGAAAAGTAACTTTAGAAGTCTCTGGCTGCTGATATAAAAGAAGGAGAAAGTTAAAATTTTAGTGAACCATAAACTTTTGAAACCTATGTCATTGAAAGTATTTTATCTCATGTCCTGTTTTCATTGTATTATTACATCAGTCAGAAATATAAGATTTTTAGAAATTCAGCTGTTGATAGTGATTCACCTCAGACAATTTTTCTATTACGCTCAAACTCTCTTAATTTTTTATCCACTATAAGATCTTCAAATATTTCACTCTGGAAAGTGAGGCAGAATCCTGCACTCGCTGCTCTATTTTTGTGGCACTCAAAGGCTTTGCAAAGCAAAGAAAGAAAAAAGCAAAACCCACAACAAAGAAACAGGAACAATATATTGGTTGTGTCTACAGCACACAGATGATGTTAAGCCTTGTGAATAAGCTTTACCAGTCCTCCAATTTCTGTAAACAAGGACACAGGAGATCGGTTTTGATTACATACTGTGATACTACAGAAATTGAAATCAACAAATTCCTTGCCAGCACTCAGTTTATATCTGGCGGCCCTTGTGCTGTATTATATTTTACTATTTCTCTTTGATCGTAGGAAACATTAGAAACCCCAGTTATTACCAGGTGTGGTAGTGTTTCTCATTGATCGTGGGAAACTTTAGGAACCAGGAATGTTGTTACACACCTTTAGTACCAGCCTTCAGGAGGAAGTGGCTGGCAGATCTTGGTGAACTCTAGGCTTGGTCTATAAAGTGAGCTTTAAGCCAGTCAGGGCTACATGGTAAGACACTGTCTCAGAAAAAAGGAAGGAAGGGAGGGAGGGAGGAAGGGAAAGGAAGGGAGGGGAGGGGAGAGAGGGGAGGGGAGGGAAGGGACTGACAGCTTTCTGATGTTGTTCTGTTCAATGTCATTCTGATGTCAAGGTGGTGGTACAGGTTCATAAGATGTTATCTTCCTTAAAATTTGTAAGTTCTGAGGGGGTAACTGACTAACTTACTGCAGGGAATCCTGAAACAAGTAGAGAGACATATTGCCTTATCTCCAGGCAGGAGAAGAAGCGGGTAGTTTAATCTAAACTTTCATGTGATGGTCAAAGTTGGCTCATCCCATTCAAGACATGATTGATGGACCTGGCGTACCTCCCACTGGGGAAGGAGTCACTATCCTTTATCTTATGCTTGGCAATATTTTCCAGGTAAAGTGAATATCACTGTCGTGGCTACATCCAAACAGAGTAGTGCCTGCCCAAATGATGCCAGTAAGGAGCAAGATGTCAACTGGAAAGACACTGTAGTCAAAACCTTACTGGTAGAGGTATGTAAGTGTGAATACGAACTGGTTTCTGGTGGGAGACAGCGTCTAAGAGATAAACTAAAACATTGTTCTTGAAAATGCTTAATTGACTTCGGGCACAAACCTTCCACTTTGAACAAACTGCATCATTATGCATACATCTTTCTTTAATCAGTACCTCAGCCCTGGCTGGACATGTGGCTCAGTGGGTAAGACCTTGCCTGGCTTGTACAAAGACCTGGGTTCTATTCTCAGTGTCTTCAAACCCAGGCAACAAACGGAGCCTCGCCAAGGATGACAAACCCCCTTGAAACACTTTCTTATTTCTTGACTATCTTCTTGGCACACAGCAGCCTGTAGCTGTCCCCAACCACCACCCTTTTAACTGACCGTCAAGTCCAAGAGACAAATCCTTATCTTGCTCTATGCCAGGAGCAGTTCCTGTTATCCTCAATAAACAGCCAATGGAGCAGTTGAAAGTGTCACTCAGTGGTGAGGGTTATCCTCGCACAACCTATGGGAGCAGAAGGCCTGAGGGGTATGTAGTGTACAGAGGCTTCTACCTAGGAAGGACAGGGACAATAGATGACTCTCAGAACAACCGTGAGCCAGCCGTACCTATGAGAACTGATGTTTGGTCTCTTTTCCTTTATGGAAAAAAATGACCCAACTTATTATTTTGTTCTTGTTTTGTTTACTTCCTAACAGCCTGAAGGTATTGAAAAAGAAACAACGCAAAGTTTCCTTATCTGCCCAAAAGGTAAGAGGGCTCTCCCGGTGACCACTTGGTCCTAGAGAAAGTTGTAAGCATGACAGATAAAATGTCTCAGCCTATGCACGAGCATGAGCCACGAGCCACGAGCCACGAGCTACAAGCCATGAGCCATGAGCCACGAGCCACGAGCCACGAGCATGAGCCACGAGCCACAAGCCACGAGCATGAGCCCACTGGCCATGTGGATGTAACTTCCTCCTGTGGGCTTTACTTTCCGTTTTCTCTTTGTTGTATAATTTTTAGCAAACAAAACATATATTTATGAAATTTTGTTTGTCTAATGAGATTACTTTTCCACTACCTATCTTCCCTATCTTATACATTTTGGTCTCTTTGTTCATATAATTGTCCCACAATCTTGGCCAATGGAAAACTCAGGATTTTGTTAGATAACACTAACACAGTGGTTGCTCTTATACTGTTGGTATGAAATAGTCTGTGGATTCACTCCTGGCCCTCAGTTACCTGATTTGTGGCCATCATGAGTACTGTTTGAGCCGGTTGCTGGTAACCTGATCTTAATGCTTACTCATCCTTTGGGCATTCCTTCTATAAGTTATAAGTCTTATTTATATCTTCTATTTTTAAATTCACAACTTAAGTACTGGACTGATAGAAATAGAGACCACTGTCTAAAACAAAGTATACACCATTTTCTGGGTATATTGATATTCTAAACTAGCTTGAATTTTCAGCTTAGTTTTAGAATTTTCATTATATTCATTTGTGTGTGTGCGCGCACACATGTGTATCTGTGTGTGCTCATGTATATGAGTGTATATGTATGTCTTAGTGAGGGTTCTATTCCTGCACAAACATCATGACCAAGAAGCAAGTTGGGGAGGAAAGGGTTTATTCGGCTTACACTTCCATGCTGCTGTTCATCACAAAAGGAAGTCAGGACTGAAACTCAAGCAGGTCAGGAAGCAGGAGCTGATGCAGAGGCCATGGAGGGATGTTTCTTACTGGCTTGCTTGCTTCTCCTGGCTTGCTCAGCTAGCTTTCTTATAGAGCCCAAGACTACCAGCCCACAGATGGCACCACCCACAAGGGGCCCTCCCCCCTTGATCACTAATTGAGAAAATGCCTTACTGCTGGATCTCATGGAGGCATTTCCTCAACTGAAGCTCCTTTCTCTGTGATAACTCCAGCTTGTGTCAAGTTGACACACAAAACTAGCCAGTACAATGTATATGAATGTATATGTATATAAGTGTATATGAGTGTACGTGTATATACTACTGGGGGGTGGAAGTCAAAGGAAAACATGCAAGAGTTGCTTCTCTCCTTCTACCATTGGGCCCCAAGGACTGAACTCAGATCATCAGGCTTGGCGGCACATGACATTACCCTCTGCACCATCTCCCTGGCCCAAAGTCTCAATTTCATTTAATCTAATAAGCAAAGCTAATGACCTGTTCCTTCGAATACTGCTGCTCCAAAAACCTGCTGCCGTGACTTGGGGAAGGGAGTCTTTGCAATGTTTGTATGGATATGTTCTTTCAGGTACTGAAGTCTCAAAGCAAATACTTCTGGAACTGCCAAGCAATATAGTAGAAGGGTCAGCCAGATCCTTTGTCACCATTGTGGGTGAGTTTATTAGCTTCTGTGTCATAGGGATTTGAAAAATCTTACTTGAGGTGATCTATAAAAAGTCCTAACATGGCCAGGCAGTGGTGGTGCACACCTTTAATCCCAGCACTTGGGAGGCAGAGGCAGGTGGATTTCTGAGTTCGAGGCCAGCCTGGTCTACAGAGTGAGTTCCAGGACAGCCAGGGCTACACAGAGAAACCCTGTCTTGAAAAGCACCAAAAAAAAAAAAAAAAAAAAAAAAAAAAAGTCCTAACGTGACAGAATGCAGAATGGAGATGTTTTCATAAGCTATCAAGGGAGGGACTGTGTTTAGACCGTCTTTCTGCCTGTTTCTATGTGGGATCTGAAGGCTTGGAGCTTTCAGACCTACATGTCTGTGAAGCACTTGCACTGCTGGGTAAAGCCAGATGCTCAGGAAACAGGAGACCCTGTTCTAACCTGTACATATGAATGCCTCTTGGAGATCACGATGTGCTGTGATCCTGGGAATTTTCTCAGTAAAAAGAGAGAGATGTTCCCTAAAGTAAAGTTGTCTAGCATAACATTCAAGCCTGTAGAAGAGGGATGGGTTATAGTTTATATTTCATCAGGTCAGTATCTCATAACACAAATTAGAAGCAAGCCAGCAAATGAGCATACTTCCAACACTTCCTCTTTGCTCTCTGAATGAGATTTCTCTTTGCTCTGGAAATGAGATTTTTCAAAACCTTTTCATCCCCGAAGCCCCTCTAATTCCACACTTCAGAACTGCCTCCCTCTAGATTCCCTCTAGGAAACTTGGCTTGTTTATGTGTTTTATTTATTTTATTTTAAATTATGTGCATAGGGAGCAGTATATGCCCATAAATGTAGTGTCCACAGAGGCCTGAGACACTGATTTACCCTAGAAGTCGAGTTAGAAGCAGTTGGGAGCCACCCAATATGGATGCTGGAAACTGAACCTGGGTCTGCTTCAGGAGCAGCAAGGGCACTTAACCACTGAACCACCTCTCCAGTCTCCGATTTACACCTTTTAGAGTGAACTTTAAATAATTTCCTATTCCCACCATGCCCTGTGGTTATTAATGCTGAGGTGGCAGCTTAGCATTTGTGTAAGTGCCTGACTCTCCCTTTCTGACTTTAGGAGACATCCTGGGAGTCGCGATGCAGAATCTGGAGAGCCTGCTCCAAACGCCCTACGGGTGTGGTGAGCAGAACATTGCCCAGCTAGCATCTGACATTTACATACTTGACTACCTGAAAGCTACCAAGCAGCTGACAGAAGAGGTCAAATCCAAGGCTCTGCTTCTCTTATCTAATGGTGAGAGGGTGAAGTAGTTTCCACCCACAAGGGTGAGATCAATTGCAACCAATATCAAAACATGATCAGTCTTAAGTCTGTGGTCCCCTGGTGAGACAAAAGTGGACCTTTAGGTCCTCTGAGTCCCAGCTGCGTGTTCTTTTTTTCTTTAAAATCTCTGTTCATCGTTTAGCCTCCTGACGTTGAACTGTAGCTTCAAGTGGTGAACTCGTCTTTTAAGTTTTTTTTATTCATACATGCATGCAACACAGTGTGGTCATACTCACCCCTATGTCTCTCCTTCAGCCTCCACCTTTTCCTCCCCAACATGCCCACTCCAAATTTTGTGTCTTTTATTTTTATAACCCACTAAGTCCAGATAGCACAGCCCATATGTGCATGGTATAGGGCCCTCTCCTGAAATAGGAGAGAGCTCCCAGTGGCCACACCCTCAATAAACAATTCATCTCCCACTTGCTGCAAATACTCACTACCAATAGCCCTTTAGCATAGAACTGAGCCTGGAGATCCTCTATCCCATCTATACCAGGGTTTTGACTGGCTTGGTCTTCTGTAGGCCTTGTACAGGCAACCACAGTGCATATGAGCTCACAGTTGTAAAGGCTGTGTCATGCTCTGAAGACAGCATTCCATAGCACACACACCCCTCCCCCTTAACTGTCTCTTGCATTCTTTCTGTCTCCTCCTCTTGAAAGACCTCCGAGCTGGGGAGACCCTCACTCAAGTCTCAGGACAGCGCGACCCCCCCCCCCCCGAGAACTCGCGAAAGACCGTCCTTGCTGCAATCATATGAGTGGCCAAGGATG
>CM052700.1:19004496-19077921 GCA_028551405.1 Uromys caudimaculatus
GTCATAGTTACCATACTATCTTGTTCGTTGGTGTTGGGAACAGTGGCTGAAAATGAGTCATTCATCAGCCCATAGACCTACCTGCTCGGCTGCGCTCCAGTGCAGTGGTGTGATTGAATCTGAATGTTGAAAGATGCATACACGCGACATTAAAATGGGATATTGAGGACAAGTCTGGGAGGAAATGCATTTTGGGTTTTCTTCTTAGGAAGGTAAAACTGAGTGAAGGAAAATAAACTTAGGGGAAGCCAGCTTTAGGTACTGATTGCCTAAGTACAGTGCAGAGCCATAACCTTAAGGGAAGATATTGATTGCCAAGTGCAGTACAGAGTCATAACCTTAAGGGAAAGTACTGATTGCTAAATGCAGGGCGGAGCCAGCTTTTAAGTAAGGCATTCTCTCTCCACACAGAGCTAGACAACCTGTGTTGTCTAGAGACCAACACTGAAGTGGTCACAGTAGCCCAGCCCAGGCCTTGTATTTACCCAGGCCATTTCAGGCTTTTCCTTCTCTCCCAGGCTAAGACAGCCTCCTACTCTGTTGTGTTTTAGGTTACCAGAATCACTTGTCTTTCAAAAACTATGATGGGTCATACAATGTGTTCTGCCAGAGCAACCAGGAAGGAAGCACATGGTGAGCGATTAAAACTTTGTTTTCCCCAAGGGGGCCTCCCCTTCTCTGAGGAGGAGAGGGAGCAATGGGGGGAGGGATTTTTAAGGATGATACTGGGAAGAGAGGAGGGAGGGAAGCTGTGATCCGGATGTAAAGTGAATTTAAAAATAGAAATCAGGAAAAAAATACCCTTTGTTTTCTATAAGTTATTTTCTAAACAGGATCTGCAAGAAGCTGAGAGCAGCTAGTGCTGGGGGGGGGGGGGGGGTTCCAGCCAAGTGAGTTTCAAAGTGGTTTTACAGAGAAGAAAATGTATTCTCTTGGGTCTGATGCAGCAATAACCCCATAGTCTCATGCAACTTGCTTAGCTGTCTGATCACTTAGTGATGGCTTTCTGTGATGACAAAGCTCTTCAGCTCCATGGCAAGTGTCACATCTTACTCTGTACCTCTCAGTCTCGTTTAGATACTGGAAAGGGAAACTAGAAAGCCCCACAGCCTCTAGTTCTAGATCATATCAGTCCTGTTTCTGGGCATGTGTAATCAAATGGACTGTACATCCAGACCTTTGAGTAGCCAAAATCTACCTGATCTATTTTCTACAGATTTGCTGTTCACCATATTTTACTGACCCCAGTGAAAGGGCCACTGTCAATCAAGACTAGTAACTGTCAGCATTAGCCATGTATGAATGCTTTACCAAAGGGAACAGCGCTGGTGAGCCTGTGGCGTGGTGACAGCATCTTCACTCTAACGTTTGCTTTGATGGTCCCCATTACAGGCTCAGTGCCCTTTCTTTCAAGACATTTGAGAAAATGAAGGAATATATTTTCATCGAAGAGACAGTCCCCAAACAGACCTTAATCTGGCTTGTAAAGAAACAGAAATCGAATGGATGCTTTAGACGGGATGAGAAGCTTGGCATCAACGCTCAGGAGGTAGGGGACTACCAAGGAGGTGTTCTTCCCCAGTCCCTCAGTGTTACCTGCTTCTGCTGCCTTCCCTCCTCTGGAATGCATCATCCTTGGGAATGCCATGCCTTCTGAGTCGGCTGTAGTCACAGGTCTGGCTTGTGTGTGTCATGTGTGTCCTCTCCATGAGTATCTGTCCTTCATCATGACTGTTTAACCAGAGCCTAGGCAGAAGCCCGCATACCTCTTTTGTTGAATCAGGTTCCTACCATCATTAAACTGGGAGGAGGGAGGGAAAGGGACTCAGCAGAGAAAGAAAGCACCTGGGAATTTGGAGTCAGACAATACATTGAAGAGAGGTGAAGTTGAGAGTATGAGGAATTTCTTTCCACCCTTAGTCCTGAGGCTTAAATCAAGGTCTCAGGTAGAAAACGCAGCTCAGTGGACAGGTGTGTCCACACAGAAACGCAGCTCCTACCTCAAAGAAAATAAGAGATAATTTATTCTGAAGTCAAGCATGAGGGACCATGGTCCAGGAGCATAGATCTCGGTCACCCCAAATTCCATGTTGCAATTTTGTTTGGTTAAGGTTTTGTTGGTGGTGGTGGTGGTGGTGGTGGTGGTGGTGGTGGTGGTGGTGGTTTGGTTTGTTTTTTTTTTTTTTTTTTTAAGTAACAGAACAAAGAAAGTCATAACTCTGAGAACTTTTTAAATACATTGATGGTAACACTAAGTAGGCTGTCACAGCAAAGCAGGGGACTCAGAAGCTATCTGCTGACACTCTTAGCCTTTTATTGGTGGAAACTAGGGATTTGTTAAATTAATACATTCCCAAAGGTTTTGTCTGTTAGTCACAAGATGTTGGGTCAGACACAGAGGTGAACAAGGAAAGGCTACTCAGGAGGTTAAAGATAGTTGAACTAGTTCTGAACCTGCAACATTCCAACCCCTCTACAAGTGCTGTGGTCTTTCATCTCCCTCTCTCTGTCTCACCCATCAGCAAAATGTTTCTTTGCTTTGTTCAAATCAACACCAAAACAGCCATATGAACTGCTTAGAATTCAAGCCAAACACCAGGCCACAGAATACTATGCACAACAGACGTATATTTAAGATTGAATGTTAATGAGTCTCACCAGATAGCATGACTACTATTTACCTAACTTAAGAACTATATGTTAGAGAGTTCTTGTGACTAAGGTTGTTTGTTCAGGCACTTTCCCCTAGCTAGTCCCAATTCAGAGACATAGCTGTTGTTTCATGGTCTGCTCTCCTAAATGGCTCACTTTCCCTTTGTTTTCAGGGCAGTGAGGGTGACGAGGAGGATATTGCGCTCACTGCGTACGTCGTCGGGGTGTTCCTTGAAGTCGGACTCAACTCCAGTGTATGGATTCTCACCATCTCTGGCTTCACTCTGCTGAATGCACCTTAGATAGATTCTAGAATCAGGATGAAATCCTTAGACAGGATAAGATACCAGGGCAACATTTAATTCATCACCATTTCTTTTTTTTTTTTTTTTTTTTTTTTTTTTGGTTCTTTGAGACAGGGTTTCTCTGTGTAGCCCTGGCTGTCCTGGAACTCACTCTGTAGACCAGGCTGGCCTCGAACTCAGAAATCCACCTGCCTCTGCCTCCCAAGTGCTGGGATTAAAGGCGTGCCACCACTGCCTGGCTTCATCACCATTTTTTAAACTGATGATGTTTGAAATTCTTTTCATTCACTGATACTTTTGATGGATAGAGTTGAGATTTTCCCCCAGGTTGGACACACTCATGAAAAACCTCAGTTTTTCATACGATCTAGGGTATTTCTATGTTCCCCGAAGTGCAGCCATGAACTTCAGATTATGAACCTCTGCTCTAGCGGGCATGATGGCACACACCAGTATTAGTAGTAGTTCTGGTGTTTGGGAAATCATGGCAAAAAGACCATGACATTTGAGGGCACTCTTGCCTGTTATAACCAGACCCAGACTCAAAAACAAAAGCACCTGTCACTGAAGAAGAATGTCTACTCTCAGCAAAGCCGTAATCTACAAGTTTGTTTCCAGGTCACTGAAACATTTTTCAATACGGTTTCAACCCATGGACTATCCATTTACCAAATCTGTTCCTAAAAGAGAAACTATGTGTTTCCGGGGTCATTAGCATATCTTCAAATGCAAACACCTCTATTTAAAGCATAAGAGTAAAACATTTTAGGTCTAAAAAAAAAAAAAAACTATGTGTGAACTCGGGGTTGGCTCAGTTACTAAAGTACTTGCCTCACACGCACAAGGACCTGAGTTCGGTTCCTAGAACCCAGGAACAAAAGCAGGGCAACATGGAGGCACATGCCTACCATCCTATTACTGAGGAGACAGAGAAAAGAGGCTCTTGGGACTTGCTAGCCAGCAAGGCTAATATGATTGGTGAACCCCAGATAAAGAGAGATATCTCAAATGAGGTAACTTGTGGTATTCAAGTTGCCACCCAAATCTGTCCTCTGGCCACCATGACACACGCACACACACACGGCTGTGCACACACACATATATAATTGTATATTTTATGACACGAAAGAAGTTTATATTATGTTTAAAAGATTGCTGATCTGATATTATAACACTTCACTCCTTAAATTTTATTTCCCCCTCCTAAAATAGTAGTCCAAATTTATGTTGTTTTAAAATTATAGTGTGTGAATCTATATGATAGGCTTATATGTAAAAATAAAACATGTGCGTATATATGATAGGTTTGGATGTAAAATGTGCTTCAGGGATGTAGTATATACGTCATAAGCAGAAGTCAGCTTAAGTATTCAGCAAACTCTCAAAGATGTTGAGGTGTTACTTACAAGCATATCTCCCTCCTACCCCCAACTAGTTTCCTGCCCTCCGCAATGGTCTCTATTGCCTGGAAGAGGCATTTTCGAATGGTGTCACCAATACCTACACTCAAGCCATCCTGGCTTATGTATTTGCATTAGCTGGAAAAGAACAGCAAGTAAAATCCTTACTCCTAGACCTGGACCGATCTGCTACAAAAACAAGTAAGCCTTTTTACCAATTTGTCTTTGCTAGTGGGCAAAACTGAGAAAAAAGTGCAGAGCCGACTGAGAGATCAGATCTAACCCTCCCTCTACCAAGTGCTTTGACGTCTCTGGAACATGTCAGAAGCTATGTCTTCAAAGATTACCAGATACTTAATTTCCCTCTTTTATCCACCAATTTTTCTCAAACACATGAAGAAAAGGAGATTAAGCATGCTGCAGACAATAATTCCTTCTGAGCCTACTTAACACCCTAAGGAGATACTGTATTTATTTCCCAGGATCGGTCATAGAAAAATACCACAGACTGGTTGCCTTAAAATGTTTTTCCTCTCTAGAGGGTAGAAGTGTCAGATCCTGATAGCAGGAAGTGGGGGCTCTTTGCCTAAATTAGATGGCTTCTTCCTCCGCCTTCGCGGGTGCGTCCTCTGTGTGTGAACACCCGTGGCTCCCTTTCATTTGTTGATATTTCATCTTCTCATAATTACATCAAACTGGATCATGTACCGCCTTAGAGAACTCATTTCAGCCTTATCACCTCTTTAAAGGTCCTATCCTGAAAGCTGAGGTCAAAGCTTCAGTACACGCATTTAAAATTCAGGCACAACAGGAATCCAGAGAGTGGAACCTGTCCCCTCTGAGTGGGTAACTTACAGAGCTTGTTTTAAGAACTTGTGGAAATTCTTTGTATAGAGGCTGATTTTTTTTTTCCGCTTTCTCAGATAATATGATATACTGGGAGAAAGATGAGAAACCCGAGACAGACAACTCTCCGTCATTCATTCCTTCGGCACTCTCTGGTGAGACAGAGAAGACGTGCTATGTGCTGTTGGCTGTCCTTTCCCAGGACACTCAGAACCTCAATTATGCCAGCAAGATTGTGCAGTGGGTTGTCCAGCGGATGAACTCCCATGGAGGCTTCTCTGCCATGCAGGTGATTGGCTGATACAGGATGAATGTGTTTAATGCAGAAGATGAGCCTCAAGACGATAATAGTAGTTGTCATGATAACAGAGTTTCTGAGTTGAAGAGCATTAGATATCCTTTTTAAAGATTTGTGCATTTCGCTTTGTGTATATGAATGTTTTGCATGTGTGCACCACATACATTGGATCACCTTGATCTGGAGCTAGAGATGCTTGTCAGCCACCTTGGGGGTGCTGGGAATCGAACCTATGTCCTCTGCAAGAGCAAAGGTGCCCCTAACCAATGAGCCATGTCTCCAGCCTGCACATTTCATAATTGGAATCAAATTCAGAGTTATTTAAACGATGGTTATTCATGGGCTTGTCCTTGTGTTTCAGACAGTCTTGAGAGGAGACTATTTTAGGTGATAAATGAGCGTTTCCCTTTAAGGAATTTAGGCTGATTATGTCTCCATTGCACGGTGGAAAGCAGAATGAAAGTCTAGAAGAGATTTTCTTCATAAGAACAGAGTCTATGTATTGTAGATATCTGACAGTACAATGGTCAAAGCACATGTCAATTAGGAATAGAGATTTCCCTATGCTTCTGTGGTCTCTACATCAGAGAAAGCAAAAGTGGGAACTGAAAACAAGAAAATGAATGGCCATGAAGCCCTGGGTGATCCCTTCCCTAAGAGGGAAAATTGAAAGAGAAAATAGTTTCATTTGTCCCTCTTTGAGGATAAGAAGACAGAAGTGTAGTCATCACACTGTGGTACCTTCACTTTCTGACTAGATTTATATGATGTCAGCAGTGGAGATGGTGATTTATTTTTAAAAATTTCAGAAAACTAAAATCCAATTAATTTTCTAAAGACAATGAATTGGCAGCAACTCACACAACTTTGGTTCTCTGGTGTTCGTGGCATCAATTTGTGCCTTATCCGTAGCTTCAGGAATGTTTGTGGGGACTGACAGAAAGTTTGTGGCCAACAATGGCTGACCTGGAGCTGCTGAGATGGCTCAGTGGTTAAGAGCACTGGCTGCCCTTCCAGAGGTTATGAGTTCAATTCCCAGCAACCACATGGTGGCTCACAACCATCTATAGGGGGATCTGATGCCCTCTTCAGGCAGGCGGGTGAATATGCAGCAGAGCACTCATACATTAAATAAATAAAGTTAAAAAAAAAAAAAAAAAAAAAAAAAAAAAAAAAAAAAAAAAAAAAAAAAAAAAAAAAAAAAAAAAAAAAAAAAAAAAAAAAAAAAAAAAAAAAAACAGCATTCACTCCAGTGAAGAGAAACGCTGTGAGTCACAGTTTAAGGGCCCCAAACAGGGAAACATGTAGAAAGAGATCTCCAGGGGGTGGGTTGTGCAAACAGCTTTGTCCAGGAGGTGTCATCGAGTCTTGAACACAGGGTCTGCTTTGGGGCAAGAGGACTAGGCCAGGTAGGAAAAGGAAAATTACAAGCAGGTAGATCATAGGAGTCACTCAGAGGAACACAAACTGCCTCAGTGTTTGGAGAAAGGTGATAGAGAAATGAGGCAAAGATTCAGAGAGATGCAGCTACAGGGCTCAGCTGCAGACAGATCCTTGGGGTCCTGTGAGCATGCTCAAAAGAATCCCAGAGACAACTAAAGGACACTGAGGGAAGTACGGATGTCACACCATTAGTCAGAATGGACACTTGGTCCTGGGTCAAGGGGGTAGGAGCTACTCCAGAGAAAAACTGTCAAACCAGTCAGGTAAGAGAAACTCAAGGCATGAATCTGGACAAAGGGCAGGGCACGAGGGTACCAAGGAGGGAAGCTCAGGGGAGTAGACAGGGCAGGCCACAGAGGAGAGGAGTTAAGCTGATTCTAGACTTCTGGTTTAATGACTGGGTAGCTTTCAGGTTGATTTGCCATGCAAGGGAATAGAAGCATAGGGTTTTTTGTTTTAAAACATCAAACTTTAAAAAAAAAAAAAAAGACAGTGCCTTCCTGACTACATTTGGGTTAGGAAACCATATTAAATGAAGCTGTGCTTCAGGGTACCAAGGGAGGGTTGTTCTGTCTCTGTGACTTTTAAATGTCATGCGTGCAATTACCATGTCAAAGCTGAAGCCACTGTAAGTATGTTTTGGAAAGAGATGAGGTATAAATGATAATAAACAGAATGCTAATGTTTTAGATGGTGCTCTATTCTCCAAACACACCCGAAGACAGATGTACTATCTTCACAAAACCCGTTTCTTGAGGCTTGAGGAGCTATTGATCTAGAGCTCTAATATCAAATGTATCTCAAAAAAACTAGACTGCTGTTTTGTCAACTGCATATTGTTTCATAATTTTCTCTTACTGTCCTTTACCTCTTTGGAGAGAGGGAGCTAATGGGATTTGAAATGTGCAAGTTGTAGACTAAGATGCAGAGTACAATTAAATTGGGTTTGAATTTTAAAAAAAATAAAATAAAATGAATGTCAATGTTCATTTATATTATCAAAAAAAAAAAAAAAACCCAATGGCTGACCTGTACCATGTTCTGTTCAGGACACCACAGTGTGCCTTCTCGCCCTAACCCAATACATGAAGTTAACTGGCTCTAACCCTCAAAACACCGTCACCCTGAGCACGGAAGAGTCTGAGGAGGTTTTCTCTGTTAACAGAGACAACCGCCTTCTGGTACAGCGCTCAAAAGTATCCAAAGGCCACAGAGAGTACATGGTGGATGCAGAAGGAGACGGATGCTCATTTATCCAGGTAACAGAAGCCTTCCTCACAGGAGAGCTGAGCCTGTCTAGAAGAATCCAGACCATTGTCAGCCATGCATGATATGTTCTGCCATTTGGTTCCTGCTTCTCTCATATTTTTCTAATCAACAGCCAGAAATGTTATAGAGAAGTTATTCACATTATTATTTTTAAAGTTAGCATTTAGGGACTGGAGAGATGATTCTGTAGTTAAGAACACTGGCTTCTCTTCTAGAGGATCAGGGTTCAAATCTGAGCATCCACATGGTGGCCACAACTCCAGCTCCAGGAGATCTGATGCCCTCTTCTAGCCTCCGACAGCACTGAACACCACTGTGTGGTACATACATGCAGGCAAAACACCCACACACATAGGATAAATCTTTCAAAAATAGTAAAGTTGGCATACAGAGTTTCCTGATAGCATTTTCACGCATGCTTTGTTCTTTTTCTTCCTTCCCTACCCCCATTACCCATCACTTCCTTTTGTTGAAGACCCACCCCATCAACATCACCCTTCTGCTTTCATGTCATATGTACCCCACTATCTCCCCAAATACGAGCTCTTCTTTCCATTTCATAATGCTCTTTCTAGTTCTCCCACTGTCTCCCCCAACACACACACACACACACACACACACACACACACACACACACACACACATACAAATTAAACATTTTTAGTAATTAAATTTGTTCTTCTGGTAGAAAGTGTTCTGCCCTCAACCAATTACATCATCACGCTGTCCCCCATCAACATTTCGTTGATCCTGGTTCCCTGATGGTAACACTATAAAGCACATTAATAATGGAGTTAAAGCAATAACAGGTTCTTCAGTGTTTACTACAGGATGATTTTCAAGATGTTTTCCTTCCCAGGCCACCCTCAGGTACAATGTGCCACTTCCTAAGGAGGCCTCAGGATTCTCCCTTTCCGTGAAAACTGGAAAGAGCAACTCTTCGGATGAATTCCAGACCAAGTTTGACCTCACAGTGACCCTTACGTAAGTGTAACATTTTGGTATCCGCTCCCAGGTTAGAGAACTCTATCAAAGAGTTATTTCAAATAGGACTGAAGAAAACCAAATCTGGATGACAGTGACCACAGTGAGTCCCATGTTGATGGGTGGTCTGCCCCACGGCCACTTCACTGCCCGTTTTAGACAGTGGCTTATTAGACAGATCTTCAGCAATGTCTGTGCTCGTATGATTCACACTCATTCTCAGCTACAACCTGAGAGCTGTTGCCTTGCTGACCGAGTGTGGGAGCTCTCCTTGGGTATTGGGCAAATCTAAAGCTGACAGGAACGTACACGACGTCAACAGGGAAGTTCTGTCTGTAGGTTCTGACTTTGTGAGATTTGGGAAGGCTTTGCATTCACAGAGGTCATGATTGGAACCAGCTGATGTCGCCTCGCCCACCTGGCATCTCGACCACTGTCACTCAGCTGTAACTGCACTCAAATGGTTGAGGATGAGGTTTCCCAGCTCCTTCCTAGCTTATGCCAGCTCTCCAGACTCCAAGCCTATTAGTGCACCTGTCTACCTGCCACCCTCACTGAGAGAGCTCATGTTTCTAAACCCATGTAGAGATATGTTTGGTTTCTCGTTTCAGGTATACTGGAGTTCATGAAAGCTCCGGTACAGTCCTTGTGGACGTGAGGATGCTCTCTGGCTTTACTCCTGTCTTCTCATCCATCGAGGAGGTAAATGAGTGTAGCCCTGTTCCCAAGCACAAAGAAAGTGAGAGTGCCTAACAAATAAACTGAATAATGGAATTCTTCATCTAAGCACATTTCTTCGGAGTTCACGTTTGTATTTTGTCTGTACTGGCACAGGAGGGATGATATTTTTATTCTGCAGAAATGCAGAGTCATTATGCCCACTGTTCATCATGTGTTTCTTTGCCCAGTTCCTTTGTATACTCACCGAAACACTGAGGTACAAAGGGAACATTCCCTAAACAGACAGCACAGTGCGCATTTCTAGAGGGGGACTCAGGTATTCAGATCCTCAACTCTTCTTGTCAATCTCTTCAAAGCTTAAATTCAATAGCCAAGTACTGAAGACGGACTTAAAGAATGGCCACGTTCTTTTCTACTTGAAAAATGTAAGTTCAACAACAATAGGTTTTTTTTCTTTCATGACTTTGTTTCTGAGTTTTGTTTCATGGCTTTGTCTTCTGAAGGGTGTTTTAAAGCTTCTATTTATTATGGACATGTGTGAAAGACCTTATTGTTTTAATGAGACATGGAATATAGGCTGTGTTCTGTCTCACTAATCATATCCTTTGTATTAACAAGTTATGTTGTGTAAGGCAGGGTTGCCTGACTCGTGTTTAAAAACATCTTTAAATCCTTACAGAATGTAATGTAGTCAGAGATGAATAAGTCTTCTACAGCTTGAATGCCAATGAATAATGCATGATTTTTGTTATTGCTTAAACTGTATATATGTACTGTAAGTGTGTACTGTGACATGTTGACATACATATACATTCTGAGTTGATTATTACAAACAAGACAACCAGCAATCCCCTCTTCATAAAATTACCTTTTTAGCATAATATTTTTAAATTTATTCTTACTTAATTTCATACACATATACAGGGTATTTTGATTATATTCATTCTTAATTCTCTGCACCTCCTCTCAGGACCACACACACACACACACACACCCCTTCATGTCCTCTTTTAAGTAACCCACCAAGTCTAATGAGTACTGTATATGGATATGGAGCCACCCACTGTGACATGTTCCACCTACCACAAAGCACACTCCTGAAGAAAACTGGTTCTCCCTGCCTAGCAGACATCCATTGTCAATAGTGAAAGGTGTCCTTCTTCAAAAAATGCTAAATAATTTCCTGTCATGCACATGCCAGAGTTTCAGTATCCATCAGTCTGTTAGTACACAGATGTGAATTATTTCTGCTCCTTGGTAATTGTGACCAATGTTGAAATGATCACGACAGTGCCTTTTCAAGATAAGAATCTAATTTCTCTGCATCTTCTCAAGTAGGCTTTCTGAATCAGATTGTAATTCTATTTTTATTTTGGCCATGAGAAACTCCAAATCGTGGTGTGACTTTCAAAGCAGTCTTTCTATACGTACATCATTCCCGCTCACCCCAACCTGCACTCTCTAACATGTTTGAGTACATTCCTTAATATAAGCACCTACGCACCTTAATAGGAGCAGTGCAGCTTAAACGTGTACATGATTTAATGTCAGCTAACTCATTGTTTTGCTATCATATAAGCTAGTGGTGGACTAGGTGTCTAAACTATGTAGGTCATGAGCTCATGGAGAAAGTGTCTCAGTGACTTTCTTTTTTCTGACCTACTAGGACTTACTTATCATCCATGTCTTTGTAGGTTCCCAAGGAAGCAACCAGTTTCACCTTCTCTATTGAACAAACCAACCTTGTGGACAACATCCAGCCAGCCCCAGTCACGGTCCACGGCTATGAAAAAGGTAAACAACCACATGCCAGCCATTGACCACGTCTGTAGCTCCCACTCTCTGAGGCAGGGCACACCCCAAACCATCACAACCCATCTTCAAAAAGCGAGCAACTGATGGTTTCATGTTTTGGGATAATTTTTTTTTTATTATTCCATGATGTGGATTCTGACTGTGCCAGTTCTCAGGGTATCCTAACACTTAGAATCTCTTTGCTGTATTGTGAAAAAATTCGTCCTTAACTTGAAATATAAACAATGCTAACTTTCCAAGCCTTTTTTATTATCATTGTTACTGAGTCAAAGACTGACTATTGCATGTTGCTTCTATGATTTCCACTTAAGAATGGAAGAAAAAGCATTATAGGAAAAATGTAATAGATTCTGCTTCAAAGCAGTGACTGTGGAGACCGTAACACATCCCCTGGGAAGTGAGCTTGGTTAGTTTCTTGTTGGATGACATACAAAGTCTGTCTAGGAGTAGATGAGCACAGTCTGCCCTTTACTAATTTAATGCACTCCTTATCATAGGACTTCCTTTAGTAGAATATTTAAGTCTTGATAAAATGGATGAGTGGTTACTTCTCTTGAAAAATTATTGGAAAGATTAGGCCTAATGTCTGACACACAGTTGGAGATCCGGTAAAGATAAATGCTCTTTTTATTTTCCAGATGAATATGCTTTTGATTCTTACAATATCAATAGCATTTCGGATTCCCAATAAGACAAAGAAGCGCCCAGAAAACAAAGTAAGGGCATTGTACGGAAGTCATGCATATGCTTTTGAAAGTCTCTCATGGTTTTCTTAATATGTTGACAGGTTATAAATATATATGTGCATGTACTTATATATCAGCATGCATGTCATATTTATAGAGCTCTGTGGGGGTGGAGGGAGAGAGAGAGAGAGAGAGAGAGAGAGAGAGAGAGCGCCATATACATGTGTATTTACTGTTTAAACTATGCTTTAAATTGCAGGTATGAGACTTATTTCTTTGAATAAACTGTTCTCCTGGTCACCATCCTAACAGAGAGCCTGACCAAGCACCTCACATCCTGAAGACTCTTCCACCACAGTGACTTCTTGTCAGCTTCACTCCCTTCCTTCCATTAAATGGCATCATTTCAAGTCTGAGGCCACTGTTTTCTATTCTTTGTAGTTTCACTACCGAAATCTCAGGGCTTTGAGTGCAACTGAATTATTTGCTTCATTTTTGTCAAGTTTAAACTCAAGTGTGGGCACCTAAACTATACAGAACCAGAATCTCAAAGATGGTGAGTGGAGGAGATTAGATTATAGTAGGAAAGTACTCTGTTTCAGCTCAACAGAAGTACACACAATAAAACAGTCTTTCTCAGGGAACAATCAGAAATCACGGTAGGTAAGAAGCGGAAAAGAGCCCTGAGTTAAGAAATAGACATACTGAGCACAGGTTGAGAAGGTAACTACAGAGCATTTTGTCATTTTAAAAATCAGTGGGAAAGGATGCACCTAATCCTGTAGAGACTTGATGCCCCAGGGAGGGGGGAGCCTTGGGGGATTGGCAAGGTGATGATGGCAGGGGTAAGTGAGCGGGGAGTGGGGAAGACCCTTTCAGATGCAAAGGGGAGGGAGGATGGGGTGTAGAAGTCTGGGAGGCAGACCAGGAAGGAGGGCAACATTTGGAATATAAATAAATAAAATAATAAAAAATTAGTTAAATTAAAAAGGTGCCCATTGAAAAAAACAAACAAACAAACAAACAACCTATTGTACTGCTTCGAGCTTATCACTTGTAACTGGAGAGCAATCCTGTAATCTACTCTCTGTCTGACGTAGAATTCCTGGTGTGGTGATGAATTTACATTGAGGACAGAAATTGGGAAGAACATGGAAAAAAATGATAGAAATGAAAAGCTTCTGTATCAGCTTTAACACAGGCTTCCGGATTCACTAAGATTTCTTTACAGACAGGAAAAGACAACCAACAGATTCTCCTATCATGCGGTTAAAGAATTTGGAACCAAGATCTCCTAGACCTTAGTACAGCTCCTCATGCTGTGGTGACCCCCAATCATAAAATTATTTCATCACTACTTCATAACTGTAATTTCACTACTGTTATGAATCTTAATGCAAATATGTGTATTTTCTGATAGTCTTGGATGACCCCTATGAAAGGGCCATTCAACCCTCCTGCAAAGGAGTCTTGATCTACAGGTTGAAAATGCTGTCCTAGACTATTAGGATACAACAAAATTTGAAAATATAAAGCATCGGGGTAGTTGGATGTGTTCATTCATGCAGCTCCTCTGTTCGGGGTAGCATGCTCATAGCACCTAAGCACATTTAGCCAATAAGCCTACTATTGATTGACATCGCAGTGAACACTTGCCTCCATCTGAGTGGGTGACTAGGCTTACTCCACTTATTTAAGATTCTGTTCTTCTATCGTATCAAATATGGCAATTCAAACATGTAAGCAGGTCATCAGCACTCGTAAAAATATTAAAATCAGCACTCATAAAAATATTAAAATAAAAAAAAAACACAATCTGTCTGAGTATTCAAAGATTCCACTCAAGGAAAATATGCCCCTTATAGCATAACACTGAGACATTTCGTTTTTCTATTGTTTTGATATGTTTATAGGAAACTTCTTTTTCTTCCTAAACAAATGATCAATTCTCAGTTTCTTTGTGTATTCAGTAGTTACATTAGATATATAATAAGATGATTTCTCAAATTATAGGCAAGGAAGAAGGGCCTGCTGACAACAATAGGCAACTGGCCAATTGTTGATCTGCCTTCTGATGGAGAGCTCCTTGCATCTGTCTACCATGTCATGTTGTCTTAGTACAGAGCCCTTGGGGTTTAGGAAATAACAATGAACAAGACAGAGAGATAGCCATCCTGTGGTCTTACCTTCTAATGGGCAGTGTATGCAGACAGTAGATAAACAGAATATGAGCACTGAGAAAGTGATAAAGGTTATAGGAGCTATAAAGTGTAGAGAAGGGTCAGAAGATCCAGGATACCCTGAGAGTTGGGAGCAGGAAAGACTGAAAAATGAGACATGGCTTTAAGGACAATCTCACACAGCAATAATATTTAGGCAAAGGCCTGAGGTAGGAAAGGGAGTTCATGATATAGATATCTCAGGAAAGACCATTCCTGTCGTAAGATCAGCAAGGAAAAAACAAACAAACAAACAAACCAGACTCATAAGGTAGAGGTGTGCTATGTGATCAAGGAGGAGTAGCTAAGTGTGATTAGAGCAACAGAAGAAATCAAGGTTGGGCACCAGATGCCCTACCAGGTAGGGGACTAAGGGTCATCACTAGGACTTTAGCTTTCACTCTGTAACTCACTGCAGAGTTTTAGGTAGGTGGATAGGTAGGAACCTGACTGGTTGTTCGAACATGACCACCGGACTATAGTTATTGAGGAGAATCTGAAGGATGACAACAATTTGGAGGGAATGTTACCTACACAGTAGAGTGCATGCATGCGTGTGTGTGTGTGTGTGTGTAGTCAATATATACATATATACATATATTATACATATATGTATATATACATAAATATGAACAAATCTAACCAAGAGAGTAAAAGACATGTACAATGAAAACTTTAAGACAGTGTATTACATGATATTTTCTTCCTACAAACTAACACATTCCTTTCAAGATAGAAAGGAAGGTTCACGACCTTCAGGTGAGAAACAAAAAAGTCACATACCCTACCTGACAATATAAAAAGGAATAAACAATTCCTGAAGAGTGAAGAGATTCAGAGCAGCTGTAGAAAGAAGAGATGTCAAGGCTGTGGGGCTGCCTGCAGGTGGTACAGATAGCTCTAGAGATGTTTTCAGGAACCTGAAGGAAGGCGCTGATGCAGAGGCCATGGAGGAGTGCTGCTTACTGGCTTGCTCATCATTGCTTGTTCAGCCTGCTTTCTTATAAAACCCAGGACCACCAGCCCAAGAATGGTAACACCGACAAGGGATTGGGCCCTCCCCCATCAATCACTAATTTAGAAAAATGCTCTGTAGCCAGATCTTTTGGAGGCATTTTCTCAATTGAGGTTCTTTCCTTTCAGATAACTTTAGCTTTTGTCAAGTTGACATAAAAACTAGTAAACACAACTGTCTTAGGATTTCCATTGCTGAGAAGAGGCAACTCTTATAAGGACGACATTTAATTGGGTCTGGCTTACAGGTTCAGAAGTTCAGTCCATTATCATCAAGGCCAGAAGCATGGCAGCATCCAGGCAGGCATGGGGCTGGAGGAGCTGAGAGTTCCACATCTTGTTCTAAAGGCAAACAGAAGATTGTCTCATGGGCAGCTAGGAGGAGGGTCTCAAAGCCCACCCCCACAGTGACACACTTCCTCCAACAAGGCCACACCTACCCCAACAAGGCCACACCTCCTAATAGCACCACTCCCTGGGCCAAACATATTCAAACCACCACAACAACCATCAATAACTATGCCTGGTGCAAATTTCATTGAAAGAGGGAGCCACATTTCAGCCCCAGCAAGCAGCAGAACTTGATAGTTTCAGCCAGAGTTTGACAGAAGTGGTTTGACTTTAAAGTCAATGATATAAGAAAGGGTTTGTGGAATCTCCCTCCTCAGCTAAGAAAAGCCACTGAGGCCAGGTGTGTGTCAAGGCTGTCTCTGCATGAAAGCCCAAAAAGACCTCTTTATGAATCTGTGAAGCTGAAGCCTAGATTTCTTTGGAGAGTTCAATAGGTTGGAGATGCCAGAGTCGTGAGATACCTGCCAAGAAGAGCTGCATACAGCCCAAGAGAGAGAAGTTGCCGTTTACAAAGCTCAAAGGAGCTGGAGCTCTGAAGAGCACTTTGATGTCAGGCATGGAGATGCAGAATTTGGAGTTTGCCCTGATGGTTTTAGGTCTTGCTTTGGTCCAGTATTTCCTAATTATGCTTCCTTTCCTTCCTTTTGAAATAGGAACACATGTCCTGTGCCATTGTATGTTGGAAGTAAGTGATCTGCTTTTGTATTTTGTTTTTTGCAGAGTTACAGCTCAGAGATTGCCATGAGTCTCAGAGACTTTGAACTTTGGACTTCTAAACAGTGTTGAGACTGTAATAGACTATGTGGACTTTTGAAATTGGACTGAATGCATTTTTGCATTATAATATGGCTATGAACCTAAGGGGATCAGTGTGGTTATGAATGCTGGGTCCAGCTTTGATTCAGAGTCTTCTGTTTCCTCCCTCTCAGGGTGTCCAGATGTCACTGCACACTGGGCTTTACTTTATTCAGGGTGGACTTCTATGCATATACTTTATTTGGGGTGAACCAGGGTTACATATATATATATGAACCTTAGAGACTTGGAAAAGGTTCTTCTTAAGATGAAGTTTCATTGCTGGGCTTAAAGTATTGGAGATACCTTATTTGCATAGAAAAGTGTTCCAGGAAGTCGAATCTGTAATTTCACCAGGGATTACATGACATTCCCCAGGCAGAGTATGAGTTGAGCTCCCCAGATCAGGCAGAGAAGAAAAAGTCCACTAAGAAAACAGAGTCCTCGATTTTGTACCAGTCTTGTCCAGCAAGCCCTTTCCTGTGCCAGTGAGTTCAATTGTATCCCCTATCATCTAGTTAATTAGAATTGGAGTTCCAGCTCTTATGTTGAGGTTCTTGATCCATATGGACCCTGGCAGTATCAACATTTAGACCAACAAATGATAAATGGGACCCAATGAAACTAAAAAGTTTCTGAACAGCAAAGGACACCACCATCTGAGTGAAGAGGCAGGCTACCGAATAGGAAAAAAATCTTTATAAGCCGTGCGCGTGTGCGTGTGTGTGTGTGTGTGTGTGTGTGTGTGTGTGTGTGTGTGTGTCAGGGAATTATTATTTAGAACATGCAAAGAACCCCAAAACACTGAACACCAAGAAAACAAACAACTCACTTAAAATTTTGGTGTGGAACTAAATATAAAGTTCTTAAAAGATTAAATAAAAATAGCTGAGAAACTTTTTTTTTTTTTTAATATGCAGCATCCTTAGCCATGAGAGAAACGCAGACTAAACCATCTTACTCCAGTTGGAAGGTTAGTTTTCTACAAGAGCATTTTCATCAAGTGTACTGGAGGTAGGGCATGCCACTGAGCTCTTGCAAAGAAAAGACAGGATGGGTGAACTCCGTCTCCCTTGACGACACTCCGACTTGGTCTCTGAATGCTGATACTATACGACAGAAAGCATGTGTCTTTGCAAAGTAAAAATCATATATTCCTTACAACCTTCTTGTCTGTCTTTCTTGCTCCCTCCCAGAGTCTGCTCAGAAGCAAGCACTGAGGGCTGTGTAATCCTCCCCCTTTTCCATTCTGTTCTCTGCCAGAACAAGATTCACAACGGGAGAAAAGACACCCAGCTTTGGTGCACGCTGGGCTATCACGATGAAGCTTCCCACTTCTGTCTCTCCTTAGAAACTTTGTATCTAATGCCATGTGTGCTCATCTAAGCTTCCGTTTCTGTCTCCATATACGCAAATGTAGCTCAGATTTCTGCCTCAGCAGTTCAGAATGTAGCTCCCCCAGTGTACACACTAAAACGGGGAGGACATGTTCATTTTCAGCCCACTCACAATTGCTCAACCCTTGACAAACACACATCTTGGGAAATGACATCGGCTTAGATGTCCAAAGGTAATGATGTTTTCCATGGGTTTTTTATTTTAAGTAGTTTTATTCTGCTAGTTTAAAAGATCTCTTATCTAATTAGCATACCACATTTATCAGCAATGAAAAAGAACAACTCCTCTAACCCTTATTGGTATAAATATTTAATACTATTATTCAGTCAGTCAGTTTTGCTTTTTATTCACACCAGCCTCTTTTGGCCATGGCCACTGAAGTTTCAATGGCTCGTAGATTATAGATTTGTTAATCTTGATAAACGCATGATGGTTGTTGGAATTTTACACACTGATTTGTTTCTTTTACGGGGTCGGGCACTTACCATAGTGCCCATGTGGAGATCAGAGCACAAGGATTATTTCTCTCTTACTATGTGATCTGAGTCTCAAAATCAAGTCGTCAGGACCTGGACACAAGCCTTGGCCTGCGGAGCTATCTCCCTGACTCTACAAGGTTTATGTTTGACATTTGGCAAAAATCTCCCACTCAGATTCAACTTTGGCCTCAGTCTATTTCAACACATTTCTGGAACCCTTGAAATTGTGTATGATCAATGATCTTATGATTGTTGCAGCCACCGCTGCCCTACAGTTAACCCTAGGTATGACTTGAGAGTTATTTTAGTATGTGAAGACCTCTTCCCATTGTCCCATGTATTTTACATGCGCCCTGGAGTCAAGACCATCCTTCTAGTTTCTTACAAAAAGACAATTTAAAACATCAATATATGTGGAAACTATTATAATCAAGGAATCTTCAGTTTTTCTTAAGCTTCAAATACCCATTTTACTCAAATTTACTTCTGGTATGAGGAAATAATGACATTAGAAATAGTTCTTCTGGCTCATTCTGAGATTTTCTATAGTCATGTCTAAATGACTATTTTTGCTTAAAAGTCCATCTTTTGCCTTTTCCAACTGCTCTCCATTTGCTGCTGAGAACTGCACAGTAGTGAATTAGAGAGCATGGGCGGGAACTCTAGGTGAGGTGTCTTACATTTGTAGACAGTAGATTCTCCCCGATTGCTTACCCTAGGACTAAGAAGTACAAGAGTACAGTAAGTTCGTGAAAAGAAAAACTAATTTAATAAGTACTCAACTTAAATCGAGATTATTAGCAGATGTGGCATAGAAAGATAGATAGATAGAAAGATAGATAGATAGATAGATAGATAGATAGATAGATGAATAACAGGCTAAACTGTAGATCATGGTTCTGATAAAATAAATGCATTCCATGGAGTGCTATATTATCAAAGTCTATTTATACTTGTGTTCCAACAAAAAATAAATAAGCTGATATTTCAGTTTATTCAGATTTGCTAAGTATATTGGGCTTAAAACTGAGTCTTTAATTTAGAAAGTGACAGTCACCCAGCTATACCACTCCTGGGCATACACCCAGAAGATGCTCCAACATGTAATAAGGACACATGCTCCACTATGTTCATAGCAGCCATGTTTATAATAGCCAGAAGCTGGAAACAACCCAGATGTCCCTCAACAGAGGAATGGATACAGAAAATGTGGTACATTTACACAATGGAATACTACACAGCTATTAAAAACAATGATTTCATGAAATTCGCAGGCAAATGGATGGAACTTGAAAATATCATCCTGAGTGAGGTAATTAGTCACAAAAGAATACACATGGTGTGCACTCACTGATAAGTGGATATTAGCCATCCCATATACTGCCACCAAACGCAGACGATATTGTGAATGCTGGGAAGTGTTTGCTGACAGGAGCCTGATACAGCTGTCTCCTGAGAAGCTCTGCCAGAGCCTGGCAAATACAGAGGTGGATGCTCGCAGCCAACCATTGGACTGAGCATGGGGTCCCAGATGGAGGAGTTGGAGAAGGGACTGAAGGAACTGAGGGGGTTTGCAGCCCCATGGAGGGAGCAACAGTGTCAACTGGCCAGACGGCCCCAGAGCTCTGGGGGACTGGACCACCAACCAAAGAGTACACATGGAGGGATCCATGGTGCTGGCCACATATGTGGCAGAGGAGGGCCTTGTTGGCCATCATGGGGAGGAGAGGCCCTTAGGCCTGAGGGTGTTAGAGGCCCCAGTGTAGGGGAATGCCAGGGCAGGGAGATGGGTGTGGGTGGGTGGGTGGGGGAACACCCTCATAGAAGCAGGGGGAGGTGGGATGGATAGGGGGTTTCTGAAAGGGAGACCTGGAAAGGGGGAAACATTTGAAATGTAAATAAAGAAAATATCCAATTAAAAAAATAAAATAAAATTACACAGAAAAGAAAAAATGGAAAGGAATGGAAGCAGCAGTCGGTAGCTATTCCTCAGTCCTAGTGAGCCTTGGATGTGAGCTCATGAAACCTGGTATAAAATGATTCAACAGATAGATTTCCAGACTTTTTTTGCAACTGAGCGGTTTTCAGTGCCTTTCTTTCAAAAGAATGCTTGGCAGCATGGTTAGTATTAATTAAATTTTAAAATTAAATTTTACTGAAGATCACAATGTGACCTCTATCTTCCAAACTTGAAGTGTAAATGATTAAATGACAGAGCCTCTCCTTTTTCTATGTCTTTTTAGATGGACAAGTTTTCTTATTGTGTCTATCTGTCTACACAATAGGAAATAGAATAGAAAAGGAAGATAAAGAATAGATTGCCAAAATTTGTCTCAAACTACCAATAATCAATATCTGTCCAAAGATACACAATCTCATTAAGGGAGCCAAATGCAATATGCATGTAATTTCACTAAGAAATGATTTTCGGTGGGCCTCAGTGCCACCCTCCAGGCCTGAGGAGAGGCGAGGGGGGTCATGGCATGAAGGTGTAGCCGCTACAGCTGCTCCCGAAGCCTCTGCGAGCTGCGAGCGTCGGGAACAACCATGTCCTACTGTCGGCAGGAAGGGAAGGATTGTTTCATATTTGTGAAACTCCTAGCAGTGCAGAGCTAGGACCAGTGCTAGGGCTGATGACCCCAGTGATCCCTATGAGGAGCTCGGGTTGATATCTGCCTAACGGAGACATTAACTGGAATTGCCCATGTCTTGGGGGAATGGCCAGGACCCCTGTGGAGCAGTTCGAGCCAGCCTTTTCCTGCTTCCACTACAGCACAGAGGATATCAAGGGATCAGACCAGTTCCAGGCCATGCAAGAGTGCATGCAGAAAAACCTGGACCTCTATCCCGAAGATGAGGAGGAGGAAGAGCAGGCAATGCCAGTGGAGCAGGTGGAGGAAACAGCTGTCACTAAGGTCTCTGCAGTCAAAGAGCAGGGGTCAAGCTCCTGAAGGCCACAGGCCCTGGCTGCCACTCACGATGGGACTTTCTATACAGTGCCTTTTAGTCACCTCTGTGAAAGTTCTTTCCCGCTGTGCACTGGAATATACAGAATAACTAATTTTAATGATCAGGAGTCTTAGCTACTTGCCATATACACTGAAGAAAAGGGGGTATGTGCACCTGTGTCCTACATAAACCTGTCCTTAAACGTTAGGCCACTCCAGGGTGTACTACTCTGTGATTGTCCTGGATTTTGCCACTTTGAAATAATGTGCCGAGGCTTCTCAGCAACCAAAAGCTGTTACTCAGGAAACTTTACCGTGAGAAAGCTGATCTATCCTGGTCCATTGTACCCTTTTGGTAGATTTTGACACCTCTTGGGGAAATTAAGTAAATAGATGCCAAACTCCTCTAAGAGTGGGTCCATTCCTGCTGAAGAGGCTGGTGGTCGGGTGCTTGCTGTAATGCATGGGGCTGCTGCCTCGATCCTGACAGCTAAGTTTCTGTGTTTGCAGTCCAGGCTCCAGTGCCTACAGTTGCAGGGTGGGATTGGACTCCGTGGCTCCCAGTCCTTCCTAAGTGAGAGGAGAGGCTGGGTTTGCAGTTTCTTGTTTTGCTGTTCTGAGAGCCCTGGTTTGGGGCCCATGTTCTCTCAGTTGTGATATTGAGGTGGGGACCTAGCTTCTTCCAGAGCAGAAGCCAACAGAGGAATGTCTGAACAAAGCTCTCAATTAAGAAAAAAGAATTTCTATCTGAAAAAAAAAAGAATTTTCAAACAAAAATTTCTTCTGAACCTTCACATGAAAGGAAATACATGATCAATGAGTAGTAATATTTCAGTCTTTTTTATCTTGTAATCTGAGGGAGGATCTCACTCTGTTTTCCTGGTTGGTCTAGAACTCACTGTACAGATGAACCTTGCCTTGAACTGGTGGGTTCTTACCTCTGCCATACAAGTGCTGGGATTACAGGCATGTGCCCACACCCTGCTCCACCCTGCTCTTCATTTATTTTGAGGCAAGGTTGATAACATGCTCAGGCTTGGCTTAATCTCACTTCTGCTCCCAGGCCAACCTTAAAGTTATATCCTCCTGCCTCAGTCTCATGAATGCCAGGGTTACAGTCATGCACCATCATAGCCAGCAAAATACACAAACTTTAATCTTGTGGTGATTTTATATTAATGTAATGGTGAGATTTTTCTTATTTTCATGACTCTGTAAAATATATTCTAATACTCCTGTCTTGAAAAACAAATAGGACAATGAATGAATACTGATAAAAAAAATATTTAATTTCATTCTAGAAAAATGAAATAGGGTTGCTCATCAAACAGAAATTACTTTCTTAGAGAATAATCATTCTTTATTTCCTTAATGTTTAGTGCTTCACTAAATATGTATTGTATAGCACAAGTCCAAATGAACTGTCATTTACTTTATAATAAACAAAGATAAGGAGAACCATACAAAACTAAAAGCCAAATTTACACATTGGAGGTTGGGCTGAGGTAGTTCAGGCTTACTGTGGACCTACATTTGCATTACAGGACTCACATAAAGGGCCAGGCATGCAGATATGCACCTGTGGTTGTAGTCCCAGTCCTGTGGGGCAGAGAAAGGAAGAGCCCAACAGCTTGCTGGCCAAGCAGTCTAGCCAATTAGAGCTCTAGAATCAATGAGAGATGGCTGCCTCAAAAAACATGTTCAAGGTATCTACAGAGCGAGTTCCAGGATATACATGGCTACGCAAAGAAACTCTATCACAAAAAAACAAAGAGAAGGAGGAGGAGGAGGAGGAGGAGGAGGAGGAGGAGGAGGAGGAGGAGGAGGAGGAGGAGGAGGAGGAGGAGAAGAAGAAGAGGGGGGAGGGGAGGAGGAAGAAGGGGGAGGGAAAACAGGGAAGCTACCTGGTGACAGTCTCTGGCTGCCACACTCACACACACCCACAGACACACACACTCCTGTGGGCCAGACTTCTGGGAAGGCCTGACACAAACATCTACTCACCCCAGATAAGGATGCAGTGACAAACCAAAGTAATAATTCTACCAAAGTCTAACTTGGCTTTATTTTTTTCAATTTCTTTAAAAATAAAAAAATGAAGCACATACCTCCAAACTTACCTTATCTAACATTCAGTAGTAAATTTCATTATGTCATTGAGTGAATGCAATACTCCGAGTTACGAAGAGCAGATTGATATTGTATATTTGCATTCATTATCCTTTTTTTTTTTTCTTTTTTTTTTTTTTGGTTTTTTTTTTTTTTTTTTTTTTTTTGGTTTTTTGAGACAGGGTTTCTCTGTGTAGCCCTGGCTGTCCTAGAACTCACTCTGTAGACCAGGCTGGCCTCAAACTCAGAAATCCACCTGCCTCTGCCTCCTGAGTGCTGGGATTAAAGGTGTGTGCCACCACTGCCCGGCTCATTATCCTTTTTATAAAAAAAAAAAAAAAAAACTGGACAGGTATATTGATTGACTTCATCAAACCATGTGACTTATTTCATTTTTCTTTTAAAATGTTTAAAGTCCTGTGTATTAACCTGAGCTAGTGGCAGCCTGTAAGCATAATCTTCCAAACATTTGGGTAACTTTTAAAAGTGGATAAAAAAACATAGATAGTCCTGGCAATGATCTGGAATTGATTTTTTTAATACTGACGTAGTTAATATGTTACAAAAATAAATGGTTGGCAGTTGACTTTCACTGCCCATCAGGTAAAATAAAAACCAGCGGATCTGGACAAGGTTCAGAGTTCAGGGGCTGAGGGCTCAGACCCGTTCTTCTCTGGCTCTCTCCACCATGCGGAGAAACCAGCTGCCCACACCAGTCTTTCTTTTACTGTTCCTGCTTCTTCCCAGAGATGCCACCACCGCTACTGCAAAACCGTAAGCTATTCTTATTTCCAGAAGATTCTATTGTGTCTTTCCTTCCCACCACGTTATCTCTTTCCTGGTTTCCTATGCAGTAATCTGTTGTCAAAGAACTTGGAAGGACTAGTTGTTGGATTGAAAAGCAATTTAGTGTCCCCCCATGTGTTGCCTGTTAGTTTCTAGTGCTTCCTGGATAAGATTTTCAATGCTCATGTGCAACAGAAGGCCACCTGCACTTGGGCTTTTAAGGTGTCCAGTGATAAAACCACTTATTAGCTCATCGTTTGGAAATTTGGAATTTCTAACCAAATCACATAATAGTTGTCGCATCAGACTTTGTGTGTGTGTGTGTATGTGTGTGTGTGTGTGTGTGTGTGTGTGTGTGTGTGTGTGTGTGTGTGAGGCGAGACCTGACACAAACATTTACCCAGCCTGGATGGGAAATGAACATTAGTGATTCTACCAAAGTCCAACTTGGCTAACCAATGTGTCTGTGGGGTAACCTCCTGGAATAAGTCAAGGGTTGCTTATAGGAACATGGATGATTCAAAGTCAACTGTGTTACTAAAAGGCACATTCCTGGGACTCCCTGCTTGACTTGAAGATAGTTCAGCTGGTAGGAGAGTCTCCTCCAGGCGACTTGGCTGGTCCAGGAGTCTCTTAGAGGCAGCTCTGCCTCCTCCCCTCTCTCCAACAGTTGTTTACTGCCTCCGTAACCATGGAGAGACGGCATCAAGCCTGTTAGCCTCAGCTCATAAAGTCTACCTCTTGCATCTCATACCTCCCTCCAGGAAGGAACGTTTCGATTTGGAGGAAATTGCTACATGGCAGTAACTTGAACTGATTGCCCGGTGTTTCTAATATTCTGTGGGTGAACATTTCCTGAACACCAGAGACTCACACCAGCATCTAATCTTAGGTTTTATGTTGACCTCTGGGGAACCCAATCCTCCTGAAACCTATGATTGATGGCAATACGAAAAATACTAGAAAGCACTCGCAATGACGATGTCTTTTGAATCTTTCATGGTTGGTCCTCTTCTCCACAGACAATACGTGGTGCTGGTCCCGTCAGAGCTCTATGAAGGAGTCCCTGAAAAGGCCTGTGTCAACCTCAACCACGTGAACGAGACTGTGACGCTCAGCATAACTCTAGAGCATGGCATGAATCACATAAACCTCCTCACAGGCCAGGCTGTGGATAAGGACTCCTTCTACTGCAGCTCCTTCACGGTCAGTGTCCCGCCGGAGATGTGTGGTACTGGTAGAGGAAGAGTAACTGAGTTGAGCTTTATATTCTCATGCATCAAAAAGAAATATTTTAATTAAGGAAAAATAATGAATACAAAGTACACTTCAAATTGCCTTTATGATACTTACAAACAGGTCTAATGAAGGGCTTCCAAGGTTATCGTAGCTGTAAGAAAGATTTAATTTTACCTTAAAATAAACTTCTGAAGTAAATAATATTTAAACTTCTTACAGAGATAAATACTGAGACTCTCTCTTTTTAAGATGTATTCATTTTATGTATATGAGTACACCACAGCTGTCTTCAGACATACCAGAAGAGGGCATCAGATCCCATTACAGATGTTTGCGAGCCACCCTGTGGTTGCTGGGAATTGAACTCAGGATCTCTGGAAGAACAGTTAGTGCTCTTAACCACTGAGCCGTCTCTCCAGCCTCTTGAGATTCTTTTTTAAGATTTATTTTTAGATTAAATTGTGTCTCTGTGAATGTGCACATGAGTGCAGGTAACCACTGAGGCCAGAAGAGGGCACCCTGGAACTAGAGCTGTGGGCAGCTCTGAGCCTCCTGATATGGATGTGGGACCTTAATTTAGGTCCTCTGCAAAAGCAGTGTGTGCCCTTAAGTGCTGAGCCATCTTTCCAGCCTTTGAATACTGATCTTCTTAAAAGCAAATTATTCATGTAAGATAGATGGCAGATGCTAGCCTTGGAAAGTGGACTAGGAGAATTATTTCTAATAGCAAGACTTCACTGTGAAAATACAAGGACACCATCTTATTCACTGTCCTGACTGCACCGAAGAATGGTCTGTTGTTTTGCAATGTTTTCTCCTAAAAATCATGTTACACAATCATAATAGTCTATAGATGTAACAGGAAACTGAGTCCTTGACACCCCCTTCCCAGTTGAAAACAGATCCCTGTAGACACTAAGCACCCAGAAGTGGATCTGAACATACTCTCTATGGGTTTCTACAGATCTCAAGTTCGCCTTCACACTCGGCATTCATTGCTGTGGAGATAAAGGGACCAACACAGCACTTCATAAAGAAGAAGTCAATGCGGATAACAGAAGCTGAGAGCTCAGTCTTTGTCCAGACAGACAAACCCCTGTACAAACCAGCACAGACAGGTATAAAGAATTCACTGGGCGAAAACAACTGCAGGAGTGGGGTGGAGGGTGGGGTTTGGTGTTTTTCTTTATGACTAAGCTGCAGTCATGGGACCTCTGGCCTTGGGTTCCCACGGGGGGGGGGGGCTCACAGTAAAATCTCTGTTTCAGTGAAATTCCGAGTTGTCTCTGTGGACATCAGCTTTCGCCCTTTGAATGAAACGGTGAGTCTCCTGTTGGTGGGTGAGAAATGAGAATGATTGTTTATGATGAGAAAAGCAAACAAACATCTAAGTCTGACTCTTTAGAAAACCTGAACTCATATAAGAGACACCTGACTCTACCACAAAACACTGCTTGAGAGCATCCATGCTGGAAGCATATGTAATGATAGCATCAAGACAGTTCACCAACTGCATTCTTAGAGTAGATAAAGCATTTAAAATCAAGCTGGGTCTGGTTATGCATGCTTCTAATCCCAGAAGGTGGGAAGCTGAAAAGAAGGATCACAAGGCCCTGGCCTGCCTGGACCACATAGTAAGATGCTGTCTAAAATACAACAAAAAGATATTCAGTTGAAAAGTTCCTCTTAAAAGATTCCAGCCATTTCCAGAAGCACATTTGGTTTCTCTTAAACAAATATCAATTGCAAAATAATAATAATAATAATAATAATAATAATAATAATATAATGATAATAATATACTTATCATTCAAATCTTTCATCCAGTTAGATTTCCTCAAATGTATGCTAGCCATAAAAGGAAAGCCATGACTTCTTAAGAGATTTATGTTCCAAATAAACATGTAAAAAGGTAATGGATCAAACAGAGGACCTCTCCCACTTTAGACTAGAAAAACAGCGACTTTGTTCCTCTGCGATATAGGCTCTGTCACCTGAGGTCATGGTCGTCTCTGACATCTGTGAATATGTGGGCGGCACGATTGGGTTTGATGGGGGGGACACAGAGGTGGACAGGTAGAGAAGGGAGTGTGGGAGTGGTAAATATGGTGCAAACTCATTTTACAAAACTCTCAAAGAACTAACTAAAAAGGAAATCTGGTAAGGAACAAGGAAATAAGTCATTGTATGAAGAAGGAAGCCATAAGCTCGGTAAAATTTAAAGGCTGAAATTTTACAAAGATGCTCTCTTTTTAAGTTCCACTGCGCACTCATACTGCTTTTTTTCCTTTTCAGTTCCCTGTCATTTATATCGAGGTAGGTACCAAACCACACATCTCAGTCAGAACGACGCCCAACAAGTTCCTCAAGATCTCATGTCTCCTCTCGGACTCCATTTCACCTCTACTAAACAAATCCCATCTTCTCTATCTCAAGTTCTTTGGGAAAGCAAAAGTAAAGGACAGCAGTACTTTATGATGGTGTGATTTTTGTGCCTCATCAAATATTTCTGGCTAAAACATATATATATATATATCAGACGGAAGTCCATTGTGACACATATATGCAGGGTCTCCCTTCTAAGTACTAACTTGCTTGGCTTCCAAGATCAGACAAGACTGTAGCATCTGGGAAGGCTGTAGGGTTCAAAGGCTCCCATAGCTAGTGATCTCACAGTCTGTTATTCAGGTCTACGATTTTTTTAAGTTGGTTAACAATGTTAGCACTAGTTCATCAACCGCCTATTAAACTCCCAGTGTTATTATTACCTGATAAGCTGACCTCTAATCAAATTATATGTTTCATTTGTTTACACAACTCATAATATCTTTCTGTAGACTCCCAAGAGGAACCGGATTTTTCAATGGCAAAATATCAATCTCCCAGGAGGACTTCACCAGCTCTCTTTCCCACTGTCTGTTGAGCCAGCTCTAGGTACCTACAAGGTTGTAGTGCAGAAGAACTCAGGGAAGAAAATAGAACACCCCTTTGAGGTGAAGGAATATGGTAAGAACTGTCTGAGTATAAGGCATTTGTGAGGGTGGGGCCCTTAAGGTTACTTTTCTGTACTTGTGTGGTGGGAGTGTGGTATGTTCTCACTCTGTGTGTGTGCATATGAAGATGTAAGAAGTTGATATCGGAAAACCAATCATAAAACTCGATTCTCAAAGCTCCCCAGAGCTTCTGTGGCAGTCACATAAGATAATACCTTTCACACCTATGGGAGAATTTGGAAAAGGAAGGATTCAACGGGAGGAAGTGGCAAATCACAGAACATGACTAGCAAGTTCTGAAGTGGGCGTGAGAAGTCAGAGCATGAGAGGGCTGGGGGTGTGCAACTTCAGCTTCCAGAGTGGAAGAGTCATGGGGATGGGTGGAAGAGTCTGCAGACCCTCAGTTCAGTAGCCCGACAACCAGGTGTCTGGTAATGGGGCTGAGGATGTCTGCCAGCCAGAAGAGCTAGCATCTGGTTAAAATAGGGGAGGGGGGGAGACAGAGAGAGAAAAAATATCAAACTTGAACTCACTGGCCCTACTGTTCCTTCAACTAACTATGGTGGTCTTCAGACCCAGTTATGTTTCACCCACCTTTGAAACCTTGCACAGAATCAGAGAAGAGGAGTCTGTGAAATGTAGTCCGGTTTCACCAAGTGACCATGGTGCAAACTGCTCACAATAGTGAATGACATCGTCTCTTTCCTAGTATTGAGTCTGGAGCTGCTTCCATGTGATTCTATGTCACAGATTCCTCTAATAAACCCCACTGGTAATATTTATGAGGTCTCCTACCTACTCTCACCTCCCTTTTCTCTCTATTCCAAACAGTTTTACCCAAATTTGAGGTGCAAGTAAAAATGCCCAAGACTATGGCTTTCCTGGAAGAGGAGGTTCCTGTAACTGCTTGTGGCTTGTGAGTTACATGCTTCTCATCTTAATTTGGTCTCCATATCCTATTTGAGATCATATTTTAAGTAACATTTAGTAATGCATTACTTATCAGCACTTGCAGGCATTGGACAGGGAGTACAAGAAGAAATCTACGGCCATGCAGCTAAAGCCACAACCTCACAACCAGCCTTAGAGAAGATTCAGGGATGCTGTCCTGTATCTGCTCTACAGGAGGAGCTTAATTAAAATTAGAACCCTAGCCCCACCTTTAGAAATTCTAGTTACAAATCTAAGGCAAGAGTCACAAATCCTCTACCACAACATGGGTCACAGGGCATCCTAAAACAGGAAACTAATTCTGCCCTTGCATGGTAGCCCTCCACCACATTCTGCAGAAACAAATTGAGTCATCATGATGTTATTTACAAATCATGTTTTTATTTTGTAACCACTGTTTTCCCAAACAATTTCTCACTTATTATTTTAAAATACTTAGAAATATAGGCTTTATATTTCTTTTCCTCTTTTTTCTATAAAATAACATTGGTAATCTGATATCAAAGACAATCATTTTTAATTAATTATGTAGGTATATGCATATGTACTACATACATAGGCAGATGCCCAAGAAGCCCAGAGGTAGTAGATCCACTGAAGCACTAAAGCTGGAATTGCAGGCAGCTGTGAGCCACCCGACGTGGGTGCTGGGAACAAAACTCAGGTCCTTTGGAAGAGCAGGAAGCACTCTTTATTATGTGTATGGGCATTTTGCCTACACATGTGTCTGTGTCCCACATGCATGCCTGGTGCCTGCAGAGACCAGAAAGGGGCATCAGAGTCCCTGGAAGTTGCAGATGGTTCTGAACCATCAGGTGGGTGCTGGGAATCGAACCTGGGTCCTCCGGAAGAGCAGCAATTGTTCTTATCTACCATCATTCCAGTGAACAGGACAGTCTCGTAGCAAAACCTCAACTAAATGGAGAGAAAGAGCTGGGTATGATGGCCTTTAATCCTACCAATCAGGAGACAGAGGCAAGCAGATTTCTTGAGTTTATATCAGCCTGGTATATGTAGCAACTTCTAAGCCAGCCCAGGATACATAATGAGACCCTGTCCCCAAAGTTTAAAAGAAAAGAAAAAAAAGGAAGGAAGGAAGGAAGGAAGGAAGGAAGGAAGGAAGGAAGGAAAAGAGAAGAGAAGCAAAGAAAAGAAGGAAGAAAAGAACCTTGGAAAAATACTAAATCAGTGTCTTTCCATTTAGAGGCTTTTTCAAAAGGTTCACTGACTACTTTGTCTTAAAATTATTGCACACTCGCATCACACAGCATGAAGCCCGGTATCCCCAGCTGTTTCTGGAGTGCAAGCACTAGAGCGATAAACAACTACAATGGACCAGTGACTGGGTCCAGTCAGGTAAAGAAAACATCCGTGACAGTCGCATTTGATTGTGTCATTGTTCTAGATACACGTATGGAAAGCCTGTTCCCGGTCTGGTGACAATAAAAGTGTGCAGAAGATATTCACGATACCACTCCAACTGCCATGGCCAAAATTCACAAAGTATCTGTGAAGAATTCAGCCAACAGGTATGTAGAAGCTACTCGCTCATTCTTACTTTGTCATGAGCTACAGTGCTAAGTGCGATGCAATGGGACACACGTTTGAAGTGTCATCAAGCAAGACTTTGGGGTAAGGGGAAGACATATGAGAATGGTTCGTGCCATCAGGGGCCCAGATGAAGGCAGAGATTATGAATCTGTAACTGCACCCATGTGGCCAACAGCAATCAACATGCCAAGTTCTAAAAGAATAAAGTAGTGTTCGAAGCTGGCTTTTGTCACGGTAGAATGAGTCAGGTGTAAGGACTGTGGGGATCCAGTAGCACATCATTTCCAAATGACAAAGGGAAAAATACTGAACAGTAAATGAACACCTGGCCCAAAAGAGGAAGCCTTGGAGGACAGCAATTAGAGGCCCTTATGTCTCAGAAGAGGGAAACAACTGAGAGGAGAAAACTGCATTGAAACATTGGATGTGGCTGAGTGTGGAGGCTCAGGCCTGTAATCCCAGTCATCGGGAAGCAAAGGCAAGAACAGGAGTTCAAGGTCATCCTTGGCGATAGAATGAGGTCGAAGCTGATGTGGGCTGAATGAGAACCGCTCTCAAAAAGAACTAGTGGCCTTGGAGAGATGTCTCAGTAGTTCAGAACACTTGCTGCTCCTGCGGAGGATCTAGGTTCAATTCCTAACACACACATGGCAACACACAACCTTCCGTGACTCCAGTTCCAAGAGTATCCAACACCCTCTTCTAGCCTCCAGGGCCTTTGCATGTACATGGTGCATAGACACGCATGCAGGCAAAACACCCACAGACATAAAATGAAACTAAAGATTCTTAAAGGGTATGCATGCATTCTGATTTCAGAGGAAGGATACGTAAAAATTCAGGGGTGGCTCTTAGAGCGGGCACTGTATAGAAACTGCAGGAAAGTTGCCAAAGCAGCAGGAAGCTAATCAGTGAGATGCCGAAGCGGAAGCTGTGAGGATAACCAATGGGAAACACTGATAAACAATATCAGTTCACACTCTGGCTGTCCAGAAAATGACTCGTGATGTCTATAAATTCATTAATTATGATGGTGTTCTGAAGAGGAGCAGGAGGTGTGTCTGTCTGTCTATCTGTCTGTCTCTCTGTGTGTGTGTCTGTGTCTGTGTGTCTGTGTGCATGCATGCATAGGTGTGTGCATGTTTGTGTGCTGAGACAAATTTTATAGCCCAGGCTAGCCTCAAACTCACTATGTATTCCAAACTGACCTCAAATAATTCTCCTGCTCCAACCTCCCAAATGCTGGGATTACAAATGTTTGTCGACATGTACAACTATGATATAATTAAATTTGTTATGCAATGAATATTTGCATGTAAGTAGGTGAGAATCAGAAACAAATCTTCATTAAAACATAGGTCACAATGTTTAATTCAGAAACCTGATTGCTATAAGGATTTGTCTAGTCAATGGCTATGCACGTTCCCAATGTCTTAGACACCAAGAAAATACAGGAAGTGATGAATGCTGGCAAGGACACAGAGAAAAGGGAACCCTCCTGCAGTGGGGATGTAAGCTACTCTAGCCTCTAAGAAACTCAGAAGGGAAGTTGAAAAAAAATAAAAATAGATCTAGCGTATGAAATACCCGGGTATTTACCCGAAGGATTCACACAGCACAAAGTCAACATGCCAGGCTGGCACATCCACACTTATCCCAGCACTGTCCCCAACAGCTATGTTATAAACCAGGTGAGGTGTCTGTCAGTGGAGGAGTGGCTAAAGAAACCCTGGTGTGATCTGCAGAAGGAAATGTTTTAGCCATGAACAGAGGCGAGTTATGTGACTTTGTAGGAAAGTGGACACAACTAGAGATAATCGTGGTGAGTTAAGTCAACCTCAGAAAAGCAAGCATCACGCATCGTGCTCTCATTTGTGGCTCCCGTCTTTTAAAGACAGATATGCAAATGGGAAAGAAAGTAGAAAGAACTACACAGGTTAGTGGTCCTCAACCTTCCTAATACCACGGCCCTTTCATACTCCTCCTGTTGTGGGGACCCCAACCAGAAAATTATTTTTGTTGCTGCTCCATAACTGTAGTTTTGCTACTGTTATGAATAGTAATATAAATATCTGTGCTTTCTGATGTTCTTAGGTGACCCCTGTAAAAGGGTCATTCCACCCCCCAAGGGGTCATGACCCACAGGTTGAGAACTATGGACCTGGGGGGGACACAGGAGCTAGGGGTAAGGAGCAGGATGAGCAGAGGAGAGGGAGAAAATGTATTAAAGTAAATCATATACTTGCATGCAATGAAGTAATGAAACCCAGTACCATATACGAGGAATGTAGGCCAATATGTTTAAATACATCATATAAAAGAAAGCACGTGGCCAATAGTCAATATTTAGCTAGAAGTGGTTATGGAGGTCTCTGAGAAATGTTATGCCTGAGTTGAGTGGGAAGAATGGAGAGAATATTGTCATTTGAGGAGTAACACATGCAAAGAGTTATAAATGCAAATTATGCACGCTTGGAAACTCTAGACGAGTTGACGTGGCACAAGTAGGATCCATTTTGGGAAGAGAGGGGAGGCGAAGGCTGGCTGCAAATAATCCAGAGATTAACGAAGAAACGGTGTCCTCCTTGGGGTTGGGAAGGATGAAACAGCCAAAAGGTAGCTGAAGGCTTAGAACAGTTTTGTAAACTCATAACCGGCATTTTCATGGCAAATCAGAAAACTCAGGAACTCTCCCCTTCCCTTTAGGCAGATAATAAAGGATGTTTCAGACAAGTTGTGAAAACCAAAGTATTCCATCCCAGACAAAAAGGCTACGACATGAAGATAGAGGTGGAAGCCAAAATCAAAGAGAAAGGAACAGGTTTGTATTGTTTTTTTTTAAGTAAATGTCAATTAAATAGAAACTTATCAAACTTCCATCCCATTTTGAATACTTTATGGTTTCTGCATCTTGTGAAAGTGGCAGATCGCCAATGTCAAGAAATAAAATATTTAAAAGCAGAAGGCGTGTGGGTGTGTTTGTGTGCATGTGTATAACTGTGAAAAGATTTCCATACGGAACGTGAAATTTAAAGGAAGAGTGGACGTGAAGGGAAGTAATTAATTCTGACGCAGAGGTGGAAGAGAGGTTCTTAAGCTTGCATTTGATGTGCCTTGTGGACGGAGAATGACATTTGGACAGATTGGTGATGGGCAGAGGAAAACACGCAAGCACACTCACTCTCAGCATGGAGAATTTTGAGTCAAGCAGTGAGGAGCTTAGACATGGTTCTGAAAAGCATGGCTAACTTCAGATGTATTTAACAGTGGCCTAAACAAACAGACATTTTAAAATAATGCTAACAAAAGATACAGGATAAATAAAAAATGCGTTGGATAGGATACCCCATAAAGTATTCACAGATTATTGTAGCATCCTGTGATGACGGAGGAGAGCTGGGATGGAGTAGAAGGTAAGTTATGAAGACACAACACTGACTTCATGGTTTGGTTTTGTTTTTTCAGGAATAGAACTCGTTGGTATTGGATCATGTGAAATCACAAATACCTTAAGCAAGCTGAAATTTACTAAAGTGAATACACATTACAGACCTGGGCTACCTTTCTTTGGACAGGTAAAATATTCTCCTCTGTAATCATACTTAGGGACATGAAATATTCTTGTGTGTTCAGGGTGTACATACATACATACATGTATATATCTTTACATGAGTAGAGGCACACATGCATGCAGAGACATGTGTGCATGTCATGTGCATGAACGGAGGAAGGCTCGAGGTTGCTGTCAGGGGTCCTCCTCAGGCGTTCTCTATCTTATTCACTGAGGCAGGGGCTCTCACTTGAACGTGGAGCTTGGCAATTCTGGGTAGTCTAGCTAGACAGCTTGCTCCAAATACCCCTGTCTTTACGTTCCAAGCTGTGGAATCATAGGCAAGCTGCCATACCCACCAGCATTTATGTGGTGCTGGGAATTGAACCTTCATGCAGCAGAAGAAGCATTTGAGCCACTGAGCTATTTCCCCAACCCCAGGCATAAGATCTTTTGAGAAAAAAATTTTTAATTGCAAAATCAAAATATATTACAATTATTTAGAAAAAGAAATTATAAAAATTTTTAAATTTATCAAGTACAGTGAAATGCTGAAAAACAAAGCACATTTTAAATCAATTTCCTTCCATGCCTCTGTAATTTTTTTTTTGGGTGTTTGGCTATTTTCTCTTTGATTCCCTCTTTGTAAACAAAGCCTTTCTGATGTAATTAGAAATAATTTTTAAAAAGTAATTGTGTTAGTCAGCTTTCCATTCCTATAACAAGATACTTGAGACCATTAACTTATAAAGGTTTATTTTGGCCTGGAGTCTTGGAAGTCTCTATCTATTATGAGTGGTGTGTGTATGTGTGTGTGTGTGTGTGTGTGTGTGTGTGTGTGTGTGTGTGTGTGTGTGTCTTGATACCACTCATTACAGTGGAGGCAAAGAGCAGGTTAACTTCTCCCTCTCATGAGAAAAAGAGAGCCAAGATTCCAGTCTCCTTTGACAACATACCCCCAATGACCTAAGGACTTCAGATTCACCTCTTATCAATAGTACCACTTTGGGGTCCAAGCCTTTGCAAGACAATTAACATCTAAGTGGTATCAATAATATGTCATCTAGATGATAAAAATTTTATTTACTGAAAAAATTTTAGGCTTCTTTTTCAATACTAAAACAATGTTTGTAATAGTAATTCAGGACAGATAATACAATTAAGTGAACTGCTCATTTACATTTATATAGCATAGCTAAGGTTTTAGGCAATTTTTTCAAGTTTGCTTTTACAGTAAACAATCTTTGGACTAAACGTATGGGCAATTTCCTCATTTATATTTTGAATTTTACATCTGAATTTGACTTTTATACTTTTTTCATTCACCTTAGTATTTCATATCAAGTTGGAAAGACACCGATAAGCATGTTGTAGTCTGACAAGGTCACCACAGGTAGAGAGAAGACCACACGAGAAAACTGTAACATGTGAGTTCACTAGAAGTGAACATAGAGAGACCATAGCTAAATCAGCTGGGGAAGTCAGAGCAGGAACCCAAGGAGGAATCTGGAGGCAGGAACTGAAACAAAGGCCATGGAGGCATGCTGCTAACTTGCTTGCTCCTCATGGTTTGCTCAGAATGCTTTTTTTATGCAACCCGGGACCAACTGCCCAGGGAGTAGGGTCACCCAGAATGGGCCAGGCCTTCCCATGTCATTAATCAAGAAAATGCACCATAGACTTGCCTGCATGCCAATCTGGTGGGGGCAATTTTCTCAGTTTACGTCCCCCTCTTCTAAAAGGACTCTAGCTTGTATCACATTGACAAAACTAACCAGCTAAGACCCTATCTCATTAAAAATATTTGTATTTAAAAAGGCACGAGCTATAATGGAGAAGTTCATTTGCTGGATGTAATCATTCCACCTTGGATACAGTTATCAAGATGTAACACTGTACTCTAAAATTGTACAGTGTTAATGTTTTTTAATTAAAAATAATAAAATAAGGAGCTGGAGAGATGTCTCAGTGGCTCAGTACTGCACTTTCAGAGGACCCACATTCAGTTCCCAGCACCCACATAGCAGCTCACAGCCATGTAAAGCTCTAATTCCAGGGGATCTGATGTCCTCTTCTGAATCCAAGGGCACCAGGCACACTCATGATGCACAGACATTCATGCAGACCAAACACCATCTACATAAAATAAAATGCAAATAAAATCATTTAAAAGAAATAAAATAAAAATAAACCATCAGTGTTCAAAACCAGAACAAATATTTAAAAGAAATATCACAATTTAAAGCTCAGAAAATAAGTTTCGTTTGCAGATGTGAAAATCCTCAGGAAAGGACAGGGACTGAGCAAGAGACAAAGATGTAAACTGAACAGCCTGGAAAGATGGAGTGCTAGCTGCCATTTGTAACCCGCCGCCACCTGCCTGTTTCTAGGTTCTTCTTGTTGATGAGAAGGATCAACCAATCCCCAACAAAAACATTTCTGTCCATGTGGATTCAACTGGGTACCAGTCTACTTTTACTACGGATGACCATGGCTTGGCCAACATTCTCATTGACACGTCCAACTTCACGTTTTCGTTTCTGAGAGCCACGGTAAGTAGAATGGGCATGGAGGCTGAAAAGGCTTCGGTCACGGGACTATGCAACTTAAGGATATGTGAGAGGGAGGCACATGAACTCCAGAGACAGAAGAAAATGTGATAGGAAATCAGGCAAACTGAGCAATGTGGGAACAGGGAACAGAGGGCAGAAAGTTCTGTGTCAGGAACGCTTACTACATGCTCTGCCTTCTGTAACACTGGGAAGATTCTCCTGGGATTGCCTTGAAGTTTGGGGTATTTTCATAGTTCTATTTCCAGTTAGGTTATACCTGATTCCTTTAACATAATACAATTGTTGTTTGTGCTTGAACAGTCAAATAATCTTATGCAATAAAGCCGTAAAAGGATGTGGCAGTAGCTACCTACACAAGGCCCAAATACGAGGCTGGACCTAACATAACAGATGGGAGAGGAACTCAGAAGGCCCCAACCTGGCCAAGGAGCTAGATTAGTAGTTCTCAACCTTCCTAGTGCTGTGACTTTAAGACAGTCACAAAAAATTATTTTCATTGCTATTTCTTAAAATTTTATAAACCATAAAAATTTATTTAATTTTATAAACCATAATATAAATATCTGATATGCAGGATACCTAATATGGGACCCCTGTGAAGAGTTGTTTGGCCTCCTCAAAAGGGTTGCAAAACACTGAGCTGGCAGGGGAGGGAAATTATATTCCTCAGTGATGTAGCCATGGGTACATTGCCCCCACTCAATCAAATGACCCCCAACACATACTCATGAGACAACCTTAATTAAATGCAATGGGTCACACACCAAAAAAGGCACAATAGGAGAGAGACTCTGGAATAAGAGACATCCTGGAAAGGGTAATAGGATAAAAAGATTAATGGGGAACTCCGTCAAAAAAAATGTATGTGTGAAATAGTATAAGTAAAATAATTGCTCATATGTGTAACTAATGAGATAAATCTGAACAGAAAAAGTCTACATGGGCTTTGTAGGCATAGTGAGCATTTCTCACTCCCAGCACTCAGGAGGCAGAAGCAAGAAGATTGAGTTGTAAAGCCAGTCTGAGATACAAAAGCTTAAAGAATCTTAATAGGAAGGTGGGAAAGTGGTTATAGATTTAAGAAAACAACCATTTTACAAGAAGATATCATATAAGTAAGTGATAGATGGATAGCGAGCTAGATATAGATAATAGATGGATGGATGGATGGATGGATGGATGGATGGATGGATGGATGGATGGATGGATGGATGGACGGATGGACAGGTGGATGGGTGGGTAGGTGGGTGGGTAGATGGATGGATGGATCGATAGAGCAGTAGCATGATAATCCACTCTAATCTCCATGGCTGTGCGGATTCATCTCTGCCTGCCCAAATGCTCTGAATTCTAGAATAAAAGACATGCGGGGTGGGGGGATGCGTGCGCGCGTGCGCATGCACACACACACACACACACACACACACACAGACACAGACACACACAGACACACACACACACACACACACACACACAGAGAGAGAGAGAGCCTTCTATTTTAATATGCCCTAAACAGCACAATGGTTGGGCCACTCCCAAACTTACACACTGCTAATGCCTCCCCTCTGATAATCCTTTATTACTACTTATTAAAATCTATATTCCATCTTTGCTACCCTAGACTCTTCCCTGGCTCTTACATGGTTGTATGCTCTTGTTTCTCCAGCTCTCAAGCCTGATCCTTCCGCTTCTCTTGCATGGCGGTTCTTCCTCTTCCTCCCTCTCCTGCGTTCCTTGCCTAGGGACCTCAAGTCCCGCCTCTGTCTCCCTGCCCAGCCATTGGCCACCAGCAACTTTATTTACCAATTAGAGCCAACCGGGGGCAGGGACCCGCATGTGAATTCCCATGTAATTTAGGAACCCAATTAACACAATATAAGCAATAAACCAAATCCACAAATCCACAACAGCCAGACAGATGGATAGATGGATGGGTAGATGGATGATAGATGGATGGATGGATGGATGGATGGATGGATGGATGGATGGATGGATGGAAAGATAGATAGATGATAAACAGGCAAACACTAAATACAAATGTCATTCATTTTCCTATTAGGTCATCTACAAGGAGAACCATATCTGCTATGATAACTGGTGGCTTGATGAATATCACACACGGGCAGATCACTCTGCAACTCGCATCTTTTCCCCAAGCCAGAGTTATATCCAGCTAGAACTTGTTCTTGGTACTTTGACCTGTGGGCAAACTCAGGAGATTCGGATCCACTACCTCTTGAATGGAGATATCCTGAAGAATGAAAAAGACTTAACCTTTTACTATCTGGTAAGAATGAAAGTCACTGCATCTCTTTCTAATTGTATAGACTCCAAATTTCCTAGGTTCCTCTCAAAATAATGGGTTTTATAGAACATCAGTGTTAATATTTGAGTTTTTGGTTTTTATACTGGAAGATAAACTGCTCCCTATGAAATTATTCATGCTTTAATTCACGGTTTGTCTTGTTCACTATTGAAATATGAATCTAAATAACATTTCTTTATTTCTATAAAAAAGTACCACATTTACAATTGTTATAATTTCTGTTTCATAGTCCTGAGAACTTGGTAATTTACTAGGCTTTTTCTTCAAAAGCAAGTATCAGTTGTCTTACCTGAATACTTGAAACAATAGCCCATGTAATTATTAAACAAACTGAATTGTTCCAACTACCTTACCTCAGAGTTAGGCACACAGAGAAGGAGCAGTACATTTTGTTTATTTTAAAATAAGAGTAACTGGGGGGAGGGGAGGCTGGAGGGATGGCTCAGTGGTTAAGAGCACTGGCTGCTCTTCCAGAGGTCCTGAGTTCAGTTCCCTGCAACCACATGGTGGCTCGCAACCATCTGTAATGGGATCTGATGCCCTCTTCTGGTTTGCACTCATATATAAATAAATAAAAATGTAGACAAATTTAAATAAAATAAAAGTAACAACAGAGGACACTTATATTACAATTGCCTCCAGCATATATTTCCCGTACAGTAGGTGCTAAAAATACATACGTACATGCTTTTCACACATTACTAGGAAGAATAAATACTAAAGAAAATAAAACATAAAAGTGTGTATTTGGTTTTTTAAAACATATATATGAAAATGATGGAAAGAAAATATAGTAATAAAAATCACTTCTGAGTTGCAGCAACATGATAGCTATTTATACATCATGAGTATGCTAACAGACGTATCTTCACCTGTCTGGGCAGACAGACCTCGCAATGCTAATGGGTGTGTTTCCTTCTGTCTTCAGATCAAAGCAAGGGGAAGCATCTTCAACTCAGGAAGCCACGTGTTGTCGCTTGAACAAGGAAACAGTAAGCATCTTTTGCTTTTCTTTCTTTCTTTTTTAGTGTCCTCTCATCTTGCAAAACCTCAACAAGTGAAAAAAACTGGAGCCTCTCTCACTTCACAGGACGTGCATGGCAGTCCTCTGTTATTCAGTGAGGAAGCTGCTCAGAACATGTCTGGATTTTAGGGTTTGGTTTTGGGTTTTTTGGGGTTTTTTTGGTTTGTTTGTTTGTTTTTGTTTTGTTTTGTTTTGTTTTGTTTTTTGTTTTGTTTTTTTTTTTTTTTTTTTGGTTTTTCGAGACAGGGTTTCTCTGTGTAGCCCTGGCTGTCCTGGAACTCTGTAGACCAGGCTGGCCTCGAACTCAGAAATTTGCCTGCCTCTGCCTCCCAAGTGCTGGGATTAAAGGCATGCGCCACCACTGCCAGGCGGATTTTAGGGTTTTATTTCTGAAGTAAAATATATTCATTTCATAATTATTTTCAAAAAGCAAAAAATAATCAAAAACATAAAAAAATGAAAAATTTTCGTCATGTATTTGTGTGTTAGATCCCTACTGCTGCCCTGATGGGTTAGCACAGATTTCCTGGCACATAACAACACATAACAACTTCTTATCTTATATTTCTGTTCAGAAGCCTCATGGGCTCAAGTCAGGTTCTTGGCAGAACTGCCGTAGATCCTGAACTCCAGAGAAGACCCAATGTTCTTGCTTTTCCTGACCGCCTCCTCCACACCCTTCCTTTACCTTCAAAGCCAGCACGCCTCAAACCTCCACCTCCACCCTCAAACCTCACCTGCCTGTCTCCCTTTTATAACCATCCTTATAATGACATTGACGCCACCTGAATAATTCAAAACAATTTTCACATCTCATGGTCCTGGCTTAACATCTGCGAAGGCTTTATAGCCGTATAAAATATTTATAGCCGTATAAAATAACATACTCAGAGATTTCCAGGACTAGAATTCTGCTTACCACAAGCATTTCAGAATCCATGTGCACATCCAAGAAGTCAAATGCAGTCTCTCATCAACAAACACCTCAGTCCACCGCAGCCTTTCCTCAAGCCCCCAAATCTCATATATCATATGCAGAAAAACGGTCCCAAATTAAATCATCTCAAGTCATCTAAATTGGGCATCGAGGCCTTGGATACAATCGATGCCATAGTGAAAATCATCTTTCTGGGGAGAGATGAAATCCACCCAGATGAACAGCCCCAGATTCCAACAAAGACCATCCGTCCTCTCGGGCTGGTGTCTCTCCTCCTAACTCAGCTCCACTTACAACTCCCCTTCCCTCCCCACTAAGCATTGCATGTGCACCTTTGTGCTCTGTACTTAGATCAAACGCTCTCCCCTTATCTACCCTCTCTGTCCATTTAAAGAGACGGTGTCTCTTTTGGGATACATTCCGCAGGAATCTTATGATTCTCCTGCATGGCACAAAGCTTTTATATATCCTATAGACGAAAGTTCCTCCGTAGACGTTTCCTGGATAATTCCACCTCTCATACTGGCTTTTGCTGAGGTGAAGGGGAAATCTGTGAGTCACACACAGAGTCCCTTCAAACGGACTTTGAAGAGAAAGCTTTGTGGATGAGCGTGGTGGCACTTTCACTTCTCGATGCCGTTAGCTGGAGGAGCACACGGTTCGTTTTTCTCACCAAACCCTTCTTGCTTCGTGGTGAACAGGTCTGGGTTTTCACTCCTACCAACTCTTACTGCACATAGCAGGAAGAAGCCAGGCTGGACACCAATGCTTCTCTTTAATCTTCTCAAATCTGTTCTTTACGTGTGCTTTCCACGTAGCTTCAGAGGCAGTTCAGTTAGAGCTTCTGCCATTGTGCAGTAAGAGTCTCCCTCCCCCATAGCCCTCACTGGCTGCAGTTCTTTTTTTAATTATTATAAGCATCAATACTAACTAGTCATGCAAGTTAATGGGTTTCACAGTGATGTCTCCATGCACGTACGGATCCCATTCTGGCCTCCACTGTCTTGCTCATCTTCTTCCCCTCCTCTTCCCTTTCCTGGCTCTTCTGTAGTTTCAGGTCATTATTTTTCTCGTAGAAGAGAAATCACACAATGCTAATCTCTTTTTCTGGCTCGTTTTGTTTAACATCATGTCCTTCATTTCCACCCGTTTTCCTGAAAATGACATCATTTCATTCTTCTTTATGGCTGAATAATATTCCATTGTCCATATGTACCACATTTTCTTGCCCGTTCATGTGGTGATGGATGCTTATGTTGACTCCATATATTGGTGGTAGTGAGCAGAGCTACAGTCAGTGTGGCTACTTATGTGTCTTATCTCATGTCCTTCTGATAAATACTCTAGAGTGTTGTAGCTGGTGTTTATGTTAATACTATTTTTAGCTTGTGGCAAACCCTCCATGTTGTTTACCTCAGTGACTGCACTAATTTACATTCTCGGCATCTGCATTTAAAGGGTCCCTCGCCTCCACAGCATCGCTCGCATTCCCGTTGTTTGTGTCTTCTTTTTTGCCATTCTGACTGGAATGAAGTGGAATCTCAATGTAAATATGATTTGCATTTCCCTGGGTGGCTACAGACACTGAATGCTGTTCATGGTCATCTACTCTGAGCTTCTCCTTCATGGGTCACACACGTCACTCGCCCGTTTTATGATTGTTTGTTCTTTCTTTTTCCCTTGTTTTATATATATTCAGTATCTCAATACTCTGCTACGTGAATAGCTGCCAAAGATAACCCTCACTAGTAGGTTGTGTTTTCCCTTCCGAGCTTAGCTTTCCACGGTCACCCACCTCTGAAAGCAACTGCTCTCTAGTTGATTTGACTTTCTCCATAAAGAGTAGTGGCAGTTGGCTGCCTCTAACCCGCCATCTTGAATTGCCAAACACCTGTCATTACTTCTCATCTCTGTGTTTTTCTTGTCTGTCCACAGCATGTTAAGTCTTCTCTAAGATGACTACCACACCAGGACTCTCACTCTGCATTCTTCCTAGAGGACTTTTAGCATCACAATTCTACCAGTCTAATAAAGATGAAGCATCCCCTTCTCTAAAGGCAGGCTCACCATGGGGTCTTTAGGTCTATAGCGTCTCTTTAATCCCTGCAGTCTCACTACAGTTGTGTCATCAGTGTGTTTGAAATTTAAGAAGGGGGTGAGGGCTGGAGAGATGGCTCAGTGGATAAGAACACTGGCTGCTCTTTCAGAGGACCTGGGTTCAATTCTCAGCACCCACATGATGGCTCATAACCATCTATAACTCCAGTTCCAGGGGATCTGATATTCTCTTCTGGCCTTTGTGGGCACTGCACATATATATACTGCATAGACATACATGAAGGCAAAGAACTCACATACATAAAATAACATAAAATAAAATATAAAATTTTTAGAAATAGAAACATTTACTAAGTGCTTTTTCCTACTTAGCCATGGGACAAAATTAAAGCTGTATCTATAAAAACATCATTCATTCAGCATGCACTTATGAAGCACCACTGCATGCACATTCACTCAATGTGCATTTATGAAGCACCACTGCATGCACAGTGGCAAAGGTGCAAGTCTTTTTTTTTTTTTACAGGATACAAATATGAATTCTTAAAATATTCCAAAAACTGTTATGATATAAAATTAAAAATCCACTCCAAATCCATAATCCTGAATCTTCTTTATTCTCCAGTGAAAGGAGTATTTTCCTTCCCAATTCAAGTGGAGCCAGGCATGGCTCCCGAGGCTCAGCTGCTTGTTTACGCTATTTTACCAAATGAAGAACTTATTGCTGATGCTCAGAAATTCGAAATCGAAAAGTGTTTTGCCAACAAGGTGGGTGTTTGTGTCTAAGCCTGATCCTTTTATTCTCTCCTTTGTAAGTGTGGGCAATGAAGAAGTACTATCTATTTTAATTTTTTTGAGACACGATCTCTCTATGCAGCACCGGCTGTCCAGGAACTTACTATATTGACCAAGTTGGCCTAGAACTCACAGAGATCCTCCTGCCTCTGCCTTCCAAGTGCTAGGATTAAAGTCATACACACAACACATGGCTTAATATTTATTTTAAAACCACAACATAGGGCTATTAAACATTCCCCCCAAGTATTTCTCAAGGTAGTGAGAAAAGCCACACACACCTTAACAGTCTAGTGGCAGTGCCCAAAGGAGGTGGCCACAGGCAGAATTATTTTTAATTTGAAAGATTCCTGTGGATTTCAAAATCTGTTCTACAGCAAACTTTCAAATATATATACTATTGTCTTTTGCTTTGCCTGGATATGTGTCTGCGCACCTCGTGTGTGCCAATAAAGGCCAGAAGACACAGGATCTCCAAGAACTGAAGTTAGATGGTGTAGGCTGCCATGTGGGTGCTGGGAAGTGAACCCGGGTCCTCTGGAGAAGCACCCAGTGCTCTTAATGCTTAACCATCTCTCCAGGCCCCATATCAAACTTTTAAATTATCTTGAAATATTTTGATATCAAACTTTCCCTTGAAAATGCTGTCTCACGGAGCTGTGTCGGTCTCAGGCCACCAATTCCCTAGCAACCCTCTGTTCCATACGATGCAGGAGAGTGAGCTGCTGTGAGTTTAAAGTTAGCTCCTCAGTATAGACGGAAAAGTGAACAGGCCTTTGGCACGCCAATAAAGATTAAAATATACACAATTAACTTGTCAGTGAGATCTTCTGTTATTTTAAAGACTCTAAAGCTGTCACATGAGTGCCACTAAGCTATAAGTAAGTTCTCTCCAAGCATTGGTACTTGTTATCTGATTTTTTTTTTTTAACTATTCTAGTAGATGGGCCCTGTCAGCCACTTTTTTCTTCAAAACTATAACTACAAGGATAATGTCTATTTACAGCAAGTGGGCATTTCTGTATTCACATTACATAGTCACATAAAGTAATTGTGCAGTGATCTAAGCAAAAGAAGGCATGGATTCCTGCACAAATATTCACCTCCATCTAAGGAGCACTGTTAAAGTTGAGTGTTGTGTCTAGGAGCATCATGCTGGATCCTCTCTGAGTGGCAGTGCCCACTCCTGTTTAGTGAGTCGCCTGCACCAGCCTCCAGGGTCTTCACTGTGAGTTGTGTGTGGTTGTGAGGGGAAATCTTGAGAGGGCCAAGCTTTTGGCACACTCCACTCTAGCAACAGGCAACAATCCTTAGCCTGGTGAGTTAGTTCCTTCACACTCCAGACGTGAAGCTATCTGACAGCGTATAACTGACAGGAGAAAAAAAAAAATTACTTTCTACTCAGAATCAATGCCTGACTGAAAATAACATCTCTGATTCTGGAAATGTCTGTGTAATGGCACAAAAATTCTTGATAGAAGCCAAACTCCATTCAAAGCTATGTCCACTTCAGATCAAACACTTAACCATTGACCCAAAGTGGAAGAAAGCACTGACAATAACTCAAATGAGGATTGGTGCGCCGCTCATGAGAAGGCTGATGGCCACACAAATCCGGCAGAACAGATCCGGTGCATTTACTAATTTTATGCCCCTGGTCGGATGGTGAGCAAAGAGGAACCCGTGAGAGTGAGGAAGGACCCGGGTCAGACAGGGACATGACTCTTCAACCCAGTATCTTGTTTTCAGTCTTTTATCGGACAGAGAAAAACTGTTTTCTATTTTAAAACCTCTTTCCTTTAAGACAGTGTGTACACATTAAATATGTATTAGTTTAAATGGTTTTTCTGGCGGCTAGCCCTGCGGATGTGTGTTTGCATACAGTTGAAAAGCAAAGAAGAGAAAAGTATGTAGGTCAGGGGTGGTGGATGCATGCCTCTGACCACAGCCCTCAGGAGGCTTCAGAAGGAGCCTGGGTTACACCATGAGTTCAAAGCCAAGCTGGGACATGTGCAAGATCCTGTCTCAGATTAATTTAAAAACAAGCCAAATGATAAGAAAGAAAACTGGTTTTGAGTGCAGAGCTGGAAGTCGCTCCGTCCCTGAGATGAGGAGCTGCTGTGTTATCGCTTTCTTCTTCCACGACTATGGAGTCATGTACCCCACGTGAACTGATTTTCCATGGGGCTAAGGTGGAATAAACGTGACATATGAACTCTTGTGTCTCCCTTTTTTAAAAAAAAAAGGGAGAAAAAAAAAAAAAAAGACTTATTTTATGTATGTGAGTACACTGCTGTTCTCTTCAGACACACCAGAACAGGGCATCGGATCCCATTACAGATGGTTGTGAGCCACCAGCTGGGAATTGAACTCAGGACCTCTGGAAGAGCAGTCAGTGCTCTTAACCTCTGAGCCATCTCTCCACTCCCATGTCTACCGTCTTAAGAATGTTTCCAATACCATACCAGATTCTATTTCAGTGGGATCAAAATCAACTTGCTTTCTACCAGTTACAGAAAGAGAAAGAAAGTTAAGTAAATTAGTGCCACATTTCCAGGTCATTCTGAGGATGTTGAATGGGGAGGTCCTAGGAAAATAACCCTGCTCTAAAATAGCAAAAGAGAAAGAAAATTTTAAAGCAAAAGCAAAAACAAACAAACAAAAACAAAAAACCCTCAGCATTGGCTGAAGGAGAGTGTAATACTCTCTTTTTTTTCCCTATTTACTGCTTTAATCATGTGCTCTTTGCAGGTAAATTTGAGTTTCCCGTCAGCACAGAGCCTGCCAGCCTCTGACACCCACCTGAAGGTCAAAGCCACGCCTCTGTCCCTCTGCGCCCTCACTGCGGTAGACCAGAGTGTGTTGCTACTGAAGCCTGAAGCTGAGCTCTCTCCTCAATCAGTGAGTCCCATTGCAGTCTTGAGTATCAAAAGACGCTGACCATGACCAGACCATTTTTTGTAAACCATAACCACAAAGGACACGATCCTCACAGTGATAAGCGTGACGCTATCCCCAAACAGTCGCTAAGCAGAGTGCTTTACAGACTCGTCTCATTTTACCCTGCTGTTTCTTAACAAGTGAATAATAATTTGGGGGAGGTCTTATCACTTCTCTTTATGAAACATAAATGGGATGTGTTACTTAGGCTACAATACATTTTAGAGAAATTAGATTTCGTCTGGTCCATTTGTAACTGGCCACACCTCAAGATGATTGTGTAAGATGCCAGGTTTTGATGCTTTTCCTGAAATCAAACACTGGTCTCAAGAGCGGACAAGAACAGTTTCTTCTCGAGCATGTCTTTAAAGTGTCTTTGTATTTTCAGGGAAGTATCCTCAGTTACAGGACTCACAGATTCTTCACCATTTTACAGCTACCCTCTGCATCTTGCCTCCAGGTCCAGCACTGTAGGGACAAATGGTTCAGAAGTGACCCAGTTGTCTCTGAGTACCTGTTATCCATCCTTAACCCGAACACTGCCACTAACTCTGGTCTTCATATCTTCTACTTTCAGATCAATTTTGATAAACTCACTTCCTTTTTTCAGAAAGAATCTCACAAAGGTCCAGGATGTCATTGAACTCATAGGCTAAGGATGACCTTGAGTTTTCAGCCCTCAGGCCTCTGCCTCCCATGTGCTGGGATTACATGCCTGCACAGGCACGCCTGGTTTATGTAGTGCTGGAGATGAAATCCAAGGCTTCGCGCATGTTACTTAGACAAGCATTCTACCTATTGAACTACATCTCCAGCCTCTGATCTCTTCAAGTATTATATCTTTCCATGAGGATTAGAAACTTTGACATTCTGTCTTTCTGTGACTCCCTGCCTCATCCCTTATATAAGACATATGGCAAAGGTGACTAAAAACCATGGTGGTGTATCCATATTGAACGTCGCCACATTAAAATTCTTCAAGCAGTAGAACAAGAAACAGTTTCCTTTTGTTCTCCTCCGATGCACAGATCTATAATTTGCTGCCAGGAAAGACTGTCCAGGCTCACTTTGGTGACCCAGTGTACGAAGAAAGTGAGAAATGCATCAGCACAGAAGACATCACTCACAACGGGATTGTGTACACGCCAAAGCAAGTTGTGAGCGACGACGACGCACACAGCATTTTTCAGGTAATCCCTCCTGGAACACAGCGGAGCTGAGTTCTAAGCCTGTGTTAAGGTGCCAAACCCAATGCTTCTAAGCTCCACAACCTAACCCTCCCCTTTCTCTAACAAAATGATAGATGAAAGAGTCTCAGATGCATGGGTTAATTTATACACAAACATAACTACCGGGATTATTTCTCGGGCACCTTAAATAGCAAGTGGATGTGTGTGTGTGTGTGTGTGTGTGTGTGTGTGTGTGTGTGTGTGTGTGTGTGTGTGTTTTAGAGATTATTATGTCATTAATATATAAGTCATTAATATATAAGATGATATATAAGTCATTCTTAGCAGCCATAATATAAGCCATTTGCACAACAAATTCTTGAAATGTTTTAAAGCATCTGTATATACACTGTTTGTTGATCAATTCACTGGTTTCTTTGCTTTGCAAAGATTTTTAATTTCACAAGGCTCTATCTTTCAACGCTTGGTCTTATTAATAAAATCCACTTAAGAAGTATCAGTCTGTTTTGAAAGTTCATTTTTAAGATGAACTCCAGCTAAGCAGAGCTATGATACTAAAGTATATCAGATGGTGAATTAAACATTATCCTATCAAAATAGACTCAAATTCTTTGTTTTACCTTAAAAACATATATAAGTCTTCCTCTAGAGATCTACAGTTTAGTAGAGAACAATTTAAATCACCTCTCTGTAACTTTCCAAAATCATAGCCCTTTAATCTTTTATTTATGATTTCTTTCTTCCTATTTCACACAACAAGTACCACTCACAGCTGTGCCCCACCCAGAGCCACACCGTTTCCCACGCGCTGTGAGATATGACTTTGAGGGGTGTTTATTTGTGACTAACATTGAAAGTGACCTTTGAGAACAGGTGACTTGAGGGTTCAGGTGATTGCAGTGTGGGTGCTTGGGAGCAGATCCCAGGGACAATAAACTGAGAAAGAAAAGAGAGGGAGAAAACCCATAGAGGGTGAGCTGAGTACAGATAACTCAGGAAGGGGTAACTAATGCAAGCTAGCACTTCAAGAGAAGAGGCAGGGAAACAGACTCTCTCAGCATAAGTCCATAAATTCAGTCTGTCCGAGCATCCACTCACACAAACATATAGATGCAGGTATTTTGTGTGGAAAAGGAAAGTAACATTAAGACAAAAAGGGAAAGAAAAGAAATACCATTACAGAGGCATTAGGCATAGGAGATTGTCTTAGTTAGGGTTTTACTGCTGTGAACAGACACCATGACCAAGGCAACTCTTACAAGGACAACATTTTATTGGGGCTGGCTTACAGGTTCAGCGGTTCAGTCCATTATCATCAAGGCGGGAACATGGCAGCATCCAGGCAGGCATAGTGCAGGAGGAGCTGAGAGTTCTACATCTTCACCTGAAGGCTGCTAGCAGAATACTGACTTCCAGACAGCTGGCAGCAGGGTCTTAAAGCCCACACCCACAGTGACACACCTACTCCAACAAGACCACACCTCCAAATAGTGCCACTCCCTGGGCTGAGCATAAACAAACCATCACAGAGACAATATTTTAAAGTAGGGGCAGAAGAAATGGACTTGAATCCCATTTCACACTCATTAGCCCCATGACCTTGCCCCAGAAGGGACAACACTGTGTGTTATAGCTTATACATTATACATTATGTTATAGCATTCAATACAGAATCTTTACATTGATCCTGGGAACCATGTGTTAAACAGTAATGAAATCGCAGAAAAGAGTTGCAGTCTCAAGATTGGGCTTTCTAACACCTTTAACATGTAATGTTTTTCCAGTCTATAGGGTTAAATATTTTTACCAACTCCAAAATCCACAAACCACGCTATTGTCCAGTGTATCAACACTATACATCGATGGCAGGAGGTAAGGGTGTGATTTGTTTGTCTTCTAGAACAATAGGAGCAACACAAGTGATGCTTCTCTTGGGTAGGGTGGGCGTTTAAGGAGCATTTTTACACATGCTGAATCTTAGGCTCCTCATAGCTCCTTTGGCAATGTATCCACAAGTCACATCTGCCAAATACGGGTGTGATTACTGTCTCTCTCTGCATGTCCTCTCCTTTCCCAGACTCCTCTCTTCCTCCTTCCCTCTCCTCTCTCCTTTCCCTTGTCAAAATCGGCCCTTTTACCCTAGACACCAATCATCTCGCTTCTTCATCTGTCCCCTGTCCTCTGTAGACACCACATCCAGGTCAGTCATGCCAGCAGCTGAGGCTTCGGTCAGAGCTAGCACCGCCATCTCAGCGGCTGGGCTTCATGTTGCTTGCCTGGGTTTTTCCCATCTTACACTTACACAGAAGCTACTTGTGAGTCCATTTCTTTGCTCTCCCTGAGTCTTGCCTCATAAGACCTCTTTATCCTAATTCTATGGTGTTTTATTCTATAATTGCACTTACAATTTGCTTGACTAAGCATACTCCTGAAAGAGACTTTCTACTCTAGGGGGGCTTTTCAGTAACTTCCGAAGGTGCCTTTCTGTCTTAGTGAATACACTTGCGCAGCCGCTGCCCTGGAATTTCCTCCCCATGCCTGGCTTCCTGTCAACCAATAACCACCTTAAGTTCCACATGATGAAATCTCTCGATCAGGTTACAGCTGATCCCAGCAGTGTATAATTGACTTCTTAAACTTGGCACACTCATAACCTCTTTTCAAATGTAACCTCGGCATGTACCTATATCACATGGTTATGAATATAGAGAGTGAATCATAAAGAAATTTATTTTAAAACAATTCTTTGGTATGTCTATACATTTACCATTAACTAAAGACAAAAAGGAAATTTGCATACTAATAAGATAAATGTGCTCGTCTATATTTGCATAAAGAATTAAATTCTAGATGTATATTGGATCTTGAGGATCTGAAGCATCTTCAGTGTTTCTCAGCCTTGACTGATATGTCGGCTTTATGCTCATCAATGCTGAAAGTGGCACTTCACGTAAACACACAGTAAAAAGGGTAGATGCATGTTTATGGCCATTTCAGAAGTCACTGGACATTCTATGCCAATGCTGCGCTAAAAGTCATCGATCCATGTTTTTATCAAACTCAGGCCAACAACCCAAACAACAGCAGGTTTTTAAACCCAGACATTCTAAATGATCCAACTTAAAGATGGACTAGTTTGATACCTGTGTGATAGGATGAAAATATTAAAACTCCTTACTGTTATGCTTCTGTAAGAACAGAAACCTTTATACGGAGGACAAAACGGCTGTGGTTCATAGCACGCGGCAGCCTGGAATCTGAGTCGGGGTATTTCAAGCAGTGAGTGGCAGTGCGAAGCACACATGTTGCATGCTTAGGTCCAAGGTTACAGAGAAGTGGGCAGTGCATCCTGGGAGTACACCTGAGATTCACTGCATCTTTGACGGCGGGTCGGTTTTGAGTCGTATTTCTGAACTCTTGCTCCAGCTCCTTTCTTGTTCTTTGGTGTTCGTTGCCAGTGCCCGTGAGAAACACAGCTATCATTTCAGGGGAAGAGCCATCCTAAAGAAAGCTACATTTGCTTTATTTATAAAGAGCAATATACCCACCTATATTCAATGAAGCAACAGAACAAATATATAAAATATAAAATTTTAAAAACATAAAAAAGTGACCATTGGGTGGATAGATGACCCTCTTCTCCATAAGAAACACAACCATCCAAAATCAGTTAGGGGAATGGGGCTCATCAATTGTCTTCTCACATTAGTGCCTCAAGCCTTACCTCTGGCTGCAGTCCCAGGAGCCGGCTTCAGATCAATGAGCGGCCCGATAGCGATGGGGATGTCGATGATGGGGGCCATGGAAAATGCTCAGGCGGTAGAAGTAAGAGAGACAGTGCGGACGTACTTCCCAGAGACCTGGATCTGGGACATGGTGCCACTGGGGTGAGTTGAGTGTTCCCTGGGATTTAGCCTAGGTGAAGGAATGATTCCTGCTCTGGGACTTTGGGTCCTGATCCTTTCCGTTCTACAATCTCAGAACAAAACAATCCTTCTCCCTCTTGTGTGGTTCCCAGCCAACAGAAGTAACAGAAAATAGGAAGCCGTCTTCTCCCCCAGGGAAAAAGAAAGGGAGCAAGGAAAACAGAGTGGGAGGGAGAAAGAAAATAAAGATGAGAGGTACAGACGGGGAGGGAAGAAGAGGAGAGGAGAGAACCTTCCAGAGACCAACAAACGCATCAGCACCCTAGATTTAGTCCCGTGCTTTCTGTGTTCCGTTTCTGAGCTATCGCTTTCTGGTCTGCTTGTTTGTTTGTTTGTCCTGTTCTTTTTCCTCCACACCAGCGAATCCGGGGACAGTGAGTTGGCGGTAAAGGTCCCCGACACTATCACTGAGTGGAAGACCAGTGCATTCTGCCTGTCTGAAGCTACGGGCCTCGGTCTCTCCTCCGCCATCTTGCTTCAAGTCTTCCAGCCCTTCTTCCTGGAAATCACTCTCCCCTACTCTGTGGTGCGAGGAGAAGCCTTTACCCTCAAAGCCACCGTGCTCAATTACATGTCTCACTGCATTCGGGTAAGGGCATTTCTCTGCAAGTGAGTGGGAACCCAACACCTCTCATTACCTAGGGGTCTTCAGGCCCCTCCTAATGCGACAGGAGATGCACTCTGACTTTGGAAGGGAGCAAGTATTCAGAGAAAAGTTCTCTGACGACAGATTTATTTTCATTCAGGACTCTGTAAATATTGCTAAATTCAAACATGGTTTCCATGTGATTACTTTTTTTTTTTTTTTTTTGGATATTTGTATATGTGTGTGAGAGAGAGTCTCACTGTGCATACAGCCCAGGCTGACCTAAAAAACTCCCACCTTCCTGCCTCAACTAGCAGTGTGCTGGAATTATAGAGTATGTCACCATGCCCAACTAAACTACTTCATATTTAAAGTCTATCTAAAGAAACGTCTCTTCCACTATTGACACAGAGAACTCCCGGGCATTTACACTATTTGTAATAATCCTCAAGTCCTGTGCTGCAAACACCTAAACTTCAAAGTATGTGCTAGGATGTACTGATGCATCTCCGTCTCTGGACTTGTCTGCACTCTTCTTGTTGTTAGCTTCTTGCTGCTCTTCTTGATTCTTTCTGCCTGTCTGGGTTTGGGAACAGATTCGTATGGACCTAGAGGTTTCCCCGGCCTTCCTGGCAGTCCCGGTGGGGGACCATGAAGACTCTCATTGCATCTGTGGAAATGAAAGAAAAACCGTGTCCTGGGCTGTGACCCCAAAGTTGCTGGGTAAGAGGCAATGCTGTTGACTGGTCCCATGCTTTGTGTTGCAATGGTTTTCTCTGGCTCTGATCCCAGCGCATGCTTTTCCTCCTCTTGAATTTAACTGATCAACCAAGTAGAAAACTGTACACTGTGGAAGGGGATACCATTTAACACAGAATAACTGTGGTTTTCTAAATTTTCAAATACACTTATTTGCTGTAAGTGTGCCCCAGTGCACATGTGGAGGTCAGATGACAACGTGTGGGAAGTTGGTTGTCTGTTTCTACCATGTGGGTCCCAGGGATCAAACCCAGGATGCCAGGCTTGGCAGCAAGCTGAAGCTTCAACAGCTGAGTTATCTCACTGGCCTGGGCATTACCATTTAAAGCCATCCAAATTTTATCTCTCAGGTGAGGTGAATGTCACAGCTACTGCAGAAGCTTTGCAGTCTCCAGAACTGTGTGGCAATACGTTGACAGAAGTACCAGCCCTTGTACACAAGGACACTGTAGTGAAGCCCGTAATAGTTGAGGTGTGTGAGTACTGTGTCTGTCATATGACATCATGTTTGTAATCTGGGTGAACTGTATCGAATTTCCAAGTTTGTGGATGGGCCTACAGATCTTTTTTTTTTTTTTTTAAACTAATACTTAAAAGTGACTGGTCTGGAGTCTATTTTCACTTGTATGTGATGTGTCTTTTTTCTTGTATGTGATGTGTCATTTTTTTTCTTATATGTGACGTGTCTTTTTTTACTTGTATGTGACAAGTCTTTTTTTTTTTTCTTGTATGTGACAAATCTTTCTTTTCTTGTGTGTGACATGCCATTTTACCTTTTTGTTCTTTTACTTTCAACATTAAGGCTGAAGGAATCGAGAAGGAGCAAACATACAACACACTGTTATGCCCGCAAGGTAAGTGTGACAAGACAAAATTCTCAGGTTAAGTCATTCAGTAGAATTTCTAACTGTGCAAAAATCATCTCTGGGATATGAATTACTCTGAAGAAAAAATACAACAAAAACTCACATGCTCTTTCCACGCACACCGAAAGATACCTCATGAAGAGAATCTCTTCCTGGGTGAAAATCTCTCAGGGTGGGCTCAGTTTCCCCAGGTAATAGGGATAAGCACTATTGAGGATATTATCATTATTGTCGTTATTGTTATCATATTTTAAGAATGAAGAAGAGGCGTGGTCAAAGATGTTGCCAGAATGTTCCTGCTTAGTGACGAGAACTAAAACCCTTGACTGGGACAGGATGCTTTCTAATACATCATGTCTGTATAACTCCTCCTCAAACTCTGTTGAGGATGTTGACAGATCTGCGTGGCACTGGTCTGTTGCACGATTACATTAGTAATTTAAATATATCCACACTTGTGCTTTGATTGACACTATCTCTACGGCACCGGTACAGATGCCAAAACAGTGTTTGACTGACACTGTTAGTATGACCATATAAAAATCTCCATCTAAAAAGTGGTGCACCATCTAGAATGCTCCTCAAGGCGAGGCTTTGTCTACAAGTCTGTTCCCTCTAGAGATGCCTTACAACTTACAAAGGGGTGGCAACCTATCAAATCCATCACACACTGAAATAGTAGGAGTCAAAATACATTTAAGATACCTAGCCTATGGGACACCATAGATCACCATCACACTTGTCTGCTCTTCAAATCCCATCCTGGCTCAAAGCAGAGGATGCCTGCCACTCCCCAGCCTCGCTAGAGGGTGTGACTATATCACTAGTCAGGATGATGTTTAGAATTCAAGCTGCTTACTGTCTCTACCGCCTGCACACCACTTTCATACTACAGTGACTGGAGCCATCATAAGTCAGGGACCATTGCGTAACTATATTTGGTAGTCCCGTCTACATACAGTGTGTGCGTGTGTGCGTGTGTGCGTGTGTATGTGTTCCTATGGAGAATGTATGTACGTGCATGTGCCTGTGGGGGACAAAGGTCAGCCTTAGACATCATACTTCAGGCGCTATCCACCTTATTTTTGTAAGACAAGGTCTCTCACTAACCTAGTAAGTAAGACAAGTCTGCTGGCCAGCAAACCTGAGGAATCTCCCTATCTCTGCCTCCCCAGAGCTGAGATTACAAATATACACTACCATGCCTGGCTTTTTCCTGCCATGGGTTCTGAGTACCAAACTCAGGACCTCAAGGTGAACATTCTCCTAACTAAGCTACCTTCTCAGCTCTAGGCACATGCTTTAATGGCAGCTAAGTCCCAGATCCACACATCTCCTTTCTGGGCTCAGATTCCTGCATTTAGCCTCAGCTGCACTTACAGGCTTGCCGGTCTGATACCTACCTCAGAAGCACCCTGTGGGCAGAGGGAAGCATTGCTGGCTAGCTACCTCATACTGTGGTAATTTCAGTCTTCTACATGTCAAGTATAAAAAAAAAATTGAATCTGCCTTCATCACGTTATTTCTCTTGCACTCCGTCCCAATTCATTCACGAATCCAGTTGACGCCACTTTCAAGTTAGATCAGAGTTTACCCACTACTTGCCATATCTTCTTCTACCATAGTCCTTTCTCTGGCTGGACGACCTAAATGATTTCCTAACTGAGCTGCATGCAATGGTATATTCTCGAAACTCCAGCCATTAGTAAGTAGAGGCAGGAACTCTACTTACTATCACAAGTGTGAGGCCAACCTAAGCTACACAGTAAGAGCACAACTCAAGAAAAACACAAGTGAATTCAGTAATCTCCTAACTGACCTCCTGACCATCCCCCTCCTCTCCCTACAGACGGAACGTGCCCTCCTTCCGACAGCTGCTCTCACAGCTTCCTATGCTCCTCAGAGCTAGAACCCCTAACATCAGTCATCCTCAGCCCTCCCCACCCCTAAACATCACGGCCTGCCACTCTGACTTTGTGCCAGCCTCAGCAGCCTTCCCCTTCGTCTTGATCCTGCTTCGGTCTCTCAAGTCTTTTTACATTTGGAGTATCTTTCCAACGATGTCTATAAATCTTGCTCCTTGACTTACTGATGGTCTCTGAACACAAATGATTTTATCTCTAAGTCTTTCCATAGTGAGCTACCTCCCTCCACAGCCTCCCACTTCCTGATTGCCCACACTTCACTAGATCAGCCCATAAACAGTCTCTTTTAATTTTCTTCAGTACTCACACTGTGGATCTCACTAAATACATCATTACTTGTTTGCCGAACCCTTCCTGTAGGAGTAAACAATCTGAGAAATCAGGAAATTAGTTTTGAAAACTGCCACTCACAGCACTTAAGAGGGAACCTAGCACACACCACACACTTAATGCGCATGCGTGGGATGAATGCCTGTGTTAACAACCATGGCAACTGCAGCTAGGGAGACGGCTCAGGTGGCAAAGTGCTTGCTGTGCTCAGTCTGGATCTCCAGCACTCATATAAAAGCTGAGCAAGACAGTGTACCCCTAGAACCCCAGTCAAAACTAGGGGCCGGGCAGTGGTGGCGCACGCTTTTAATCCCAGCACTTAGGAGGCAGAGGCAGGTGGATTTCTGAGTTCGAGGCCAGCCTGGTCTACAGAGTGAGTTCCAGGACAGCCAGGGCTACACAGAAAAACCCTGTCTTGGAAAAACAAAAAACAAAAAACTAGGGGACCGAGGAACGGGGCAGGAGAACTCCAGAGGACTGCACACATGTGTGCACCACCGTGTGCCACCCCCCCACACACACACGGAATTAATATCACCCATGAGAAAGAGGAAATCCTCCGTAAGGAAGGAAATCATATAATCAATAAGAATTTTGCCATAAAACAAATGGTGGCTCTGGGAGAAATTGAATTGCATCAAGAAATTGCCTAAGATCCAAGAGAGATGAAAATGTTGCATCTAATGATAAGGAAAAATAATTGACAAACATAGAACATTCTTCTCACCCCCTCCCACACAGACTGTAATTGTCTGATGTCTTCTTTCACTAGATACTGAGTTACAAGATGAGTGGCCACTGAATCTTCCACCCAACGTGGTTGAAGGCTCTGCCAGGGCTACATATTACGTTCTGGGTAAGTCTCTCAGCCCGTGCTGTCGGAGCTCTCCCTCACTGGAATACTGTGTGTGACTGATGATGTCACTGAGCACCAGAAGTTAGACTGAGAAAAGGAGCGGCAAGTTCAGGGCTCCCCTGTGCGTGAATGGGGCGGTGGGTTGAACCGATGCTGTATGCAGCAGTGTGCTTTGGTCAGCTCTGACAGATGAGAAGGGCTTTGTTCTTCCAGTCATTCATGGGGTGACACTGTATCCTAGAGGACATGGAAATCATAATTCCATTTTTCCAGACATCGTGGCCCATCAGGAAAGATGCCGTCTCTTGCCATTCAGTTTCTTTCCTGCTCTCTGTGTGTCCTGCAGACATCTGTTTTTCTCATTTCTTGTATAACTTTTTTGTCTTTCCTTCTGTTAATAACATGGTCTCTTGGTTATATTTTCTTACTACAATACAATCTCTTTATATTTCTCTATATTCCTCAGGTGACATACTAGGAAATGCAATGCAAAACCTCCAGAATCTTCTCCAGATGCCCTATGGCTGTGGGGAACAAAACATGGTCCTTTTTGTCCCTAACATCTATGTTCTGAACTATCTGAATGAGACACAACAACTGACAGAGGCGATCAAGTCCAAAGCCATTAGCTACCTCATCAGTGGTAAGCAACTGTACCCACACACATCTAAATGCCTTCTGATTGGTTAAGATTTGGTCATTATTGCTGTGGTTTCCAATCAAATACCCCTCTCGAGAATAAGGATTCTCGGTAGTGGCCATAACCTTAGAAGCATGTGATTAAAACAGCTTTACTCAATGGTTCTTTCATAGTTAAACAAATAATGATTGTCTAATATCACTCTACTTCATAAATGACTGAAACTCCCTCTCCAGGATATCAGAGGCAGCTGAACTATCAGCACAATGATGGTTCATACAGCACATTCGGGAACCGTGGTGGTGGGAACAGCCCGGGAAATACTTGGTAAGTTGAAGTTGTGTCCTCATGCTCTACTGATCCGAGACTGCCTGCTTCAGAAGTCTAGAAATAGCTGTTCCCTTGTACCTGGGATCCTTTTCTAGAAGATTTACTTGTTATTAAAACTCTAAATGTCAACCCTACTGATCCCTACCAACCTGCCTGCTCCGTCAGCACAGCTGAACAGTGAAATCAAAGAGACTGAGGTGTGAGACAGGAAGTGCAGTTGTCCACAGTGATGGGAAGAGTTCTCACTGCCCTTTGGAGAAGGCAAGGCAGAGAGCAGGGGCAGAGAGGGAAATGCAGTTTTGATGGGCGGGTGCTATAACAGTTAAAAAAAAATCTATTTTATAAGGCCAAAAGAACGATACTATCAACTAATACCCCCAAAATGAGCCCCACTGAACCGTGAAGATCAGCGTCCGCAGGCAACACATAGTGAGCTTTAAAAGTGAGGTTACCCTGCTGTCTCCATCTCTTTTTCTGCTGGACAGGCTCACTGCATTTGTGCTCAAGGCCTTTGCTCAAGCTCAGTCATACATCTTTATAGAGAAGACACACATCACAAATGCTTTCAACTGGCTCTCCATGAAACAAAAGGAGAATGGTTGTTTCCAACAGTCTGGATCCCTGCTCAACAATGCAATGAAGGTGAGACCCTGCTTCTTCCGTAGAGTCTCGAGGTTGTGATATGTAGGAAGAGGCTTCTGTAAGAGCTCTCCAGTCCTTCAGGCTGGAGAGATGAGTCTGGTTAAGAATGGTTAGTGCTATTGCAGAGGACCTGTTTGGTTCCCAGCATCCTTCTCAAGCCGTTTACAACCACCTGTAACTACAGCTCCAGATGACCCAATGCCCCCCTCTTCTGGCATCAGTGGGTACTGCACTCATGCACAAACCCACACATACATAGATACGCACATATACACATGATTTTAAAATCTTAGAAGAAAAAGAAACGAGTTCTCCAGTCCTGATGGCATAACTCAGAGGGTCAAATGCTTTTAAAAGAGACTTAGCAGACTGACAAGCAAATACTGAGGTGTGTGAGAGTTCTCCCTCCGTTCCTTCCAGGGTGGCGTAGATGATGAAGTGACTCTCTCTACCTACATCACCATCGCTCTGCTGGAGATGTCCCTGCCTGCCACTGTATGTATAAACCCATCCCTACACCTCCTTCACAAATGTAAGGAATTAAAAAAAGAGGAAGAAGAAATCACAGAATCGTAGCCCCCTGAGGAAAATGTCAGTTTTGATGGTCTTTGATCTTGGTACATTGCACTGTGGCAGGATTGAGCACATCCTTTTAAGAAACGCCTCCCTGGCTGTAACAGAGTGGCTTTCGACCCGGGGTTAGCCTGGTGGGTAGCTCCTTAGCCTGGCGCTGTAATTCTGAAATCGGCTTTCATCTTTTACAGCACAGTGTTGTTCGCAATGCTCTATTTTGCCTGGAAACAGCCTGGGCCTCCATCTCACAGAGCCAAGAAAGTCATGTCTATACCAAGGCCTTGCTGGCCTATGCCTTCGCCCTGGCAGGAAACACAGCCATTCGAAACGAACTACTTGAATCTCTAAACAGAGACGCTGTGAAGGAAGGTAGGTGCTTCTACTGCAGAGTATACTTAACTGATGTCACCAGTGATACAAAGGCAGAGTCCCTCTTGTCCAACATTAACCAGAAAGAGAACAAGAGAAACTGCCATTGATCCAACACCTGAGTGATAGGTACCAGTTTACTGACATACACATTACTGATTTTATATAATCCAGCTGCTGGTGCTGCACCTGTATGTAAGAGACCCAAAGACCCCACCCACCTGTGACCATCTGGGAGCTTGGTGTATTTCCTTGCTAAAGACCTGCTCATTGCCATGCAAGGTGGCTTATGGTTTTAATCCCAGCCTTTAAAAGCAGAGACAGGTGGATCTCTGAGTTCAAGTTCAAGGCCAGCATGGGTCTAGATAGTGAGAACATGTCTCAAAACAAAAAAAGGGTGCTTGTGACTGTTTAGAGCTTTTGTGCATTTCATATGTGCCAATTCATTAGCTGAGATAACTCTCATTCATAGGCTACATTTTAAACCCATGTTTTGAGCTTAAAATTCTATCCCTTCTGTTTGACAGAGGATTCAATGTACTGGCAACGCCCTGGGACTGCTCAGCAAATGGAGGCCTTATCTTATAAACCTCGAGCCCCTTCTGCTGAAGTGGAGATGACGTCATATGTGCTTCTTGCCTATCTTACCTCTATGTCTTCATCGGACCTGTCTACAGCATCCAAGATTGTGAAATGGATCAGCAAGCAACAAAACCCCCACGGGGGCTTCTCCTCCACTCAGGTCTGTGCAGAGGCCCTACAAGGGAAAGAGAAATCAATTAATCTATATATAAACACAAACATATTCTGGGAATTCAATAGCTGAATCACCAATGCTTCTAACTTACATTTTCTCCATTCCTCCTTCACCAAGTCCCACCTAATTCACAGATGGGGCACTGTTTAGTCTCTTTACACTCCCCTCACCTTCTCCTCACACGGGTCCTCAACATCACCACGGGTCAGTTTCCCAAAGTACTGTTTTTATCTAAAAAAAAAAAAAACAAACACAAAAAAACAAACAAAAACAAAAAACAAAAAAACTACTACTTTCATGAGAAAAAAGTAACTCTATTTTCATCCACAGACTAAAATTCTCTAATATTCCACCTACGCTATTTCCTGCCCGCGGTACTTACACGCGTCCTCATGCTGCTTCTGGAATGAACTTGCTGCTGTTTCTGAGCCCATTTGAAACATTTCAGCCCCTCCACGAGGTTCCTCTCCCTCTACATAAATATGTTTCATTATTCAAGAATTATCTTACCTCTCATCTTTAGTCTTCTTTTTCTCTTAGCCTACATCTTCTTCCCCATTTCTAACGTGCAGCAAATATTGCAACATGGATTTATAAATTACTGGGGTCATATGTTCAATTCATATTTCTGTATATATTGTAATCTGTGTAAATGATAAAACGTATTCCTCCTGACGTAGCTAGATTGGGTCCCCATTAGTATGCAGGACTGAACCCTGAAGAGAAGCAACGCTGCTGACATTGTATACTCAGTGTGGCCTTGCTATTGCTGCTTTCACTGTGATTTCTGTGTCTTTCTTTTCCTCAGGATACAGTGGTGGCTCTTCAAGCCCTCTCCAAATATGGAGCTGCCACTTTTACAAGAAGTAAGAAAGAAGTGTTGGTCACCATCAAGTCTTCCGGGACCTTCTCTCAGACTTTCCATGTCAACGATGACAATCGCCTGCTGCTTCAGGAAGTCAGGCTGCCAGAGCTGCCTGGAAATTATATCACCAAAGGGTCAGGGTCAGGATGCGTATACCTCCAGGTAAGGCCTCCAGGGCCCAGAGAATGGGCATGTGGGAGAGAAAATGTCAAGGGTTACATTTCATTGCACAATCAAAATGGAGATCTGGCTAAGGGAATAGCTGAGCTACTTAAAAGAAGCTGCGAAGTGTTCCGGCGCTGAGATAAAGAATTTTGCTATTGCTGTTTTCAGAAATCTCTAAAGTACAACATCCTCCCAGAGGCAGAAGGAAAAGCACCCTTCGCTCTGCAGGTGAACACTCTCCCCCTAAACTTTGATAAGGCAGGAGACCACAGAACATTCCAGATTCACATCAACATAAGGTAAATCCTAAATTTCAACCAGTCTGCTTATAGAACAGGTTAAAAGGGGGGGGTCAACTTCTGTGGAAGAAATGCATTGTGCAAAGTTATGCTTTTTAAAAAATGGGCTCTTGCCGGGCAGTGGTGGCACACACCTTTAATCCCAGCACTCGGGAGGCAGAGGCAGGCAGATTTCTGAGTTTGAGGCCAGCCTGGTCTATAGAGTGAGTTCCAGGACAGCCAGGGCTACACAGAGAAACCCTGTCTCGAAAATCCAAAAAAAAAAAAAAAAAAAAAAAGGGCTCTTGTATTTGTTTTGTTGTCATCATTGTTGCTGTTTTTTATTTTTAATATGTTATATATAATATAATAGTTAATAACATTTACTTTTTGAATATTTATTTACATTTCAAATGTTTTTCCCTTTCCTGGTCTCCCCTTCAGAAACCCCCTATCCCATCCCCCTCCCCCTGCCTCTATGAGGGTGCTCCCCCTCCCACCCACTCCCTTGTATTTGTTAACAAGTACATTTTCTTAACTCTTACTGAAAGGCCTTAACATTGAGAATATATCTCAGGAATACACACATATACATAAACATTCACCTATACATACACACATACATATATACATATACACACACATATATACATACACACACATATATACAAACACACACACATATATACAAACACACACACATATATACAAACACACACACATATATACAAACACACACACACACACACATATATATATATATATATATATATATATATATATATATATATATATATATATATACATACACACACACACTCTTTCTATGTGAAGAGAGGAGAGGAAAATGGTGAGGTTTCCCAACAACTACACAGATATGATAGAAAGAGAAGCTGAGTGGTAATGTTTAGCTTTAGACTTCCGGCTTCGGTGAGTCCTGAGGAATGCTGGTGGAAGGATTGATCTCTGTGTGTTATCTACACAGCTACACTGGAGACCGACCCAGCTCCAACATGGTCATTGTTGATGTGAAGATGGTGTCAGGCTTCATACCTGTGAAGCCATCCGTGAAAAAGGTAAAGCCTAGACAATCAGGAAAAGAGGTCTAATGCTAAACCGTTGGTGAAAAGGGCTAACCTTAAACCACTGGTGGAAAGGGCTAACCTTAAACCACTGGTGGAAAGGGCTAACCTTAAACCACTGGTAGAAAGGGCTAACCTTAAACTATTGGTAGAAAGGGCTAACCTTAAACCATTGGTAGAAAGGGCTAACCCTAAACTATTGGTAGAAAGGGCTAATCTTAAACCACTGGTGGAAAGGGCTAACCCTAAACCATTGGTAGAAAGGGCTAACCTTAAACCACTGGTGGAAAGGGCTAACCCTAAACCATTGGTGGCAATGCCGTACTATTTGTCTACTTGATTTTATTGATGTAGTTTTCACAGAGCTTACTCTGCAGAGTTGCCTCTCCAGAGTGTAATTCCGTCATTTACTACTGTTTATACTGGTTAGGGTGTCTAATTTCTAGCTTTGCACCCAATGAATTAGCAAACCATTAGCTATCGGGTATGTATACACACACATATATACGACGCTCCTATACAATCCTAGCATATGTACACATCACATACATATGAACAGAAAGGATTCGATAAGAACCATCATTCTGACTCGTATTCCTAAAGAAATAAAAACAGTAGTTTGAGCAGGGCAATGGTGGCGCACGCCTTTAATCCCAGCACTTGGGAGGCAGAGGCAGGCGGATTTCTGAGTTCGAGGCCAGCCTGGTCTACAGAGTGAGTTCCAGGACAGCCAAGGCTACACAGAGAAACCCTGTCTCAAAAAAACAAAAAAACAACAAAAAAAAAAAGAGTAGTTTGTATTCCCCATAGAAACCTTTCATACGATTAATGCCTGCAAACTGCTCCTACCATAAACTTCCCTCCCTCCATCAACAGCTCCAAAATCAGCCTAACATTCAGAGGACCGAAGTGAACACCAACCATGTTCTAATCTACATTGAAAAGGTAAGACACCGTGACTCTGTGGGTCCCGTAAGAAGTGATGGAGGGTCTAACAAGACCATCAAGAGCTAGGTAATAGTGTCACACACCTTTAATCCCAGTATTTAGGAGGCAGTGGCAGGCAGATCCCTGTGAGTTCCAGGCTAGCCTTGTCTACAGAGTGAGCTCCAGGGCAGCCAGGGCTACATAGGGAGACCCTGGAAAACTGTCTCAAAAAGTAACAATAACAATAAAAGACCATCAAGAATTCAAAGCATGCATACACACACACATACACACACGCACACACACGCACACATGCATGCATGCACACACATGCACACACGCACACGCACACACACACACACACACACACACACACACACATGTAAGGACAAAACAGCTACAAAGGGAAATGGGACCAGGACTTACCAGCAAAGCTACATTTATGGCACTTGACCATTCCCAGAATTTTTGTACATCATCTTTTGTTAGCTGTGTTATACAGATGGAAGCATGTCCCGTTCTGTGAAGTGGGAGACAGAACACTCATACAGCTTGATATATCTTAAGAAACAAGATGGCGACTAATGACTAAGTTAACCATTGAGCCCAATTCTGTCCTCTCATCTCTGCAGCTAACCAATCAAACCCTGGGTTTCTCCTTCGTGGTGGAACAAGACATCCCAGTAAAGAACTTAAAACCAGCCCCCATAAAAGTCTACGATTATTATGAGACAGGTGAGTGGAACCCAGTCACGATGAGCTTTGATAGGAGACAGTGACTAGTTTAATAAAAGGTTACCATAAGCCGGGCCGTGGTGGCGCACGCCTTTAATCCCAGCCCTTGGGAGGCAGAGGCAGGCGGATTTCTGAGTTCAAGGCCAGCCTGGTCTACAGAGTGAGTTCCAGGACAGCCAGGGTTACACAGAGAAACCCTGTCTCGAAAAATCAAAACAAAAAAGTTACCGTAAACAAAATCGTTCACTGGGGAAAAAAATGAGTCTATGGTCACTTACAATTATGTTTTTGTATATTGACCTCTTGGGTGCACCTTAAATAAGCCTTAGAGCCATTCTGATGAAGACATCATGAGAAAATTGGTCATGAGTTCTAAAATTTCCCTTTAAAGTTGCTTGCTCAGGCCTGGATTATTCAAGAAAGGTAGAATAGCAATATGTTTTTAAGATGACATCTTGTTACTGATGTGTGACATAAAACCTACCATTTGATCTACTTTTTATGTGCTGTAGATAATCCCCCCATCGGGGTTGGGGGGCGACTGTAAACTCTTCCATTTGGTCCCAACTTTGAACTTGATTATACTGTGCTGGCAGTGTTAACAATGTCTCCTCCTTAACTGAGCACACACAGTGAACACACAGTCAGAACAAGCCTGAAGCCAGCCCCTCAGTTCTGGTCCTTAGCCCTGGGTCTCTTAGGCTCCACCCCCAATCCAAATAACTTAATTAGGCCTGATTTTCATTAATTCTATACCTATGATTTATGCCTTCTTTCTTCACTCGTAGGGTTTTTTCCACAATTAACCACTTTCTGCCCAATCATTTCTGTGTTCTAGATGAATTCACCATTGAAGAATACAGTGCCCCTTTCAGTGCTGGTATGTTATACTCGAATCTTATGCCAACTTAAAGCAAACGAGTACCTGCTTGAGTCTCCATACTAGGCTGTTTTTTGAGTTTAACGTTTTGTATTATTAAATGGACTCTATCAGATACATTGTAGAAATTCTTAACAGAAGAAAATGCTAGTGAAATACAATTACTAGTACTGGAGTGGTGAATTTATGAATTTGAGAGATGTCTTTGAGAGAAAGCATGAAGTTGGGTAAAGAGGGCCTGGGAGGAGAAAGAACATGGCCAGAATACATAAAAATTTTCAAATTAAGAAATATATATAATTTGGGAGACATAGAAATTAAATCATCTAATGTTTACTTTCTATACACGCACACACACACATTTTTCTAACACACTTTTAAACGTACACTGGTTAAATTCAATGTCACTGCAATCAGCCATGCGGCACAGCAGGGGGGGTCTCATACATAAGACGTCCCTTTGGGTTGATTGACAGGGTCACTCTTTCACAACGAATCGTTTTCTACAATACCTTTGGTTCTCATTTTTAAACTTTGAAGAAAATCTGAGAACTGTTTCGCCGTTAAAGACAATTTAAATTAAAGATGTATAACTGGATATTAAAACTAGTTCTTTCGGTAGGTGTGCGACCTCCCTTGATATTTCTAACTATTCTTCTGTTTAGGCTCTGAACAAGGAAATGCCTAAAAGTAGGAACCTATAGGTTTCCTCAGAAGGACTCCGCCACTCGTGAAGAACCATGGCCTGTTAGAAGAAAGGGCAGCGAGATGAATGGAAGGGAACTAAAAACCCATGAAATTTATACGTTGAATAAAGTTATGACATTTACATTCCCTTTTCTTTTTGTGCTTTCACCTTTGTATTTATTCTCTGAAATAAGGTTTTTATTCTCTGCAGCACTTTTAACGATACCTAAAGAAGTTATAAAAAGAGAGACTGGGAAACACTATAAAGGGAAATTAAAAAAAAAAAAAAAAGTGTTGTTAGCCCACAAGGACATGGGGAGAATGAACTTGTTTTCTAACATTGGAAAACGGCCCAAAATGCTCATCAATAAGGCCAATGGTGGTCTCACAAACTGTGGCGTGTCCATACCAGGGTGCTATTGCACAACGTTAGATTGTGCACGCAATCAATAAACTCACATGCTGTCTTAGTCAGGGTTTCTAACCCTGCACAAACATCATGACCAAGAAGCAAGTTGGGGTGGAAAGGGTTTATTCGGCTTACACTTCCATGCTGCTGTTCATCACAAAAGGAAGTCAGGACTGGAACTCAGGCAGGTCAGGAAGCAGGAGCTGATGCAGAGGCCATGGAGGAATGTAATTTACTGGCTTGCTTCTCCTGGCTTGCTCAGCCTGCTTTCTTATAGAACCAAGACTACCAGCCCACAGATGGTACCACTCACAAGGGGCCCTCCCTCCTTGATCACTAATTGAGAAAATGCCTTACCGCTGGATCTCATGGAGGCATTTTCTCAACTGAAGCTCCTTTCTCTGTGATAACTTCAGCTTGTGTCAAGTTGACACACAAAACCAGCCAGTACAATTGACCCCTTGTCAACTTAACACACAAACACATCTCCATTAAGTCTCGACCCTTACTTTCTTATTCATCCCCAAGATTTAAATAACTTTAAAAGTCCCACAGTCTTGCATATTAAAAGTTCAATCCCTTTAAAATATCCAATATCTTTTAAAATTCAAGGTCTTTTCAAAATTCAGTCTCTTAAGCCAGGCAGTGGTGGCACATGCCTTTAATCCCAGCACTCGGGAGGCAGAGGCAGGCGGATTTCTGAGTTCGAGGCCAGCCTGCTCTACAGAGTGAGTTCCAGGACAGTCAGGGCTACACAGAGAAACTCTGTCTCGAAAAAAAAACAAAAACAAAAAATTCAGTCTCTTAACTGTGGGCTCTACTAAAATACCTTCTCTCTTCAAGAGGGAAAAATATCAGGCCACAGTCACAATCAAAAGCAAAAGCAAACTCCAACTAATATCAGGGATCCACTAACGATCTTCTGGATTCCTCTAAGGGCTTGGGTCACTTCTCCAGCTCTGCCCTTTGTAGCACACACCTTGTCTTCTAGGCTCCAGATGCCTGTACTCCACTGCTGCTGCTGTTCTTGGTGGTCAGCTCATTGTACTGGCATCTCCAAAACACTGCTGTCTTCAGATGCAACTAGGCTTTACCAACAGCCTCTCATAGGCTCTCTTCATGGTGCCAAGCCTCAACTTTTTTTACATGACCCCTTCAGCCCTGGGCCATCAACTGCAACCGAGGCTGAGCCTTCACCAATGGCCTTCTGCGGCATCTCACAGTGCCCAGGCCTCAGTTGCTCTTCACGACTCCTTCATGCCTTCAAAACCAGTACCACCTGGGTGACTCTTACACATTTCCAAGTACAGCCACAGCACAAGGTACAACCTTGGCTATCTCTGGAACACAGCCTCTGTGCTCTCAGAAAACACTTTCCAGAATATGTCACCTCAGTGATACTGGTTTCTTCTTAATCACCACCGATTTCCCAACTCCAGCTAACCAGCATCAATAGTCCCAGTAATACAATGGTTTTACTTTAATAGTTCTGGTATCTTTTTAATCACAGCTGATTCTTCAGCCCCACCTAACCAAAACCACAGAATCTTCACAATCAAAATATCAATGGCCCTGATAAGAGTTTTACTCTTCCCTCTGAAATTTCACAAGCCAGGCCTCCATCTTCTGCACCATTCTCAACATTATCTTCCAAGCTCCTACACAACATCCCACAGAGCTCTTAACACCAAATGGCTCTTCTAGCCCAAAGTCCCAAAGTCCTTCCACAGTGCTTCCCAAAACATCGTCAGGTTGCCATAGGAATACCCCACTATGCTGGTACCAATTTGTCTTAGGGTTTCTACTCCTGCACAAACATCATGACCAAGATGCAAGTTGGGGAGGAAAGGGTTTATTGAGCTTACTCTTCCACACTGCTGTTCATCACCAAATGAAGTCAGGACTGGAACTCAAGCAGGTCAGGAAGCAGGAGCTGATGCAGAGGCCATGGAGGGATGTAACTTACTGGCTTGCTTCCCCTGGCTTGCTCAGCCTGCTTTCTTATAGAAGCCAAAACCAGCCCATGGATGGTACCACACACAAGGGGCCCTCAGCCCTTGATCACTAATTGAGAAAATGTGTCTGGCAGTGGTGGCGCAAGCCTTTAATCCCAGCACTTGGGAAGCAGAGGCAGGTGGATTTCTGAGTTTGAGGCCAGCCTGGTCTACAGAGTGAGTTCCAGGACAGCCAGGGCTACACAGAGAAACCCTGTCTCGAGAAAAAGAGAGAGAGAGAGAGAGAGAGAGAGAGAGAGAGAGAGAGAGAGAGAGAGAGAGAGAGCGAATGCCCCTCCTGGCATAGTGCAGTGATAGCCCTCACGGGCATTGGCCCCACTGTAGATAAGATGGGGGATAAAAATTTGAGGAGACTCTTCCTCACACCATGTTCCCATCGTTTGTCAGTCTGCTGGGGAGCGGGAGGGGGATGGGGTAGTTCCTGAAGGAGACGCAAGCCAAGAAACATTCTAGCTGCACCCCTGCTGTGGGCCTTTCCAGTCGTCCATGCGGGCAGCCAGCAGAGGGAGCAAGAGTCATTCTGTTTCCCTGTCCCTGACTCCCTTCCCTTCTACCAAGAGGAAATCAGCCACAAGGGGGAGCTAGAGGGAGACTGCTGTCCGCGCGGAGTCTCTGCGGGAGATTCCATTCAGATCAGAAAGACAGGGCCCTGACAAACGTAATAGACCAGTCCCTCCTTCCCTGACTTCTCAGCCTGGAGCTTACCTTTATTTCACTGAATGTCTAAAACTCCAGAGGGGTTGACATCAAATCCGCACTGGAGTCTTTGGGGTCTTTTTCCTTAAAACATCTTTTCCTTTTGTAATTGCCTCTCCCCACACCCACACACCCACACCCCACCCTGTCCCCTTGTCCCCTTATCTCACTTTCTCTTTAAGGAGGAGGGAGGGAGGGAAAGAGGGAAGGAGGGAGGGAGGGAATAAAGACAAGACCAAAACCCACCAACATGTGCAGTAACCACTCTCCCCACTCTCTGGGATTCATTGCAAAAAGTGTGAATGGAGCTCTGGATGAGGAGGGGGGTTTCACTTTGGTAGCTGTAGGTGAACTTAGGATGCTGGGGCATTCCTCGGGATCTTCTCTCTGTGTTCATGTGCTTGCTTAAAATATCTCTATTAGCCGGGCAGTGGTGGCGCACGCCTTTAATCGGGAGGCAGAGGCAGGCAGATTTCTGAGTTCGAGGCCAGCCTGGTCTACAGAGTGAGTTTCAGGACAGCCAGGGCTACACAGAGAAACCCTGTCTCGAAAAACCAAAAACAAACAAACAAAAAATGTCTCTATTAGAATTAAAAAGCAATAACCCAGGTCATCATGACCTGGTGAAATATTGTCTGTACTGAGGTATCATTGATGCAGGCTACAACTTCAAATAAAAGCTCCAATAAAATAGATTTACAGCATAAGACAAGACTTGGTGTACCCAGTCCCTCAGCTGCCTGCTCTAAACCCTCTTACCCACATTATGGGCAAAACCAAGTGAGAATCATGTCAGTGTGTGTTGGCTGTTCAGTTACATGCAAGGGGAGGTCCCTTGGTACACTGATGGCATGCAAAGAAGGGACAGTCACTAAAGACTGTGCCTCTCACCTCAGATAGAGGATAGTGGAGACCCAAAGTCAAGGAGAGATTCTCAGACACTGGCTTGGAGAAAGACTCCCCGTTTCCCCACCCCAGAAATCACTGCTCAGCCACCTCTTGCTTCAGCTGGGTGAAGACCCTGGGAATTTCCTGAAGCCTCAAGTAGACTCACCTGAGACCAGTGAGTCCGATGGCCTAGGCCCCTTGACTGTCCACGATCCTCTAGTCAATTACTCAGTTTTGTATCTGACGTCGTATTTACGGTTTTTATTTGTTTGTTTTTGTATTCTTTTTTTCTAAACATGATTCCCCCAAATTGAGTAAACACCACTTCCTCAGAACTTTACTGTTTAGCTTTAAGGTGGGAAAGGTTCAACAGATTTATCAACAGCAGCAACAGGGCCTCAGGCAGTATAGCAGGGGCTCTGAGGTGACACAAAGCAAGCAGAGCAGGGTGTCTGCTGTTTAGGGTTTCAAATAGAGGGAAGGGAAGCAGGCTTATTTAATATGTGACCTATGCTGCATGACCAAGGTAGGAGAATAGGTCATACTTGGATTATATGACAGGGTCGCTCTGTCTGGGTAAGGGGATGGGGCCTGGTTAATATGTGAGCCATATACTTGACAGTAATCAGGCTGCCACTGATGCCTTCCTAGGGGGGAGGGGGGAGGGGAGCCTCAGTGTGTCCTTGCTCTCTTGTAACCTTCTCTGTTTATGGTAAACTGGAGGACTTGGGGTCTCAAGCCAGGAAGCAGCTTTCGGCTGAATTAGGGCACCATTGGGTTAGAAGGGTTCCTTGTTTGGTAGTCAGAAGTCAGATGATCCTTGGCTCAGAGACTGGTATTCACATACCAGGAGAACATTATCAACTTGTAAAACCATTTGGAGTTGGATTTGTTGAATTCAGGAAGAAATGGACAAGGATAAATACAGGAGTTACCAACTAAACCGGCACATCAAAGGAAGGCGTGTCCGCCACACCCAGGTTTTTACTCAACTTCCTGAAAGATACATTGTTACTCTGCTGGACTTTTTCTGATTTGTTCAAAAGAATGAGTCAAGCTGTTTCTAAAATAGGTTAGAGGAGTAAGTGGGAAGGCAAAAAAAAAAAAAAAAAAGAGTAAAGGTAGTTGTCTGTAAGGTTAATCTCAATCAGAAATAAAGCAGTTCTTGAGTTTTCACCAGGAAATCAGATTAGCAGGGATTAGCAACTGGAGTCTTGAGTGACAGACACCAACAAGCAGAGGACCAGAAAAACTAGTTTTGTGCAGTCCTCTGTAAGGAATTTGCCAAAGCCCAATAGTATTGTATTTCCCAGAGGTTAGTAAGAAGCTCTGACTTAGGTTTGAACCCAAAGCCTCCAGCCTCCAGCTCCCAAGTGCTGGGATAACAAGCATGGGACCTCACCAGCATGGGACCTCACTCCCACCTTGTGGCCCTGGCTCCCAAAGGTATACTCTGCACACGTGAGCAATGTGGCATCTCACCTGAGTGATCGCTAATCTTCATAATCAGTTTAACGGGATTTAGCGTCACCCAGGAGATACACTTGGGGTGGGGGTAAGAGTATTCCAGTAAGAAATAACTGAGGAGGGAGGGCCTGCTCTATACCATAAGCCCCAGACTGAATAATAAAAGGGAAAGGTGGATTTCTGAGTTCAAGGCCAGCCTGATCTACAGAGTGAGTTCGAGGACAGCCAGGGCTACACAGAGAAACCCTGTCTCGAAAAACCAAAAAAAATAAAATATAAAAGGGGAAGGCTATTTGCATCTTGTTCTGTAGTGTTTGGTTGTTGTCTTTTGGAAGGCTGCTCCTTTCTGAAGGGAAAGAGAGGAGGAGTGGATCTGGGGAAAGGGGGGAGGTGGTCAGGAGCTGGGAGGAGTGGAGGGAGGAAAGCTATGGTCAGGATGTTACTGTGTGAGAGAAGAATCTATTCTCAAGAGAGAGACTGTACATATTTTCATGTGAGACTTGCTATGGTATGGACAGCTGTGATGGGCGAGTGACCATCTGTGTCTACCAGTTACGCTGTGACGGTAGCAACATTTTTACTCTGTATATCAGCAAGGAAAAAAGCTTTATAAATAAAATCTGGACATCTTGGACCTCTTTTTAAAAATGTAGAAGTCAGTTGAACACAAGCACTCATCTGTCTGTTTCGTGGTCCCAGCCACACAGGTGCCTCTAGGAATTCCCCACTGCCGTCACCACCATCATGCCCTGCATCCCTTCAAACTGTGAGCCAAAATGAACAGCTCCTCCGCTTTATCAAAGCCGGAAGAAAAGCAACGCTTTGGGAAATGAAAAATAATAATGTGCCTGAGGAAACACCCCATGTGGGTTCGTGGATAAAATGCCACTGAGTTAAAAACGAAATCATTTCAAACTATTGCCTTGGAAAGATGCCTATTTGCAGCTGCTCCCACAGAACGACTGAGATCACATAACTCACACCCACTGAGCAAAGCACTTCCCATGCAGATCCAAGGACGGATCTGCTAAATGCTAGACAGAGACACAGGAAATACAGGGCACATCTGGAGCCACAGAGGCTCGTGTGAGGATGGTCACCAGGGTGCAACCTCTTCTGCCTCTTGGAACCCGAGGACTGCAGTGCTGCTGGCCACTAGGAAACCTC
>CM052700.1:19078021-19149384 GCA_028551405.1 Uromys caudimaculatus
ACACACACACACACACACACACACACCTCCTTCAGCACAGGGTTGAGCAACACCCCAAACTAAGGAGCCAGGCATTCAAGCACTGAATACCAGGACCCTGACCACTATCTCTGAGGGTTCCGGGTCTAGGAGATGGGCCACACTTGAGAAGTGTGTTCTGCCTCAATAATGAGAAGCATCACATGCATGGTTTTCCATCCTGGAGCCTGTGCTGATGCTGTAAACACAAGGGAAATAAAGGACTTGGTGACTCTGGGGACAGCGGCCTTATTGACATCAACCTGCCCCCAGCCTTGAGTAGGACAAACAACCTGCCTGGAGCCAGTCTGGCCTCTCTGCAACTTCCTACAGGAACCTTGAGGACTTGACCACCTGCTGAGCTTGCTGAAACAAAGGATTGGGTCTTTGGGCCTTCCCTTTAAAAGCAATACAGAATAGTAAACTTCAGGCTTTGATCAGAAAACTTTGTCTTGGCTTCATTCTTCTCTCGCACCCTGTCCCTCTTTCATTTCTAGCCTCCCTTTCTTTCCTTTTTTTTTTTTTTGGTTTCTCGAGATAGGGTTTCTCTGTATAGCATTGGCTGTCCTGGAACTCACTCTGTAGACCAGGCTGGCCTCGAACTCAGAAATCCGCCTGCCTCTGCCGTCCAAGTGCTGGGATTAAAGGCGTGCGCCACCACTTCCAGCCTCCCTTTCAGGTAGACCCGGTTCATCCTGAGCTGCTGGAGGCTACAAGCAGGGAAGGTCCCTGCTGAGGACGGACCAATAAGAGGCCACAAGGCTCCTTTCTTTCTGTGACGCTCACCTTTCCCTGAGCCCATAGTCATGGTTTGGAGCTTTCCCCAGACACAGAGTTTTTCTGATCTCTCTTGCAACTTTTTCTTCTTCATACAGATAGGAAATGAGGGAGCCATGCTGAAACTCCAAGTAATTAGTGGGGTCTGGGTGACCCCTGGAGCTAGAGTTGGTATCAATGGAGCTCAGTGGGAGCATAGCAAGACAATAATCCCTCCACCAGCCACACCCTCTCAGGGCTCTGATCAGCTGTCTTATTGTTGCTAAGCTGATTTTCACCCTATATAGGGACAGTGGCCTCCTCTCTCTCTCTCTCTCTCTCTCTCTCTCTCTCTCTCTCTCTCTCTCTCTCTCTCAGCATAAAGGCAACACCCTGAGGGCCTGTTCAGGGATGGGACAAAGGGGACATGACTGGTCACAAAGGCTCTCAGATTTGAACCTTTGAAGTAAGAGATGGTGATACTGTTGGTGACGTTACCTCAATGGTGACTTGTCTGAGTGTGTTCATGACTCCTTCTGTAGCACGGGACTGCAGTCTCGTGTGAATCTGAGTCATGTCACAAACACGTGTCCAGGTCGCTCCCTCGTCACTCCAGGAAGCCCCAAATCCCTCTTTTAGCAACAATGACTGAAGGTATCCATGTGTCCACAAGTGTGACATGAAGAACTGGCAAGGGCAACCCACCTCTGCCCTCCGGCACCCCTTTCCTGTGCTCTCTGCATTCCCTTCCATAAACCTCTGAGAGCCTGAGGTGAGCCTGAGAGACTGAATGTATGCCAAGAGAGGAGAGCAAAGCTGTGGGAGCCAACTGTGAACAAAGCTGTCATCACTTGGCTCTCACTTCCCTGTCAGCTTTGATGTGGTCACACCTCAACTACACCAGATCTTGTCATCTTCTGTTTGGGTCTCATGTGGCCAGGGCCTGTGGTCATAGGGCACAGACATGGCCAGAGCCTTGTCCAGTTCCAGGGATTTAAAAAAACAACAAAACAAATAAACAACAACAACAAACAAACAAACAAAAAGAACTAAAAGAAAACAAGAGTTTCTGTGGCCAGGTTAGCCTAGGCTCACCTGATGTCTACATCTTTTGTGTTCATTTCTCATTCCTCCTATAGATTCCTATAGATTAGGCCTCTTCTTGTTCTTGCAAGGGATGCTGGTCTCATTCTGTTTTGGGAGTTCCTCAGATGTGACAGCAGTATGGAGTGTCCCCTGCCATTTTCTCCACAAACAATGGCTTCTGTGACCAGACAGAGCGAAGAGATGAGTGAGTACTCCTTCTGGGCTGCTTCCTGAACTTAATTTGCTTTTTCCTAATATCTCAAAATCCAACTCCCGATTATAAGGTTAGCAGGGAGGACAGACCCCATAGTGTCTCCTCCTAGGCCAAGTCCTTTTAGAACTATGTTGGGCTCTGCTTGATTCCCCCTCCTCCCCCCTCCCTCTGCTAATCCTGGTGAATGGAAAGAGACTCCCCGTGGAAGACAGTACAGCAGTGATCATCACTCAGATGCTTGTGTGTCAAATGAGTGACATATTTTTGTTGCTGTTTTAGTCAGGATTCTCTAGAGTCACAGAACTTATGGAAATATATATATATATATATTTGGAAATACATATATGGAATTTATTGAATGACTTACAGACTGCAAGTCCAACTAATTCAACAAAGGCCAGCTGTGAATGGAAAGTCCAAGAATCCAGTAGTTTCTCAGTCCCATAAGCCTGGGTGTCTCAGCCGATCTTCTATACATGCTGGAGTCCCAAAGAAGTGGGCTCCAATGCCAGCAAAGGAATGGCTGTGCTAGCAAGGTTAGGGCAAGCAAGCAAAAGACTGAAACTTCCTCCTACCATTGTTCTTATATAGGCTTACAACAGAAGGTGTGGGGCTGGAGAGATGGCTCAGCAGTTAAGAACAGAAGGTGTGGCCCAGATTAAAAGTGTGTCTTCCTGCCTTAAAATCTGTTTTTTTGTTTTTTGTTTTTGTTTTTTCAAAACAGGGTTTCTCTGTGTAGCCCTGGCTGTCCTGGAACTCACTCTGTAGACCAGGCTGGCCTCAAACTCAGAAATCTGCCTGCCTCTGCCTCCCAAGTGCTAGGATTAAAGGCGTGCGCCACCACTGCCCGGTCTGCCTTAAAATCTGGATCACACATTCCTGGATTGTAGTTCATTCCAGATATAATCAAGCTGACAACCAATAATGACCATCACAGACACAACATGAAGTAATAAAACTTACTGCAGGACACACTAGTCATGCATTGCACTTTGGTGGGAACATAATATAGAATACTCCACCAGAATAAAAAAGGAACAACTTTTTTCAGAAGCTAGCAGACATTACAGGGAAGGTACTCCAAGGAGAAGGTATTTTAGCAGAGCGCCCTGTGTGGGCCTTGTTATGATCTGTATGTGTGGCACTGTTAGAAGGTGTGACCTTGTTGGAGTAGGTGTGTCACTGTGGGCGTGGGCTTTAAGACCCTCATCCTAGCTGCCTAGAAGCCAGTATTCTGCTAGCAGCCTTCAAATGAAGATGAAGAACTCTCAGCTCCTCCTGCACCATGCCTGCTTGGGTGCTGCCATGCTTCCACCTCTGAACCTGTAAGCCAGCCCCAATTAAATGTTGTCCTTATAAGAGTTGCCTTGGTCATGGTGTCTATTCACAGCAGTAAAACCATAAGACAGTCCTCACTGGAGCATGATCTTCAGAAAAAAAAGTAAGATCATGAGAAATCTCACAAAGAATGTCCAATCCAAGCCCTTTCTAGGCTGTGGATCCTGAAGTACAGGTGCACTGTGGCAGAAGTGTGTCTGTATGTCCTAGGTAAGGGAGCTAACTAGAACAGAGTCACTAAGGGGATTCAGTGTCTGACCACATCCTAATCCCGGAGGGTGAGGGAACAGTTCAGACCCTTTCTCAATGTGACAGAGCCAAAAGACAGTTGCCCCCTAGGCAAGTGGGATGGTACTGTTTCCGTTTTTAGAGGAAAGGACTACAGGGTATCTTGAAAGAATGTTGCCTTTAGCTGAGATTTGGGCGTTGAGGAAAACCGACACTCTTTATTTTATGCCAGAAAGAAAAACCACAAAACTTGAGAGGCCAATGGCCACTGTGGGTCTTCTTAAGGCTCAGATGTCTCAGATCTATCAAGCCAAATTCTGTTTTATCTCTATCCCTGAAGACCCATGCTTCTGGTCACATCTCCCCAGTGAGGGAGCATTGCCCTGAGCCACATTCTCCAACTCCACACGGAGAAGCAAGTGAGGTTGGCCAGAGGTGAGTTTTATTTAATTAGCGTTAATTAAAACAACCAATCTTCACAGACACCAAACACATAAGGCGAAGAAGTAGAAAAGAAGTGCTCAGCTCTCATCACCCTTTCCCCTCAAAGCTCCTCCTTTCCTATCCCCTCATAGCATCAGGGAAGATAGTGGATACTGATCACCACAGGTCTGTTTTTCCAGCTCCTGTTTAACCAGAGAAAAGACACTGAGAGAAAAAACAAAGCTTGTGGCCCTAGACTCTCCTAGGACCTATTAACATTTCTCCTGGGATCCAATAAATGACCAAGAGTAGATGGATATGCCCATCACTAGCCAAAACAGAGATTTAAAGAAACATTACTTCTGAAGAACAGTTTTCCTAGCAGCTTCCCTGGCTGTTGGTACCTCCCATGACCACCAACCACCCCGCACACAGAAATGCTGTTAAGTTGGAGAAGAGTTCTAGCCACACCCAGTCCTCAAACCAGGACTCTGCGGATCTGCTGGGTTATTGGCATGTGCACTACAGGGACTCAGAAGGAAGATGCCCTTTCAAATCAGAACAGTTTCCTCAGGTAAGCCACTCTTGACTTTGACTCCCACAGCATCAGAAAAGCAAGGTTCTCTGCCTGGGCGGTGCTGTCTCCCACCATTTGTCTTCCTGTCTCCAGCTCCAGTGTCTGTCCACAACTGCCCTGCCCTTCACCGTTAGCCCCCTGACCCTCTGCCCTGGTCCTGCTGCTGGACCCAGCCTTCTGAAGCCTCTTGGCCAAGCCTGGCTTTCTCATACTTCAGCATCCAGTTAAACAATTACTATGCAACTTCCCAAATGTAAGTCCTTCAACCATGCGCTCTTCTTCAGTTTAACCTTCACCCCAACTTCCTGCCAGTATTATCTCCTTTAAACCATACCAGTTCCTAATATCCCTAATCACACAAAACCTATTTCTTCTCTACTAAGACAGTCTTGGGTTCATCCTTTCTGCTCCAACATCCACAAAACCTTCTTCACTGTCAGAGTCTCCTTGACACTGACGTCTTCTCCCAGCTTCAATTCCCTTTACTTTCCTCCTATGTGATTTCTCCTTATCTCCTCTGTCTTAGCTACCTTTCTATTGCTGCGAAGAGACACCATGACCAAGGCAATTTATTTTTAAAAAATGTAATTATGGGCCTGCTTATAGCTTCAGAGGGGATTCCATAACCACCATGGCAGGAGCATGACAGCACGCAGGCTGACTTGGCACTTAAACAGTAGCTGAGGGCTTACATGTTGAGACAACCATGAGGCAGAGAGAAACAGAGACAGACACAGACAGAGAGACAGACACAGACAGAGAGACAGAAAGACAGAGAGATAGATAACTGGGAAACGGAATGGGCTTTTGAAACTTCAAAGCCCACCCCCAGTGACTCACCTCCTCATCCTTCCAAAACAGCTCCACCAACTGGGGGCCAAGTATACAAATGTATGAGCCTATGGAGGCCATTCTTGTTCAAGTCGGCACATCCTTACACCCCTTTACTTCCCCATTTCCTCTTCCCCCAATTCACCTTTGTCCCCTGCTCAGGACACCCTTGCAGAGGGAGGAGGGAGTATGTACTGAGGGAGGGCTCCAGTAACAGCGCAACAACTCGAGGGGACGCTCCTTCCCTTTGACAACAGCCCCAGGTGCCACCTGGTACTGGTAAGACGACTGAAGCTCCGTTTGTTGGCAGAAGTCACCCCAGCGTCAGACAGCCCCTGCCCTCCGCGCCTGAGCCAGCGTCGCTTCAGCACCACGGACAGCTCCTGGACCAGCCCCAGTGGCCCAACTCCGCGGGAACGTCTTACTCCACTTACTTCCAAGAAGCCTCTGCTAACCACCACGTACTTTACTTGACCACTGGCGACAGAGAGCAATGACAAGCAGAAAAAGACTGAGAAGTAAAGCAGAGGCCCTGGGCAAGGCGGATGACCAAGAGGAAAATGAGAGAGGCTGAAAGAGAAAGCAGAAATGGAAGGGAGACGGCAGAGAAGGGGACAGGAGAGGGGGCCAGTGGTTCTGAAATGTTACTAATCTTGGGCATGGTGGTGCACACCTTTAATCTCAGCACTTGGAGGGCAGAGACAGGCTAATCTCTGTGAATTTGAGACCATTCTGGTCTACAAAGTAAGTCCAGGGCAGCCAGGGCTAGTATACAGACAAACCCTATCTCAAAAAAAAACAAGCAAATGAAGTCACTAATTCTTTTCCCTATGTCCAGCCATCTCAGAAACTGAAACCCATCTTTGAGACCTTCTGATGATGGGGACACACCTGCCTCTTTTGTACTCAGCAGAATGTTTTGCTGAGATCCCCTGAAGTGCAGAACCATGAGCTTTCACGGACTCCAGAAAGCACTTGAGGAACTAGTTTCCTTGTGACTGATGTTTCCAGAACCTTCTGGGATGACCATTCTGCTTGACATTTAAGGAAGCATTCATAATTAGTAAACACCGGATTCAGTTTGGGACTCCCCAAACCAAGAGAATAGTGACCATCTAGTTTTAGAATGGCTCTTTCCACCTCAATTAACCCAATTAAGATAAACCCTCACAGGCATAGCCAGAGGACAAGGATTCTGTCAGGTTGACAGTTAACAATGTGAGGCCACATGTGTGTGTAGTGTGCAGTGTGTATGTGTTCTTATGTATGTGAACATACATATTCATATGTGTATACATGCATGTAGAGACCATAGGTTATGGCAAATATCTTTCTTTATTGCTCTCCTCCTTATTTTTTGAGATGAGGTCTCTCCACACCCCCAGACTAGGATTACAGGCATGGGCTACCACATCTCGGGTTAGTTGGGTACTGGAGATCTGAACTCAGGTACTCACGATTGGACAAGTACATGAGCCATCTTCCCAGGCCTATGAATGCTATTTAGAAGCTCCAGCCCAGTTTTATAATTTTTTTTTTTAATGTTAAATCAGCCGGGCAGTGGTGGCACATGCCTTTAATCCCAGCACTTGGGAGGCAGAGGCAGGCAGATTTCTGAGTTCGAGGCCAGCCTGGTCTACAGAGTGAGTTCCAGGACAGCCAGGGCTACACAGAAAAACCCTGTCTCGAAAAAAAAAAAAAAATGCTAAATCAGTGAAGTTTTATTACATAGATATGTTCATTTTCTGCGTTAATGATTGCTAACTTAGGACCTACTTTATGACTTGAATACTCTGAAAGTCTGAATGGGGTGCTGCACAGTAAGGATCACTATGTGGGAAATTTTAACTGTGGTGGTAAATATCAAGATTATATGGAGGCTTTTGTTTGCTTGTTTGTGTATTTTTTTATTTTAGATTTACTTAGTTTATTGCACATGTTGATATTTTGCCTGGGGGTGTGTGTGTGTGTGTGCACCAAGTGTATGCCTGGTACTCACAGGGGTCAGAAGAGAGTGTCTAATCCCCTGGAACTGGAGGTATGGATGGTTGTGAACCATCCCTCCAGCCCCAGTATTTGCATATGTAATGTGTAACCAAAGACAATGCTGCTCTATCCAGTGTGGCCCAGAGAAGCCAAAATGAGCGCTCCTGTTGTGGATGCTGCTGCCGAGTGCTGCAGTCAGCTGGAGACACAGTCGTCTGCCTTTGAGCTACAGTGGCCTCTGTGCCTAGGCATCCCTTGAAGCAGGGAACCTCCTCAGCAGCATTCTCAGTTTAGGCCCTCTGCTTTCAGATGAATTCACATTTCCTCAAGATGGAGGTTTTAGTGGATGCCTTCTTGCCCTTGGGGCACCTTTCCCACCCACCCTGTGCAGAGTTCCACTTATAACTGTGTCCTCGGCCTCGTTGTCTACCACTCTGCATTCTCCATCACCCTGCTGAGTGGAACATTTTCATCTCCCCCTAACACAGCTGATGCCCTTGCTCACTACAGACCTGGAGAATGATCTAACTAGTACAACCACTTTGTACTGGCTGGTTTGTGTCAACTTGACACAAGCTGGAGTTATCACAGAGAAAGGAGTTTCAGTTGAGAAAATGCCTCCATGAGATCCAGCAGTAAGGCATTTTCTCAATTAGTGATCAAGGGGGGAGGGCCCCTTGTGGGTGGTGCCATCCCTGGGCTGGTAGTCCTGGGTTCTATAAGAAAGCAGGCTGAGCAAACCAGCAGAAGCAAGCCAGTAAGGAACATCCCTCCATGGCCTCTGCATCAGCTCCTGCTTCCTGACCTGCTTGAGTTCCAGTCCTGACTTCCTTTGGTGATGACCAGCAACATGGAAGTGAAAGCTGAATAAAGCCTTTCCACCCCAACTTGCCTCTTGGTCATGATGTTTGTGCAGGGATAGAAACCCTGACTAGGACACACCTAGACTATAAACTCTTTATGGATACTGTATGAACCAGAGTTCCCTCACAGTACTTCAGAATGCCAAACTCAAGGTCTTGAGCACAGTAAGTGTTCAAACAGTGTGTTCAATGAAAAAGTAAGGTTAACTGTTGGTATACAGAAGACCAAGGACAAGGAGCATGTGTGCCTGATTGTGGGGAAGGACAGCTCTCTACCCCTGTAAGACTCACTTTTAAAACGGCACGGTAAAGGTTGGCAGTGTAGCTAAGGGGCACAATGCTTTGCCTAGCGTGCACAAAGTCCTGTGTTTGACCCCCAAATGCTACAAAATTAAATGACATGGTGCACTGGCTGGTTCTGTGTCAACTTGACACAAGCTGGAGTTATCACAGAGAAAGAAGCTTCAGTTGAGAAAATGCCTCCATGAGATCCAGCAGTAAGGCATTTTCTCAATTAGTGATCAATGGGGGAGGGCCCCTTGTGGGTGATGCCATCCCTGGGCTGGTAGTCTTGGGTTTTATAAGAGACCAAGCTGAGCAAGCCAGGGGAAGCAAGCCAGTAAGAAACATCCCTCCATGGCCTCTGCATCAGTTCCTGCTTTCTGACCTGCTTGAGTTCCAATCCTGACTTCCTTTGGTGATGAACAGTAACGTGGAAGAGTAAGTTGAATAAATCCTTTCCTCCCCAACTTGCTTCTTGGTAATGATGTTTGTGCAGGAAAAGAAACCCTGACTAAGACACATGGTACTATATTTGGATAAATTGTGTGTATATGTATGTGAGTGTACACACACACACACACACACACACACACACATATACACACACAGAGGTAGCTGTGTGTTTATACATACATATCTGCATTACGTATCAGGTACATATGATATAATGTATTTTCATGAATATATAGTTGAAAATAAAATGTTTCAAGATTTAGATTTCTAGAAAAAAAACTGATTTGGCTTAGAACTTTTCCTCACAGACTTGTGTGTTTTAACACCAGGCCTCCAGTTGGTGGCACTGTTCTAGGGGGTTGGGAGACAGCTGGGGCAGGTGAATCACCAAGAGTAAACTTTTAAAGGTTCCAACTCTGTCCTGCTATAACCTCGTCTCTCTGTTTCCTAGTCAGCACCATGTGAAAAGCCCCTGCTATACGCCGCCATTGCTACATACTGATCCACTCCAGATGTTATGTCTTCCTGCACCAGGATGGGCTGTGCCACCTGAACAACAAACCAAGATAAAGCTCTTCTCTAAGTTGCTTCTGTTTAGGTATTTGATCGTGTCAATGAGAAAAATAACTAATTCAGAAGTCATTTCTAGGCTTCCTCTTAGCTGTGCCACACGCATGTTTTGAAACTAACTCTAGGGTAATTGATGGAACATGAGAATATTGATGAGGACTTCGGATGCCAAAGAGTAGCAAAGCCTTTGGTTCTTCTGCCCAGGGCACTAGTTGAATGCATCCCCGTTACTCTTTTCCATCTGTGTGACATTTGGAGCAATATTTGGGGTGGAGAGATGTATTTCATTTCTATCCTCAGGGTTCCCACCTGGTTCTAGTCAGGTATAACCTTCTAGTCTACTCTAGCTAGGCATGGGAGGGGTGGCATGTGGAAGAGACATATATATAGGATGAAATTTAAAAGTGGCAGTTTCTTTCTAACCTGGCTCGTTCCCAAATAATTAAGACAGAGACTTAGAGATTTATTCAACAAATGTTAAGCACAATCACTGAGCAGATATTCCTAACTTTCTATGTTTTCGAGCCACTTCCCAGCCACACGCCCCAGTTATTTGCATTTAGTCTCCCCTTGGCTCACTCTGCTGTCATGGTCTGGCCTCACCGAGAACTCCTTTGGCATCTTCTCCTCATGCTTGACCTCATGGTGACCTCCTCCTCCTCTTCCTCCTCCTCCTCCTCCTCCTCTTCCTCCTCCTCCTCCTTCTTTCTCCTTCTCTTCCTCCTCCCCCTTCTCCTCCTCTGCCAGGAACCAGAGGAGAGTTAGGATTTTTCTTATTAACCTAGGTAATGCCATTTGTATTAGAGTTAGGCTTGGAGTGATTTAGGCCTAAGGCCCTGCTCCTGAGAAGTAGCTGAAGGCTTCCCAGAGGCCAGGTATTCCCGTTATGGATGAGCAATTAAGCAGTAAAGATATTTGACCAGGCGCATCCCTTATGGTCAAGCAATTAAACAGCAAAGATATCTGGTTGAGCAACTAAACAGTAAAGATATATGGTCAAGCAATTAAACAGTAAAGATAATTGGCCAGGTGTTAAGCAGTAAAGATAGTTGCTATGACAATGTATCCTATCTGCACAAGGAATTTCTTTTACAGAAGATTGGAATTCCCTCCCATCCCTGCTGCCTCCCTGCTCTTCGCGATATAAATATGTAAAGAACAAAGCCATTCAGAGCTTGATCAGAATACAGACTTGCTCTCATTTCTCGTGTCTCTTGTCCTTCATTTGTCAGTCCCCTCCTTAGGTCCACGTTGATGACCCCGAGGGCCGGGGCACCCCTCCTACCCCCTTCTCCTCCTCTTCCCCCTCTCCCTTTTCCCCCCTTCCCCCACTCCTCCTCCTCCTCCTCCACCTTCCTTGTGGCTGTCCTTCTCCCTGACTCTTCTCCCTCGGATCCCTGGCTGGGATCAGAAGTCCAGCCTTCCTATCTCCTCTGCCCAGGCACTTTTTATTCGAGTTCAGCTTTTTATTAAACAATCAGAGATAATTGGGGAGCATTCTTTACACCACATTGACACAGGAGATTCTTCAATATTCATGATAATGTCTGTGTCTGGACCGTAATTAGATGTGGGTGGGGTATACAGAAATCAGTGTCTAAACACAGGGTGCACAAGACCCTCCTCCAACACCGAAACATCAGCTTCTGCCTAGAAGATCCACTGGATTCTGGACAGGTGGGGATCATTGTTGTAGGGGACAAATAGGGGTCCTTTATTCCATATTATAAGAGCTCATCTGTATGTACTGTAGAAAAGAACCAGCATAGGCACATTGTAAACAGCCCAGTACATGCACTTCCACGGCAGTTTGTTGTGAGTTAACCTTTAACCTAGATGTAACCCAGATGCCTCGGGAAGAATGTAAGACCCAGTGGCCTTCGGAGTCTGCAAGCCCTCACTTCACAGAAAGATGATGACAGGGGAAGCCCAGGGGATGATAAGGAGAGAAACTTTAAGACCATGAGTCTCAAAAACAAGGCTGGCCACCTGACCAGAGGGACAAGTAGTGTCCCCACCCCTCTGCCACCACACACAGAGAGTTTCTGAATCATGCTGCTTCTTGTACATTCTGTTAGGCGACGTGACATGGACCAGATTATCATTCTCGGAGAAATAAAGCAGGACCGCCTGGGACTGTTGCTGGAGCTTATTCATGGGCATTTGCCTCACTAGTATACGTTAGGGATGGTGGTCTGAGCCAACATCTGTATTTCAATTCCTACTTTAATGATCTCTGGGACCTGACTTCTTAGCCTGTAAAACAGGCAACAGCAACTGCGTTCCACCACAGGAACTTAGGATAAACCGGCCATCCCCATAAAGCATGACCACGAATAAGCATTTGATTCAGGTGAGCATAATCAAGGCCTATATTGTTACCATTCCTGGTTTTCAAAAGTGATAAATGCCGCTCAGTGACTCTAGTGGCTGCTTGTCTCATCATTGTGACAAAATATCTGTCAAGAAGCAAATTTAAGGAAGGAAGTGGGAGTTTGAGGATTTGGGTTTTTTTGTTTGTTTGTTTCGGCTCACATGTCCAGGTATCAGGAAAAGACAGGAGCATCACAGCAGCGGAGGCCTAAGACATGTTTGCATCTGCAGCCAGGAAATAGTAATGGATGTTAGAGCTGAGACCACTGTAACCTTCTTATTCAGCCTGGGACTCCAGGCTGGTGGGTCAGGCACTGCCATACAGAACTTCAATCCCAGCACTCAGGAGGCAGAGGAATGTGGATCTCAATGAGGTTGAGGCCAGCCTGGACTACAGAGTGAATTTCAGACCAACCAGACTATATAATGAGACCTTGTCTCAAAATAGAAAAATCCACTGCAATTGACCTAATTTAGATAATCCTGCAGAGCATGCCAAGAGGCTATCCCGTAATGGTTAATCTTGGTTGTCAACTTGATTGCATCAGGAATCACTAAGAGAGATGTCTATGAGCAGACTTCCAGCAGCCAATCCAGACTTAAGGAGATCCAAGGGGAGGCTCCTGCTTCTGCTCTTTTGGCTTCTTGTCTCTCACTGGCAAGTTCATCTACCCTGTTTGAGACTTTGTCTACATCACTGCCGCCATTGCACTGACATGCAGCCTGCCTCAGAGACGCTTCGATGCAGTGGGCAGCAGTTTAGCAGTATTAGGCCCAGATCTGAGGGTCCCCAAAGACCACCTGGAGTCGAACTCATATGCAAAAGCAAAGAGTAGTCAAGCTCAGGCCCTCAGGCCCCTGTGACAAAGCAGGGTGTCGCAGAAGGCCCTGAGCACCTAAGATTCAGCCTTTTATTGTGGTTACAGCAGGGAGGGGCTTATCAACTTGGCAGTTACATGATTTTTAACAATGATTTCAGTTGGCTTAAGCAATCATCTATATCTGGATCGTTAGGTATTTTCCTGCTGGTGGCCCATGTCTAGGGTGGTTCCTTCCTGGAATGGTTTGTGTTTTTTTTTCCAGTAATTAGAGTTTAACCTGAAGACAGGGCCTAGCGCATAAAATGGAGGCCTGATTACAAGATAGAGTCTATCTTGTCAGGTTGGGGCCCTTCAACAGAAACTCATAAGAACCCAAAGTGCTGAGAACCAGTCAGGGTTGAATGCTGGGCCTGAATGGGGATAATCATATCGCTTCATGGAAGATGGGGCAGAAAAAAAAAGGTGAGAGCCGAAGATGGGGAAATGTACTGCAGAGACATCTTCTGGGCCTGACGCTGCCATTGCAGCTGTGCTTATGTGCACAAGACTGGAGCCATGGACATTTCCTCATGAATGAGGGAGGGGCTGTGCGGGACAGTTAATGCTTGCTGAGGGAGGGAACGTCACTTTGTTCAGTGGTGTAGCCTCTTGTAAGCTGCCCTGAAGCCAGTAAATAACCTCCCCTGCACTGCTCTAAATCCAGTGGGCCACACACAAAAAGGCATCAAAATAGGATCGGGGCGCGCTTGCTGAGCACAGAGGTTCCAATGAGAGAGGAAGGGTGTCTTAAGGTTTTATTGAGGTGAAGAGACACCATGACCACAGCAACTCTTTTTTTTTTTTTTTTTTTTTTTTTCTGAGACAGGGTTTCTCTGTGTAGCCCTGGCTGTCCTGGAACTCACTCTGTAGACCAGGCTGGCCTCGAACTCAGAAATCCACCTGCCTCTGCCTCCCAAGTGCTGGGATTAAAGGTGTGCACCACCACTGCCCGGCAACCACAGCAACTCTTACAAAGGTGGCTGGCTTAGAGGTTCAGAGGTTTAGTCCATTATCATCATGGCAGGTAACATGGCAGTGAGCAGGCAGACATGGTGCTGAAGGAGCCAAGAGTTCTGCATCTTGATCTGAAGGCAGCCAGGAGGAGACCTGTCTTCTGCAGGCAGCCAGTGGCACAGACATGTCCACTGGAAACAGTGAGAGTCATGAAGCTGGCACAGATGATGCTTTCGAGCTCCAATTTTGGGGTTTTGGTCTCTGCAGGTTGCATTCTTGGGGACTTTCTGCATTATGATTCATTGTATAAGCCTTTTCCTGAGAAAACTAGTGCTGAGTCTTTTTAGGAAAATCCTAAAATTACCTTTATCTGGCCACTATTTGGAAGTCTTCCTTATGCCCTGGGGATCATTAAGCTCAGATAACCACAGAGCTAGAGGAGGCCATTACTCCAGGAATCTGCTTGGGGTCTCTGCCCCTGAGCAAACCCAAACCCTGTAATTGATGCCTGGCAAACAGAGACAAATGACAAACTCTGACTGGCCAGGAGAATAGGTTACAGATTCAAGGTCTCTTCTTATTATAGGCTTAGAGTTCTCTAAAAATGTAATTTAAAGAGAGGGGGACATACAGGTTACACTCCTGGAGGAATAAAACTCAGTAAACAAGATAGATTGACTAAAATAAACTTTTCCTACTTTATAACATAGATGATAAAACATATAGTAATAGAAGTTAGGTATTAGTGTTTGCTATTCATAAAAAAAACAGTTCAGGTAGTTTCCGTTTGTCTGGAGTGCTTTCTTTTTTTCTTTTCTTTTTTTTTTTTTTTTTGGGGGGGGGGGTTCCCAGACAGGGTTTCTCTGTGTAGCCCTGGCTGTCCTGGAACTCACTCTGTAGACCAGGCTGACCTCGAACTCAGAAATCCGCCTGCCTCTGCCTCCCAAGTGCTGGGATTAAAGGTGGGCGCCACCACTGCCCGGCTTCTTTAGATTCTTTAAATTGGAGTTATGGACCTGATAACAAAAAAATATCCTTTCTGTTTGTATTTTCTAATTGTAACTGAATTTGTAACCCTGGGTATGTAATGAAAAGTCAAACATATACTCTGTACCACTTGAATAAGCATTAGTCTGTCTTTGCTCTGTGAGACTTGTATAAATAAAGAAGCACCTGGTTGCTAGTCAGTCAGAGCAGCAGAAATGGCCTGAGTGCTAGCAAGTCAGCTGCAAGATTCCCCTCAGCATCATGCATGGGACGATCTCCTCTAAGGCCTGCCCCATCAGTGAAGACCCTCAGACTCTCCTCTCTGAGCTAGGGAAGGCCCCCGACAAGCCAGGACCCTGGATTGTACACTAGGCAGTGCATAAGCGTAGGAGACCTCAAACCCTACCTCCACAGTGACACACCTCCTCCAGCAAGGCCGTATTTCCTAATAGTGCTACTTCCCCTGGGCCAAGTATTCAAACACGTGAGTCTGTGGCAGCCACACCTAGTCAAACCACCACAAAGGGAATTAGAAAGGGGAATGGAGGGTGAAGTTCATTGTATAAATGAAAAAAAAATTATTATATGAGTTGATTATGTAAATGAATAGAATTCAAGAGTCATGAAGCATGTAAATATAATATCATTATTTAAAGATATAAAACTAAAATTAATTATATGTGTATTAAACTATCTAAATAAATAAGTACATAAAAGAACCTAGCTTCCTCCACCCTGCAAGTAACATGGACTGGAACAGTATTATGTCTCAGGACCCATTTTCTGCAGTACTTGTTTCTACTGTTTTAAGATTCCCAGGCAAAGCCAACTTAAGGAAGAGAGGGTTTGTATTAGTTCACAGTTTGAGGGCACTAACCATCTAGATAGGGAAGCCATAGTGTGGGGAGCTTGAGGTGGCTGATCACACTGTAAACACAGCAGCAAGCATGGATGAATGGTAGTATTTATTGCTTCCTGTTTCCTACTCATCCCAAGACTTCACCCCACGGAATGATACCACACATAAGATGGGTCTTTCCACTTCAACTAAACCTAAATAATCCCTTCAAAGACTTCCTTAGTTATTCTAGATCCTATGGAGTGATGGTAGTGCACTCCTTTAGTACCAGTCCTCAGGAGGTAGAGGAAGGCAGATCTGAGTTCAAATCCAGCCTCGTCTACAGAGCGAGGTCCACGACAGGTAGGGCTTCGCAGAGAACTCCTGTCTCAAAAAAAAAGAAAAGAAGTTATCACACACTGGATAGTTTATAAACAATGACATATTAAGTTGCCAGTTCTAGCATGGCCTTGGTGGGGACAGAATGACAAGGTTCCTGCCCCTGGGACAGGGCCAGCAGACATGGGCCTCCACAAGTGTGGCTGCTGTGGGTGTAAGGCTTGTTCCCATCAAAGCCAAATTACATTCCTACTTTAAGGAACATCTTTCCTGTTAATGATAATGACTCCATGATAGTCAGACAGCAGGAGTGCAAGAGGCGAAGATATAGCTAATGTCTTAGCAAAATGGGAAACACTGGGACCTTCAGCACAACCCATAAAGCTGTGGAAAAGAACTCTAAAAACATGAGTTTGAAAATATATCATTTCTCAGCTATGCAAAAAATAAGGATGCATATGAATTATGAGGGGCTTTATGAATCTAAGAGAACAAAGACAGCTGATTTAATGAGTCAGCTTATCAGAAAGATCTGAAGGCAGGCAGATAAAAAGCCTGGCTGATTCCTGAGTTCAAGGTCATCCTGGAACACCTCAAGGTTAGGCTCAGGTGTGGTAGAAATGGTCATTTCATGACAAGGTCCCACCCAGCTAGTTTATCATCTGTGTTTAACAGAGGCAGGCAGATCTCTGAATTCTTTTGCAAAGTTAAAAGAAAATGTGTGCTTGTTGTTTTCCAGGAATTAAGGGCCCGGGGTCGTGGGATACTGATTCATAGGATAATCTAAAGGAAAACTGAAGTCAATGACTGGATCGATATGTAAAATCTTATGATCTTCAGGAGATGAGTTATCCAGAGAAAATTTTAGAATAGAGAGAGAGAACTGCTTTGAGAACTGCCTCAAGCAGAACATGTTAAGAGAGCTCTTTAGAGATCTCCAGAAAAAGCAGATCAGAGAGAGAGAAAGAGCAAATGAGAGAGAGAGAGAGACAGAGAGAGAGAGAGGGAGATAGAGAGGGAGAGAGAGAGGGAGAGAGCGAGAGAGTGAGAGAGAGCGCAGAATAGAGAAAAAACTGGCTGGAAAGCTGCCTCCAGCAGAACATAGGCCACCAGCTTGGACCCACGATTTGACTTCGAATCTTTTGTTTTTGGCACTCTCAGACACCCCTTCTCTCAGAACCCTCTGCAAGCCAAGGCTGGCCCTTGGCATTAAGTTTCACAGATCTCAAGTCCAATGTCAAATCAGAGTTGGTGTCCATTCATGAGTGCTGTGCCTTCACAGAACAATCACCACCTGAAGCTTCCAGCTCTTCCTCCCTTTACCTGGGACGTTAGGAACGCCGCCAGGAATTTCTGAGATCATAAACATTCAAGTTGTGCCAGAAGCATTAGCCCGGCTTCTCCAGGGAAACAGAAGCAGTCGGGTGCATGCGCGTGCGTGTGCACGTGGGATGTGTACATGTGCATGCGTGCTTCCTCAGGCGAGGCTGTCAGGCTGGAGAGCACAGAGGAGCTCCTTTGTAGTTCACGAATGCTGCTGGCTTTTACTTGTCAGATCTGTCACTCTTTGTCCTACTCAATGTCCCCCTCCACTCACTTTACTTAAAATCTGCCAATTTTAATGTTACACTCATCCAAAAACACCTTCCCAGAAACCAGGAAAAAAAATATCAGACCAACTATCTAGGCACTGCAGCTGTCAAGCTGGTTGACACAACATAACGATCACACCTTCATTGCTTCCTCCCTGTGTTGACCACATATCCTCCCAGTACACAGCCCATACACCTACAAGGCAAGTAAATATTCGAGTTTTTAACTATGCAGAACCTAAGAGTCTGATGATTTAATCTGAAAATGTACAGGGTGGCATACACCTTTAATTCCAGAACTTGGGACGCAGAGGCAGGCACATCTCTATAAGTTCCAGGCCAGCCAGGGATACAAAGTAAGACCTTGTACTGGGGGAAAAGTAGGGGGACTCTCACTGACAACTTCAGAGAAATAATGCAGTCAGTTCTTTTTCTTTCTTTCTTTTTTTTTTTTTTTTATATTTATTTACATTTCAAATGTTTTCCCCTTTCCAGGTTTCCCCTTCAGAAACCCTTTATCCCATCCCCCTCCCGTCTCTATGAGAGTGCTCCCCCACCCACCCACTCCCATCTTCCCTCCCTGGCATTCCCCTACACTGGGGCATCTAACACCCTCAGGCCCAAGGGCCTCTCCTCCCACTGATGGCCAACAAGGCCCTCCTCTGCCACATATGTGGCCAGCACCATGGGTCCCTCCATGTGTATTCTTTGGTTGGTGGTCCAGTCTCCGGGAGCTCTGGGGGGTCTGGCCAGTTGACACTATTGCTCCCTCCATGGGGCTGCAAACGCCCTCAGCTCCTTCAGTCCCTTCTCCAACTCATCCATCCAGAACCCCATGCTCAGTCCAATGGTTGGCTGTGCGCATCTGACTCTGTATTTGTCAGGCTCTGCCTGAGCCTCTTGGGAGTCAGCTTGTCATGCTTCCATCAGCAAGCACTTCCCAGCATCCATAAGAACACCTGGGTTTGGTGGCTATATATGGGATGTATCCCCAGGTGGGCAGTCTCTGGATAGCCTTTCCTTGAGTCTCTGCTCCACACTTTGTCTCAATAGTTCCCCCTGTGAGTATTTTGTTCACCCTTCTAAGAAACACTGAAGCATCCACATTTTGTTCTTCCTTCTTCTTAGGCTTCATATGGTCTGTGAATTGAATCTTGGGTATTCCGAACTTTTGGGCTAATATCCACTTATCAGTGAGTACATACTGTGTTTGTTCTTTTGTGACTGAGTTACCTTACTCCAGATGATATTTTCAAGTTCCATCCATTTGCCTGCGAATTTCATGAAGTCATTGTTTTTAATAGCTGAGTAGTATTCCATTGTGTAAATGTACCAAATTTTCTATATCCATTCCTCTGTTGAGGGACATCTGGGTTGTTTCCAGCTTTTGGCTATTATAAATATGGCTGCTATGAACATAGTGGAGCATGTGTCCTTATTACATGTTGGAGCATCTTCTGGGTATATACCCAGGAGTGGAATAGCTGGGTCCAATTTTCTGAGGATCCACCAAACTTATTTCCAGAGTGGTTGTACCAGCTTGCAATCCCACCAGCAATAGAGGAGTGTTCCTCTTTCTCCACATCCTCGCCAGCATCTGCTGTCACTGTTCTAACCAAGTAGAAACCAATGCCCCCATCTCCCTCATTTCTCAAGATGCTCAAAACCAAGCCAGGCAAGGATCACACTCCTGTCAACCCAACTACCTACCGCAGACACTGAAGCCAAGGGAATCCGAGGTGCTCTGGAGTTCAAGACCACCCTGGAGAAACATAGTCAAATACCACCTTTAAAAATAGTAAGAGTCCATTCTCAAAACGATGGAGTGGAAGCCAGGTGTGGGGTGCACACCGGTAATCCCAGAACTTGCTGAAGTTGAAGCACGAGGAAACCATCATGGACTATAGTAGACCTGTCTCAAAAGCCAAAATAAATAAGTGCGTGCATGCGTGTGTAAGTGCCTGCTGCCTGCGTCCGTGCGCCGGGGAGCGGGCTCTCATGACCAAGTTCCATGCCTTAAATACTTCATTACATTTGGAAGAATGGTCATTGTCTTCTCACACTGATTTGCTCAGTGCTTCATATCACTTTTCTCTACTTTTTACAGCAATCCTGAAAGATGAAGTAAATCCACAGGCCTGGGTGTGCCCATAACAGGAAATCCACATAACCCCGCCCCGCTCCCTCCCCCCCACCCCACTCCCTACCCTCCCTCCCTCCGAGTGATGGCGAGCCTTGCAAGCTGGTGGACAGCTCTGCTATGTTAAGTTTGCTCTATCTTTTTATTTCTGTCATCTTTAATTCACTACCTTGGTTCAGCAGCCTAAGATACCTGTTTTTCCCACAGCCATCGGTTTGCATCCTAGTTATCAAGATGTCTGAGACAAAGATGGAAGCCCCAATGCCCTTTAACAATACTTTGCTGCGTAGCCAGGCATGGTGGCAACACCTGTAATCCCTGATGAACTCTGTAAGTTCAAGGCCAGCCTAGTCTATGAAGCGAATTCTAGGACAGCCAGGCTACACAGAGAAACCCTGTCTTGAAAAAAAAAAACTTTTTCTGACCAGACTTTATCATGCCTTACACCTGCTTATTGACTGGCCATGTAAAGGAGCCCGGGAAACATTCTCTATTTTGGACATAGACGTGTTTGTCAAAGATTTTGTTGTTCTTATTTTCCGTGTATGTGTGTGCCTGAGTTTATGTATATGTACCACATCCATGCAGGTGTCCCTGGAAGTCAGGGAGGATGGCGGATCCCATGGAGCTCAGATTACAGGTAGTTATGAGGTGTAAGATGACTAGGAATGGAACTTGGTCCTCTACAAAAGCAGAGAGTGCTCTTAGCCAAGGAACTATGTCTCCAGCCCCAGAGGTTAGCGAGTACTGCCCATGAGAAAACAGCCACAGGAAGTTGGATGTGGGTTTCTGAAACAGAGAACTAATCAAAGTTTGTGGGTGCTGGACGGTGGGGGTTTGGGAGAAGGGGAGCTACAGCTCTCTCCTACAGCGTGTTCTGTAGACACCCACTCTGCCTAGAAATGTGTGGGGAGGGAAGTCTGAGGAAAAGGGTTCAGCCACACCCCGCTGACACACCCCAAAACCATCACAGACTCCAGATTCCTGACCCACAGGAACACTAATGAAATTTTAATCCTTGGTCTCTCCCTGCCAAATCTGAAGCTGGAGGCTTCCGCAAAGCAGTAACGGAGATGCTTCTGGTAAGGAGTTCTGCTAAACCATCCCTAGGTGCGTCTGGCTGGGCTTCAAAGAGAAGACGTGGTCGATGCCTGGGTGCGGGGAAACATATTTGCCAGAAGAGTTTACACACAGAAGGGGCTGAGCAGCTCCCGGTGGGCAGGGAGAGAAAGGCCTGCCTCCATGTACCAGCAGCAAGGGAGCTGGCAGTGGAGTTCCTAGCAAGGTTTATGGAATTCAGTTCAGGGTTAGTGCTCTTTTTTTTTTTTTTAAGAGTTTTGAGCAACAACCTAACTGCCTCTATCAGTGCCTGGAATGCTCGAGGCCTCACTTGGAGTCATGGTTGCCTGGAAGACATTCTTGCTGGGTCAGAAAACTTGAGTCATCCAGTGTTCCTTAGAGTTAAGTGGAGTGAACCAGGTGACCCTAAAACTGTTAATGAGGTCACTCTCTAGAGTGACAGGAAAGGCATATGTCAGGCCACTTAAAACTGATGGCTCTTCCTTCAGCAGTATCTAAGAGTTCCCTTTTCTCCACATCCTCACCAACATTTGTATTTTGTTTTGTTTTGAGAAAGGGTCTCATTACGCCGCCCTCACAGGCTTGGAACTCAGTATGTAGACCTGCCTGCCTCTTTCTCCCTAGTGCAGGAATTAAAGGCGCTCGCCACCACGCCTGACTTGTTTCTTACAGATCATCCTTTCCAAGGCAAGCGGGAGGGGGGGTGGGATGTGGATCTGTGAGAGGGGGGACTCGGTGGTGGAGAATGGCTGGAATGTAAATAAATAAAATAATTTTAAAAACTGTTATGCTGACTGTGGTGGAATGTAATATCGAAGTAGTTTTTATTTGCATTTCCCTTATGGCTAGTGACGTTAAGCGTTCTTTTTTTTTTTTTTTTTTTTTTTTTGGTTTTTTGAGATAGGATTTCTCTGTGTAGCCCTGGCTGTCCTGAAACTCACTCCGTAGACCAGGCTGGCCTCGAACTCAGAAATCCGCCTGCCTCTGCCTCCCAAGTGCTGGGATTAAAGGCGTGCGCCACCACTGCCCGGTTAAGCGTTCCTTTATGTGTCTATTGGCCATCTGTACATGGTCTTTTAAGAATTGTGTTTGTCTCATTGGCCTTTTTATTGATTGGGTGGTTGGCTTCTTGATATTTTTTTGAGTTCTTTAACCCTGCCACGCACACTTATCAAACATTTCCTTCCATTCTGTAGACCGTTTCCACGGGGTTGCTTTCTCTTTAATAACTTTTATACCTTTTGATAATTTCATGCATGTATACAATGTATCTTCACACGTCTATATCCAACTCTCCCGTGGCACTCACACCCTCAGCCCATCCCCCTCTCGCCCTTCACATCCGCTTTCCATTTTTAAAAACCTGCTGAGCCCAGTGAGTGCTGTCTGCATGCACCTCTGTGTGGAGCCGGCCACCACGGCATGAGCAACCTAGCATCAGGCACACCTGGGAAAAATTACTCCCCTTCCCCCAGTATCCATAGACTGCCATTAGAAGTGGAGCCTCATTTCCCAGCATTCCCCCCTGACTTCCAGCTCTGACATTCTCCCAGACCCAGTGTCAATAGTTCTCAGTCCCCTCACTAACAGCATGAGCCCAGCTTCCACTGTCCACATTCCTCCAGTGACCTAAGAACTAAATGATGATGCTGAGCTCAGGGGTGACTCCGTTCTCAGCATCCATTTTGCGACCTGTTATTCTGTGTCTGTCTCTGTGTGTCTGTCTCTCTCTCTCTCTCTGTGTGTGTGTGTGTGTGTGTGTGTGTGTGTGTGTGTGTGTTAACTCTTTTTTATTATTATTACCACAGTTTTATTAATAGAAAAATGACACAAGCTAGAATAGTCAAGGGGAGAGACACAATTCTGAGAAGGGTCATAAATTACCTCTACTGTTCTTCCCTTGCTCACCCCTCTGACATGCACGTGTGATTATGTACAGAACCCTGGTAACCAGAGCTCAGCTAAGTTTCTAAGTCCAGAGTTTGTACTGACGTTTCGTTATCTAAACACAACTGATTGAATCATTTGCTACAAAGGTGAATGCAACCTCTAGCTCCTCTCCACTTCCAGGTTTGTGGAGAGGTTTGAAGCCCGATTTTACAGATGGTCTGTAAGGTTGCAGCCAGCTCCATTCCTGCATGACATTGATAGCAACAATTCTCTTCAAAACCACCACCATCTTTTTTTTTTTTGGATATTTACTTCATTTACATTTCAAATGTTTTCCCCTTTCCAGGTCCCCCATCCCATCTCTCCCCCCCCCCCCCGCCTCTATGAGGGTGCTCCCCCACCCACCTACCCACTCCCATCTTCCCTCCCTAGCATTCCCTTACACTGGGGCATCTATACCCTCAGGCCCAAGGGTCTCTCCTCCCACTGGTGGCCAACTAGGCCCTCGTTGTGACAAAAAACCCCAACAGAAGTTAAGAGGGCTTTGTCTTGGTTGTTGCTGTTGTTTGTCTCCTCGCTGATTCAAAACTGTAGCAAATTAACAAGACTGACTACTTCCCACCAGGAGGACCATTTTCTGATCACTAGTATAACTCTCTCACCACTCTGATACTCCTAGTGCCCTCACCTTTCTCTGCTGTGTCTCTAAGACGTATGTACGTGAGGGTCTATGATTTGCTGAGGAAGGGTACCCCAGACTCAAATAGTATACAAATGTAAAGAGTGTTTTACTCTGCAGAGTCCAGCATGCTGGGGTCTCTCATTACCAAGATAGAGAGACAACCAAGTGAGCTCGCAGGCCTGATTTAAAGCATATTAGGGGAATCCTGAGGTAGGTGGGCTTTGTCTTACTCTGTCTCTAGGCATTTCAGAGCCATTGCTCAGGCAAGGTGGTGGCTGCAAACTGTTGCTGAGGAATCCCTGGTAGTTGTTGTTGCTGTGTTGTTTTGTTTTTAGTTTTCTGGCTTTTTTTTCTATCTAGAACCTGACGTGCCTGGGCTTGTCCAGCTTTTAGGCCTAGTCTCCCGGACGTCAATTTGAGCCTGTCATGGAGTCAGCCTAGCCCTTTCACATAGTTATGTAGGGCACATTCCTCCTCTTCCATCAGTGTAGGCTGCACAAAAGCAGGATACCAACTTTATTTGCTGCTGTGTTCCTAGAGTCAAAGAATACCCACACTGTTTTTAATAATTAAGAAACAAATCTGGGAGGCAGGAGAGACTGCCCAGCAGTTAAGAGCACATAGTGCTCTTGCAGATGACCCACACAAATAGGTTAAAAGGTTTTGTTTTTTTTTTTAAAGAAACTAATTGTATAGAGAGAGCAAGACCCACTGTCAGGACACTATACACTGACTCCTAGGGAGGGCAGAAAACAGGTCTCCTTCCATCAGACAGAAGGAACACATTCTAATGTTCCACGGTGGGGGGGAGGGAGGTTGACTATAGTTCAAAACCACCTATTATAGAGTTTTTTATAGAGAACTAGAAAAGGAGCTCAAAGGCTCTAATCGGAGTATTGATAAGGGGATGGAAATACTAGGTACCGAGACCTGATCAGCGTTCATTGTGTACATGTACTAATATCATATTGCACCCCAAAATATGCATCATTACTTCGTTAAAAAATCGTAATGTCTAAGGAGGTAGAATTTAACTATCCTGATTTGTTCATTACATACTGTACAAATGATCTGAGTTATTCTGTGGTCCATAAATAAAATATGTATAATTAAAATAAGATTTGTAAAACATAAATTCTATGATAATCGACGTTTTCCACATACTTATTTTTATATATTTACACATATTTTATTTATTTACCTACCTCTATTTTCCAAAGACCATACAATCTTTCATCATATAAAAGTCGATGAATTGTTTGTAGAAGATCGCATTATTTTATGACGTGGGGATGTGGTTCAGTTGGTAGAAGGTTTGCTTTGCAGAACAAAGCGTTCTATCTCCAGCACCACATAAACTGGGTATGTGGTAACATATGCCTGGAATCTCAGCACGTAGGGGGTAGAGGCAGAATTATCATGAGTTCAAGGTCATCCTCAGCTATACAGCAAATGCCAGCCTAGGATGATGAAATTCTGTCTCCAGAAAGGGCCATCAAGTACTCACTAGGTAGGAGTGCTTACTACCAAGCCTGCCGACCTAAGTTTAATCTCTAGGACCTACCCACGTGGTGACAGGAGAGAGCCAACTCCTAAATGTTCACTGTAGCACATGTACACCTATAGACAGACATTCAGAGAGAGAGAGAGAGACAGACAGACAGACAGTAAATAAATGTAAAAAAAAATTAAAACATTTTAATACTGAAAGACATATCAGCACTCAGAATGCTGAGGCAGTAAGATTATCAATTTGAGATCACACTGGACCACACAGGAAGTTCTGTGTCAGCCAGGGCTACACAGTGAGATACTTTTTCAATCTAGAAAGAAAAGGGGCAGGAGATAGGGGTGGGTGGGAGAGAAAGAAAGCACATAGTCAACTCTAATTCTTTAACCTTCACAAGTCTGCAGACCTAAAGCAGAAAAGGCCTTTTGACAAAAATCCAACATCCCATTATAAAAAAACCTGGAGATTTAAGAAGACAAGGAACATATCTCAACATAATAAAGGCAATATACAGTGAGTTTGCATCCAAAATCATGCTAAATGAGACACACTCAAAGCGTTTCCACTGAAGTCAGGAACAAGACAGACTCCTGTTCAGCCTAATGACTGACATTTTAGCTCAGCATAAGTGAAGGAGAAACGAGGATACAAATAGAAAAGGCAGAAGCCTAAGTATCCTTGTTTGCAGACAGTTCTAGATATGAGACCCTGAAGACTCACCAGAAATCTACAGCTGATAAACACACTCAGCAAGGTAGCAGGACTTTGGGGTGATCTTTTTATGCACTGTGTAAAGACTGTCTTTGTATTCTTCAAATGCTGATTTTTGTGCCAGCAGAACGTTGAGTGCAAACCGGATGTAGTGGCTATTTCCGATTGTCAACTTGGCTATATCTGGAGTGAATTACAATCCAGAATTAGAAGGCTCACCTGTGACCTAGATCTTGAGTCTGGAAGACACAAGTTTCAGGTGTGGTGGTGTGCACACGTCTAATCTGGGCCACACCTGCTGCTGGAGATCTACATAAGGACATTGGAAGGACTTTGGAACTTTGAGCTAGAAGAGCCATTGGGATGTTAAGAGCTCTGTGGGGTGTTCTGTAGGAGCTTGGAAGATAATGTTGAGAACAGTGCAGAAGATGGAGGCCTGGCTTGTGAAATTTCAGAGGGAAGATTAAAGACTCTTGTCAGGGACATTGCTAGTTTGATTTAAGATTCTGTGGTTTTGGTTAGCTGGGGCTGAAGAAATCAGCTGTGATTAACAAGATACCAGAACTACTAAAGCAAAACCATTGCATTACTGGGACTATTGATGCTGGTTAGCTGGAGTTGGGAAATTGGCGGTGACTGGGAAGAGACCAGCATCATTGAGGTGAAATCTTCTGAGAAGTGTTTTCTGAGAGCACAGAGGCTGCATTCCAGAGATAGCCAGGGTTGTACCTTGTGCTGTGGCTGGACTTGGTTTTTGTTGTTTTTTTGTTTGTTTGTTTGTTTTTTGTTTTTGGGTTTTTTTTTTGTTTTGTTTTGTTTTTTTTGAGACAGGGTTTCTCTGTATAGCCCTGGCTGTCCCAGAACTCACTCTGTAGACCAGGCTGGCCTCGAACTCAGAAATCCACCTGCCTCTGCCTCCCAAGTGCTGGGATTAAAGGCGTGTGCCACCACTGCCCGGCGTGGCTGGACTTGGTAATGTGTAAGAGTCACCCAGGTGGTACTGGTTTTGAAGGCGTGAATGAGTCATGAAGAGCAGCTGAGGCCTGGGCACTGTGAGAGGCCGCAGAAAGCCATTGGTGAAGGTGCAGCCTCAGTTGCAATTGACAGCCCAGGATTGAAGGGGTCATGCAAAGGAGGTGAGGCTTGGCACCATGGTAAAGCCTAGTTGCAGCGGAAGACAGCAGTGTTTTGGAGATACTAGTACCATGAGATGACCACCAAGAACAGCAGCAGCAGTGGAGTACAGGCATCTGGAGCCATGTGTGCTACAAAGGGCAGAGCTGGAGAAGTGACTCAAGCCCTTGGAGGAATCCAGAAGATCGTGAGTAGATCCCAGAGATTGGACAGTTGGAGTTTGATTTTGATTTTGATTATGACTGTGGCCTGATATTTTTCCCTCTTGAAGAAAGAAGGTATTTTAGTGGGGCCCACAGTTAAGAGACTTTAAATTTTTAAAAGACTTTGAATTTTAAGAGATTAGATGTTTAAAAGGGACTGAAATGTTAATATGTAAGAATTTACAAAGACTGTGGGGCTTTTAAAGTTATTTAAATCTTGGGGATGAATAAGGAAGTAAGGGTCGAGGCTTATTGGTGATGTGTTTGTGTGTCAAGTTGACAAGGGGTAAATTGTACTGGCCAGTTTTGTGTGTCAATTTGACACAAGCTGAAATTATCACAGAGAAAGGAATTTCAGTTGAGAAAATGCCTCCATGAGATCCAGGTGTAAGGCATTTTCTCAATTAGTGATCAAGGGTGGAGGGCCCCTTGTGGGTGGTACCATCTGTGGGCTGGTGGTCTTGGGTTCTATAAGAGAGCCAGCTGAGCAAGCCAGGAGAAGCAAGCAAGCCAGTAAGCAGCATTCCTCCGTGGCCTCTGCATCAGCTCCTCTCCTTGACCTGCTTGAGTTCCAGTCCTGACTTCCTTTGGTGATGAACAGCAACGTGGAAGTGTAAGCTGAATAAACCCTTTCCTCCCCAACTTGCCTCTTGGTCATGATGTTTGTGCAGGAATAGAAGCCCTAAGACACTGGACTTTGGTACAGTTATTCAAATGGTTACATCGCATTTTGTAAACACTCCCTCTTTCCCCTCTGATTGTTTTAATAAAAGGGTGATAGCCTATAGCAAAGATGGAGAGATTGGGGGCAGAGTAGGGGGTACACCTCTGGCAGAGAAAGGGGGGGGTGTTCTGGGAAAAAGTCAGGCGAGAGATTCACCACTGAGATTTGGAGAAACTGAGGAGAGGTAACCAGTCATGTGGCAAACATAGGATAGTATAAACAGGTTGAGTTCCGAGCTAGTTGGGGAACAGCCTAGTTTAAGGCCTAGGCGTTAATTCGTAAATAAATAAGCCTCCCTGTCATTATTTAGGAATTGGAGCAGACATAGAGCAGCCCAAACAGTTAGAGCAGGCTACAAATTAGCACACAAGTATCAGTTGTCCTCCTACACACAAACAACTAGCACACTGAGAAGGAAACTGGGAACCGCACTCTTCACAGTAACCTCAAAGATAATCTATCTTGGGTACCTCTAATCAAGAAAGTAAAGACTTGTACAGTGAAAACTTTAAGACATTGAAAAAGATAGCAGAAGATGGAAAGACCTCCTACACTTCTGGACTGGCAAGAATAATATTGTGAAAATGGGCATCCTGACAAAAGTAATCTACAGACTCACTGCAATCATCATCAAAATTCTAACATAATTCTTCACAGAAATTGAAAGAGATACTCTTAAATTTCATATCAAAACACCCAGGATAGCCAAAGCAATCCTGAACAATTAAAATTTTAAAACTACCAGCAATATCACCATCCAAGACAGCAAGTTATACCACAGAGCTATAGTAATAAAAACAGTATGGCACAATGACATAAAAGTAGGCACACTGATCACTAGGATAGAACAGAATATCCATATTCCTACAGCCGCCAATATTTTGGCAAAGAGGCCAATAATACACACTGGAGAAAAGACAGCACCTTCAGCCAACGGTGCTGTTAAGCCTAGAGCCATCTTGCTCACTCTGCACAAAATCCAACTCCACATGGATCAAGGACTTCACTACAAGATCAGATACCCTGAATTTGATAGAGGAAAAATAGGGAATGTACTCGGGTTTTAAAAAAATGCTGGGGTTGGGGTAAATGTCTAGTAGGTAAAGGCTCTTGCTACCAAGCCTGACAACCCGAGTTTGTCCCCAGGACCCACATGGTGGAAGGAGAGAATCAGTTCCCTCAAGATGTCTTCTGACTCCACACATACGCTCCGGCATGCACGTGCCCACACACATATACACACAATAAACAAACAAATGTAAAAATGCCAGGCACTGCAGCACAACCCTGTAATAATCTCAGCACTGGAGAAGTAGAGACAGGCAGACCCCTGGGACATGCAAGCCAGCTAGCTAGCCTAGTGGAATCAGTGAGCTCATAGTTCAGTGAGAGACCCTGCCTCAAACAGAAAGAGAATAATCTGACCTCTGGCACATACACACAAGTGCACATACATGAACACACAAGTGCACACACATGAACACACCTCATGTGCACACATACACTATAAATAAGTATAATTTTAAAAGACTTTAAGAGGGGAAAATGAAGATATTTCGTATCTACTAAGGAATTTATTATTTAAAGCTTTCACTGACAAAAGGCAGGAGGATCTCTGAGTTTGAGGTCAGCCCAACCTACATAGCAAGTTCCAGGCCATGCAGGCCTACATAGTGAAAGCCTGCCTTAAAAAAAAAGAAAAGAAAAAAAAATTAAAGAAAGAAAAGAAAAAGCCTTCACTGAGAGAGACATGACTATACTTCTATCAGCAAGGAAGGAAAACGAATCAGGAAACAGGGAATGGGGAGTAGAGATCAAGAAATCCACTCACTGTGCACACATGAGTGAAACATGCAATGTGCTGAGTCTCCCCAGATCTTTCCTGTCCCTCTCTACTCTACAAATGCCTTGGGAAGCCAGGAAGTGTGAGTTCCATCAACAGGATTCCCTGGTCCTCTGGCTTTCCCATAAGAAGCTCTGCTAGTTCCCCGCAGAAGGGGAAGATACCGAGTTCAGAGTACACACAGTATTCTCCCGGTCCCCACTGTCAGCTGATCCTTGATGAGGCAAGCAGACCCAAAGCCACTGTCACTCTGCTCCCATACACAATGCTCCTCCTGGGTGCCAAGACTGCTCCAGACCCACCCAGAGCCCCCATGCTTGTGACAACCTCCGATTTGACTAGCTCCAGCATATTGCACTCTTGTGGATTTCTGAATCCCACCCATGACTTTCATAAAAGTTAATTTATGCATAGGATGTGAGCCATGCTAATCCTGGTATGTAACTTGTTTCCTGTGAAGTCTCTGAGCACCAGTTAAATCTAAGCACTTGCTGCTCAATCACTACTAGTCAGAGGGATGGGAACTGTCCTGCACCTGAAACATCAGACATCACCCCACTAAGATGAGCAGGGTGGGTTGGTGACCCGATGGCACAAACCTGGCGATCTGAGTTCAATTCCCTGGATCCCACAGTAAAAGAGAGAAAACATCCCCCACAAGTTGTCTTCTGATCCCCACGTATGTGCCACGGCACGCATGCCCCCATGCTCATGCACATATCACAGACTTTTTTTTTTAAGGATGAGCAAGGTGAGGTTGCAGAAAAGGCAGAAAAAAATACGTGGTTCAGAGTCAGTGTCTACAAGTTTTAGGGTAAAATGTCTGTCTGTGCCCCCAGGGCATGAGATGTCAAGCTTATTTCTACCTTAACATCTTTGTTCATCTACAGTACTTCAACTTAGTGCATGCTGCATTGAATTCCCCTTCCCTCCTCCACTCAAACTGCATCCATCTCTCCAGGTGATACTCAAATCTCCATGTAGAGAGGCTATCTTGTGTACTGTATGGATACATCCCGTCAATGGTCTGAGGCTTAGGCAGGAGATGGGAGGTGGGACATCTGAGAGGCAGAAAGAATTCTGGGAGAGAAGCAGGTGTGGGAAGATTCACCTGGGAAGATGTGAGGAGACTGACAGAGTAACTGAGCACAGGTAATCAGCCATGTGTCAAATGGGTTACTTTAGTTATGATCTTGTCAGAGAAGAGCCTAGCTATATGGCCAAAAGCATTTGTAAATATATTTTGAGTCTCTGGGAGCATGGGGCTGGGAGGCAGAACAGAAGTAACTTTACATCTCCAGCCATCTTTGATTCCTGTCAGGAGCCAAACCTGTGAGATGCTGAGAGCCAAACCCATGAAATTACCTGCTGTTCTGTGAAGCTTAGTCAGTTAAGGTGCAAGGTTAGAAAGGACAGGGTGTCTGAGGTCTCAGGTCCCAGAAATTGAAAGAACGTCTAGTATTTCCTGAAAACTGGTTACTTGGGCCATGTGTAACCTTCCCGCCTGCCTGTCTTTTTAAACTGCTGTCCTGAAATAAACTTCAAGAGCTTGATCACAATATAGACTTGCTCTCCTTCTTCGTGTCTCCTGTCCCCCATTCTTTCGCCCCCTCCCCAGGTTCCCGCTGAACCCCTGCAGGCCGGGGCAGATTCCTTTTCTTCCTCACCACCCAGCTCTAGTCCCCAGAACAGAGCATCCGACTTGGGAATATCCCTCCACTTCCTTCCCAGCCTTCATGTGCCCCAGCCCATTTCTCATGGTCTGCTGCATCCAGTGTGGCTTGGTTCTAGAAGCCTGACTGGCATAACCCAGGAGTTTAAAAAAAAAAAAAAAAGGCAGGTACATATACAGAAAAGCTGGGGTCAGGTGGGCTGTGCTGATGGACGCCAACTACACTACACCCCAGAAACTTGTAAACACTCATATTTGGACCAGAGAAAGGCTTTGCCATTCCCAAGCCTCACCCAGGGAGGACGGCCACCCCCACGCACTGAGGTCCTGACACAGCTGCACTCATGTCAATAACAAGCATTCCCTCGGGGCCTTACCCACTCACCATCATGTGCAGACTCACCTAGAACCTAAGCCCGACTCCTCCGCCCCTTGTTATTGTCCTCAGTCACTCCAGAAGGGCACATGGCATAGAGGAGATGCCTCCAGGAATGCTTGAGGATTGCTAACCACAGCCTAGCAACCAAGTTTGTGAGGCATAACCTGGACCTAATCCAGTAGCTGCTAGTTGAACACAAGAATCATAAATCATCATAACGCTATACAAGTTCCTCTTTCAATTGCCACATAGTACTTATAAAAAACTATTTGATGGGCTACAGATGGCTTGTAGGTTAAGAACACTTGCTGTGGTTGGACAGGACCCGAGTTACCAGAATCCACATGGCAGTTGATAACTTACTATTTGACTGCTGTGAGGAGCTACTATGACCAATACAACTTATAGAAGAAAGCATTTAAATGGGGGTCTACTTATAGTTTCAGGAGGTTAGTTCATGATCATCATGGCAGAGAGCATGGTAGCAGGCAGACAAACATGGCACTGGAGCAGTAGTTCAGATCTTATGCCTGATCCACAAGTTGCAGGCAATGGGAAAGACTGGGCCTGGCATGGACTTTTGAAACCTTAAAGTCTGCCCAATGACACACCTCCTCCAACAAGGCCACACCTCCAATCCTTCCCAAACAGTGCTACTTAAGACCAAGCATTCAAATATATGAGCCTATGAGGGCCATACTCATTCAAAATCACCATCAGTAACTTCAGTCCCAAGAGTTCTGATGCCCTCTTTCAGAACTCTTCAGTAAGTGCATGTGTGGTACACATATGCAAGAAAAACTCTCACAGGGCAGGAGAGATAGCTCAGCAGTTAAGAGCCTTGACTGCTCTTCCAGAGGTCCTGAGTTCAACTCCCAGCAACCACATGGTGCCTCACAACCATCTGTAATGGGATCAAATGCCCTCTTCTGGTGTGTCTAAAGACAGTGACAGTGTAATATATAAAATAATCTTGGCGGGGGGGGGGGGGATCAGAGGTGAGGAGGACACAACATCTTTCCCAACACTGGGAGTAACTGAGACCAGTGGGATCCAGGGACCCAGGAACCCTGCCGGACCAGATCCTCCGGTCTGCGCCAGTGCCCAGAGCCAACCTTGGGTGCAAACTCCTCAGCCAGTCTCACAGCACCCAGAGGAAGCTCCATTCCCAGGCGCTCTAACATGCCCAGGATCACAGCATCGAGGTGAGAACACAACATCTGTCCCAACAGCAGGAGTAACTGGGACCAGCAGGATCCAGGGACCTAGGAACCTTGCTGGACCATTGGCACAGGATCCTTCTGGTCTGGGCCAGTGTCCAGAGCTGACCTTGGGTGCAAACTCCTCAGCCAGTCCCACAACACCCAAAGGAAGCTCCACTTCCAGGCGCTCAACATGCCCAGGATCACAGGATCACAGAATCCCAAGAGCTTGGTCACACTAGGATCTTAGGATCCCAAGATCCCAGAGACAGCTGGTCTCTGAGGAGTTCTGACATAGCCAGGATCACAGGAAGGACAGGCTCCAGTCAGATAAAGGGAAAGCAGGCAGCACTAGAGATAACCAGATGGCACAAGGCAAGCACAAGAATATAAGCAATAGAAACCAAGGTTACCTGGCATCATCAGAATCCAATTCTCCCTCCATAGCAAGTCCTGGATACACCATCACACCGGAAAAGCAAGATTCGGATCTAAAATCACTTCTAAGAATGATGATAGTCAACTTTAAAAAGGACATAAATAACTCCCTTAAAGAAATACAGGTAAACACAGGTAAACAGCTAGAAGTCCTTAAAGAGGAAACACAAAAATCCCTTAAAGAATTACAGGAGAACACAACCAAACAGTTGAAGGAATTGAACAAAACCATCTAGGATCTAAAAATGGAAACAGAAACAATAAACAAACCACAAAGGGAGACAACCCGGGAGATTGAAAACCTAGGAAAGAGATCAGGAGTCATTGATGCAAGCATCACCAACAGAATACAAGACATAGAAGAGAGAATCTCAGGTGCAGAAGATACCATAGAAAAGCATTGACACAACAGTCAAAGAAAATGCAAAATGCTCCTAACAAAACATCCAGGAAATCCAGGACACAATAAAAGGACAAAACCTAAGGAGAATAGGTATAGAAGAGAGTGAAGATTCCCAACTTAAAGGGCCAGTAAATATCTTCAACAAAATTATAGAAGAAAACTTTCCTAACCTAAAGAAAGAGATGCCCGCCGGGCAGTGGTGGCGCACGCCTTTAATCCCAGCACTTGGGAGGCAGAGGCAGGCGGATTTCTGAGTTCGAGGCCAGCCTGGTCTACAGAGTGAGTTCCAGGACAGCCCAGGATATACAGAGAAACCCTATCTCAAAAAAAAAAAAAAAATTGCAAAAAGAAAAAAAGAAAGAGATGCCCATGAACATACAGGAAGCCTACAGAACTCCAAATAGATTGGACCAGAAAAGAAATTCCTCCTGTTACATAATAATCAAAACACCAAATGCACTAAACAAAGAAAGAATATTAAAAGCAGTAAGGGAAAAAGGTCAAGTAACATATAAAGGCAGACCTATCAGAATTACACCAGACTTCTCACCAGGGACTATGAAAGCTAGAAGATCCTGGGCAGATGTCATACAAACCCTAAGAGAACACAAATGCCAGCCAAGGCTGCTATACCCAGCAAAACTCTCAATTACTGTAGACGGAGAAAATAAGATAGTCTATGACAAAACCAAATTTACACAATATGTTTCCTAAATCCAGCCCTACATAGAATAATAGCTGGAAAACACCAACACAAGGAGGGAAACTACACCCTAGAAAAAGCAAGAAAGTAATCTTCGCCAGGCAGTGGTGGCGCACGCCTTTAATCCCAGCACTCGGGAGGCAGAGGCAGGTGGATTTCTGAGTTCGAGGCCAGCCTGGTCTACAGAGTGAGTTCCAGGACTGCCAGGGCTACACAGAGAAACCCTGTCTCAAAAAAAAAAAGAAAAAAAGAAAAAAAAAAAAAGAAAAAGAAAGTAATCTTCTTTCAACAAACCCAAAAGAAGATAGCCACACAAACATAAAAATAACAACAAAAATAACAGGAAGCAACAATCACTTTTCCTTAATATCTCTTAACATCAATGGACTTAATTCCCCCAATAAAAAGCCATAGACTAAGAAACTGGATATGTAAACAGGACCCAGATTTTGCTGCATACAGGAAAAACGCACCTCAGTGACAAAGACAGACACTACCTCAGAGTAAAAGGTTGGAAAACAATTTTCCAAGCAAATGGTTCCAAGAAACAAGCTGGAGGAGCCATTCTAATATCAAATAAAATCAACTTTCAACCAAAAGTTATTTAAAAAGATAAGGAAGGATACTTCGTGTTGGTCAAATAGAAATATTTAAGGGATAACTTCAGCAAGTGTTATAGGTATCTGATGAATCTCAGTGTAGTGGCCTTGGGAAATGCAAAGGAATGTTGCTCTTTGCTCAGAGTGAAGCTAACATATCTTCAGGGGAGAACATTGGAGGTATTTGAATTTTATGGCCACATTAGGGAGGTGAGTCCTGTATATTTTAGAAGACTAATATTTATTTTCTCTGAATTTAGTCAGGAGTTGTCAACTTATTTCTAGTTAAGTGTGACAGTAGTAAGGTTTTCAAAACCTACTGAAAACAAGTAACATTAAACATGTGATTTATGAGATTAGGTTGTGTGCTATTTTGACTGAAGTCAACTTTCCTTTGTCATTTCAAAGGAGAAAAAAATGAATGGCCTATAAAACTGTAAGAGCTGATCTGTTAGAAATAATTCCCAATTGTATAATGTTTTTACAAAGTGATTTATTTTAATCATATTTATAATGTGAAATTATAAGATATTGGCCTCTAAAGTTTTAGCCTAGAAAATAGCATTTTAATTATTATAGAAATGTCTACAAGTAATTTCATTATTACTTCTGTATTCAATTTTGACATGTTTCTCATAATTCACCATTATATATAATACTGTGATAGATTATCTCATAGTACATACATATTTTTATCAACATAAATTCCTAGAAATAAGTTTACTAGATAAAATTTTATGCACAATTTAAAAAAATAGATAAGCTTACCAAACTTATTCATAACTTCAACTCTTCCGATTGATACTCTGTACTCACAAAGACAACTGAGAGTTTACCAACCTTTGGCTAGAGAATATCAATCAGTAAAAAGTTATCAACTTGTCAACAGGAATGTAATTACCATTAGAATGCATTAAGCAAAAAATTTAAGTATTTTATGTTTAACAGATTATATTCTAACCTCAGACAACTAGATGAAGAAAAAAATCTTTCACAATAAACTGAGATCTAGTTCAAAGATCACTGACAGGTTTTTTGTTGTTGCTCTGGGTTTTTTTTTTTTTTTTGGTTTGGTTGGTTGTTCCTTTTTTGTTTTTGTTTTGTTTTTGCTAAATCTAATAGATAGTTTTCACCTGAACTCAATAAAGCTACTCTTTGGAGAAAAAACAAAAACAAAACAGGATTGTTGTGAGAGAGGACCAGTGCTGAGGTAATCCATAGCGTGGAGCGTGCCACCTTGCTCAGACATGTCCTGTGAAGGGGCTTGTGCGACACAGAGCCTGTGATACATTATAGTAGGTGATATGTGTAAATTGCTGAAATACCATGTCATTTAACATCTGTACATAAACTCCGTTGCTTAGTCAGAATTTGGGGCTGTGGTCAAGAGGAATGTTTTTTCTTGTTCTGGGCCAAATAACAAGATACTTGAGATGAACGGTGGTTCATTTTAAAAGACTTTTCTTCTTAATGTTTAATTAAAATGATATTTGGGCAAAAAGAAAGAAAGAAACAAACAAACAAACAAAGAGAAAAACATACACTAAAATTTTAAAATAGTAAAAAAAAGAAAATTAAATACTTGGAAAAAAACAACTTTTAAAAATATTTATTTTAACCAGAAATGTACACAGCATTTACATGCACCAGTACTTATTGTAAAATTTGTATATAGAAAAAGGTCAAAATACTTTTAACAATACATAAATGCTTAATTATAGTTCAGATACATAAGAAGACACTGTAGCAGATAAGAACAATTTGTAAAATCACATTTAATAACATGACAGAAGACTGATGCTGGAGCAGACGAGGCTGGGGGGGGGGGGGTTGGTCGACAGAATGCTGGCGGAGCATGCACAGGGCCCTGCATTCAGTCTCCAGCACCACATAACCTAGGCGTGTTAGTTCATCCTCTCCTCCCAGCACTTGGAAGGTAAAGGCAGGAAAACCAGAAATGTAGATATCTTTGTCTACATAGCAAGGTAAGGTCCATCCTGGGCTCAAAACAAACAAGTTGGCTCAGCAGGTAAAGGAACTCGCTTCCAAACCTGCCGACTTGAGTTCAACCCCCAGAGCCCACGTGAGAGAAGCAGACAGCTGTCTCCTGTGGATTACCCTCTGGCCTCTACATGTGTGCTCTGGCATGCGAGCCCATGCACATATACTCACACAAACACAAAATTAATGTGGTTTAAAAAAAAAAAAAAAAAAGGCATCTGAAGCTTGCAAACAAGCTGCAGCCATTAGAGTCCTAAGTCTGCCCACCTTTCTGAATTACTCAGAGAGCATATCTTTCCCTTTTCTTCTCTCTTCTAAGCATCTTGTTGTTTAAACTCTCTGAACACTGTGGGCTTCTTACTCTTTCCCTCAAGCCTGCCTTCCACCATGTGACTGCCTCTCTGCCAGGTGCCTGACCTCCAGGCTGGCTTACATAGCACGGCTTTTCTCCTCTCTCCTCCACCTTCTTCCCCCCAGCAGCAGCTCAGGTTAGGGCTTGCCTGCCCTGCTGCCATGGGATGGGTTTCTTTTAAACTGTAATAAAATTGTCCTCAAGTTTCCATTTGAGTCCACTCTTAAATTCTTCTATTAACAAGACTAAGAACTCCAAAAGGAGACCCTGATATTACCGGGACTGTCTGGTAACCACAAAAGACCCCAAGCCCCTAGTAACATTTGGAGGCAACCGACCAGTTAGTACTGAGCTGTCTCTGAGGAAAGGCAATAGCAGAAACTCAAGAAATTTTTGGTAACATGAGCTGAAGAGATGGCTCAGTGGTTAAGAGCCCACTTGCTGCTCTGCTCTTCCACAGATCCTAAGTTCAATTCCCAGCATCCATGTGGCGATTCACAACCCCCTGTAACTACGAGTCCCAAGGAGATTCTTTACCTTTTCTGGCTTCTTCAGCCACTGTAGACAAATTGGTAGATTTATATACATACATGCAAAACACTCACACATACAAAAAAGTTAAAAAGCTTTTAATATAAAACCATAGCTGTTGGGTTTTATAAAAAAGAGAGCCAGAGCTGGGGGGTGGTGGCACACGCCTTTAATCCCAGCACTTGGGAGGCAGAGGCAGGAGGATTTCTGAGTTCGAGGCCAGCCTGGTCTACAGAGTGAGTTCCAGGACAGCCACGGCTACACAGAGAAACCCTGTCTCGAAAAACCAAAAAAATAAAAAAAGTAAAAAAATTTTTAAAAATTAAAAAAAAAAAAGAATGTAGGGATTTAAAAAAAAAAAAAAAAAGAGAGCCAGAATATGTTTGACAGAGCAGGTATGGTGAGGAGGGCGGGCCCACACTGAGGTATCCCCTCCCGAGGTACCAGACACACAGCAGGTATAGTATAGAATAGAGTGTATTTAGGGACAGAGAAGGGAAGTTGAGAAGGGAGTAAAGGGAAAGAAGGGGGAGGAGGAGGAGGAGGAAGAGAGAGAGAAGAGGAAGAAGAGGAGGAGGAGGGGGAGAGAGAGAGAGAAAGAGAGAGGGGGGAGGGAGGGAAGAGGAGGAAGAGGAGGAGGAGGAAGAGGAAAAGAGAAGAAGCTGGCCAGGAACACATGGAGAGAAGGGGAAGGGGAGAGAGAAGAGACAGAGAGGCAGAGAAAGAAAGAGCTTAAGAGGGAGAGGAGGGCCCAAACAGTCCCTTTTGTAGGAAGCCAGGCCTACCTGGCTATTGCCAGGTAACTGTTGGGTATCCCTAGAAGGGATGCTAACAACAGGGCTCCATAATTAAGACCACAGGAATTCACATTTACAATTCTATCTGAACTTTCTAAATACCCCTCCAAGCTTCAAATAAAGCAGGATCACAAAAATATGAGAACACCATCAACAAAAATGAAAACAAAATTTACAAGTAATTCAAAATTAGTGATTACAAAGTTCATTCCTGTAGTGTCCTAGTTACCTCCTACTGCTGTGATAAGCGCCCTAGGCATGGCAACTCCGGGAAGAGTCTGACAGTTCCCAAGGGGAGTCCATGACGGCTGAGCGAGGGAATGGTGGCAAGAGCAGGGAGCTGAAGGCTCACATCTTGAAACACAAGCACAAAGTAGAAAGCACAATAGCTGTAGCATCCAACCTTAAGCTCTTAAAGTCTTCCTCCAGCAACACAACTTCCTCCAGGAAGGCCACACCTCCTAAACCCACCCAAGCCATGCCACCAGCTAGGGATCAAGCACTCAAACGCCAACACTACAGAAGACATCTTATTTAAGTTACCACATACAAAATACTAAAGCCTGAGGAGCAGCCAGATGAGGCTAGGCAGCACGGTTCACAGAGAACAGAAAGCCTACTCCTGGGCCTACTCCTGCTGTAAGACTTGGTGACAGTTTGGGACTCAATAGAACCTTTATTCAAAGAGAATCCCTGGCCCCCAGCACTTTGTTCTGAGTCTGGAGTGCTATCTACCAGAGTTGGCTGTGCTATCATTCATTTTTCCTTTGGGTTTCAGACTTGTGATATAATTCTTGTTTTTTATTTTGGAAAATACCGAGTTGCCATTTAAAAATAAGTTAACTTGCTTATTTTAAGTTAACCTCCTAATTTGTGTTAATAAAGAACCCATCCGAGGCTACAGAGATGCTGGCATGATGTTTAATGGCACTATCTGCCCTTGTAGAGGACGGAAGTCAATTCAACCATTCACAATTTTGGTTCAAGAAGAGCCATCGCCCTCTTCTGGCTCCTGCAGGCACTGCACACATGTGGAACAGACACTCTTGCAGGCAAAATACTCAAAATTTTTTAAGTAAAAATAAAACATACATTGGAAAAGTAGAAGAAAATTATAAGACATGTATATAATTTTATGCACCTTAACCACATGTGTACATAAATAGTCATAGAGACAGAATATATATAAATATATATATAATACATAAATTTATTTGTCCCTGTATGAATACATACATATATACATATGTAAATGCAAATAAAGAGAGCCATCAAAAAAGTAACATACCCAGATGGTGTAGCAGACAATGTTCATGTTCTTCCAAGGACTTCGCTGCACATTTCACAGTTTAGAGGAAACATGTTACCAGATCTGCCACTTAAAGCAATTATGTACAGCGCTGAGGCCGTCTTCGGGTTTGTACATGGTAGATAAACATTCTCTGAGCCACATCCCTAGTAACATATCCTACTTTATAGACTCCCTCCAACGCTGAAAGGACTAAGCCCTACAGGTACTCTCTTAATATGCCAAGTTGTTTGCTTGGTTTAGTTTCATTTCATTAACATATTATTAATATGCTAATAACAAGCCAGTGGGTTTCACTTTGCTATTTCATTCATGCATACAATACATTCTAACTCCATTCATCCCCATCTGATGATCCCACTTCTGGCCCTCTCCCACTTTTCCCCTTGGTGAATCAATTGAAGGAACAGGACAATCTACCAGTACCTACACCACTAAACAAAGTATTCCTAACTCTCCCCAGATCCCACTAATTGCCCACAGATCCTCAGGGAAAGATTATGCCTTTGAGGCCCTCTCCCTTAGCAACCTTTAACTGCCTATAAGTCCTCGGGGAGTGGCAGGGCCTCATGAGACGCTCCCTGCTCTGTGATAGAATGTTGATGAGCCAAATCTTAAACTGGTTTTGTGTAGGTAATCAGAGCTGCAGGACAGGAAGTCAGAGAGGGCAACAGCCATGTAATGCCCAGAAGACAGTGTTCCACATCACTCTAACCCTTCCTCTGGCTCATACATTCTTTCCACCCCCTCTTCCATAATGTCCCTGAGCCTTGGAGGGGGTAATAGAGATGTCCCTTTTAGGATCGAGCACCCCAACTCATTTCTGAGTCTTGACCAGTTATGTGAGAGCCTCTTCATTACATGCTGCCCAGAGCAAAAATAAGGTTCTCAGAACAGAGCAAATGACAGCATGGGGCCATGGGCAAGGCCACAACACGTGGAAAGCATTTGGTGGGCACATCACATTCAAACATCAGAAGTAACTTTTTCCACTCATGTCTACGATCTCCTTAGCCGTGAGTTTATGACCAGGACTGTAGTATAAAGTGTGGACTCCCTTCTGTGCAATGGGCCTCAAATCCAATCAGAAAGTGGAAGGAAGCCTGTAGAATCCTTCCCAAGTTTCAGACTTCAAAGGGTAAAAGTCTTTGATACTGAAAATAAAGAGGGTCTGCTTCAAAGGAGAGGAGAGTGAAGAACTTTGGGGCAGGATAAACTTCCTATTTCTTTAAATAGTCAAGCATATGTAATACTGTGCTCTGACCTACCTGGGATGCCCTTCCTAGCCTTGTGCACTGGGAAACACCTATCATCTTCCAAGACTCAGTTCAAGTACCTCCTTTCCTATCTCTGTAGGGCATCACAGTCCCCTGAAGGACCTCAGCCCACACTTGGCACTGGGTTCCCATGGCTGTCCTGCTCCTTATGATCTTCCCTATTTGGGAACCCACATGAAAACATCACCTGAAAATTATAGGTAACTTTGTTAATGAACACTTATAAGAAACACTGAGATGATCTCCCTAAGCTAGGAGCCAGAGGAACATATTGTCATGCCTGCCTAGCAGGCTTTCACCTGCCTAGACTCAGCCAGTGAGGGTTGCTGTAGCTCTCCCGTCATTCTCTCTACCCAATCCCATCTTCTGGCTAGATATCTGACCTTCCCATTAGCTACTGCCTGCTTTGATATCATCCTCCCTCCAAACCTATCAGCACCTGTTAGAACTTTGGAACTTCCGTGGAATCATCCATAAACAAATTGGATAATCCCAAGTAACCACTGACTAGTCTCCATATTGGACACACATGGTATTTAGCTTCAGCAACCCAGACAAACCATATGACTGTATTCTTAATCCCTTGTAGCCGTGACTGACATTATTACCTCTTCTCTGTGTCAGGAGATACCCGTCTTCAAACAAGATGGAGCTCAGAACAACAGATTCTTCCAATGTGGCTGTATTCTGAAGGCAGAAATCTGAATCAGAGGCTTTCGGTTCTGATGCCTGACCATGGAAATATCACCCTTCCACCCAAAGACAGGGTGAAGATCCTTCCCCAGCTTGAGAATGCAGTGGAATTCAATACCCCACCCTGTCAGTACACCCACTCTGGAGCTAGTCATCCACATGGCATCCGTTTACTCTGAAACAAGCAACGCTGAACATGCCTGTATCCTCTACAGCAAATACAGCAAGTCCTCCATGCACCAAGTCCCTGGATCTCAGGATCAAAAGTAGCCATCCTTCCTGACAGCCAAGAAATTACCAGACTTGCTTTTCCTAAGCAGAGGGGCCCAAGGTGGATTTGGAGACACACATCAAAGCAGACAGAAACTTTATATAAAGAGAAGGTGGGAGAGTCAAAATGCTTCCAGCACATGGCCATCCTGCAAGCACTGGGAAAGAGAGCAAAAGCTGCACTGGTTAGAACAGAAACAGTTCCATGCCTTTGAGGAGATGATCCAGAACCAGGAACTGGAAAAAGAATGACTAAAAACTGTGCAGGAGTTTAGCAAGGTAGGACCAGACCCAGATGCTCCTGGGGCCTGGCTCAGAAAAGCCTCCGGTGAGTACTCACAACCTGTTATCTGCAGGCATCAGACTGTAACACAGCCAGAAGGCTAAGTCAGCAGCGGTGGGCAGGCCTTGGAGACCTCGAGTGCTGAGCACAGAAGTGGGTCACACTCTATATGTATGCTGCCTTGATCTACACCGAGTTTCCCCAGTTCACTGATACTACCTGTGACATAGAAACATGTGGAGTACTCCGTGGGAAACTGATGGGCGAGGGCGTCACCAGCACACATGCTATCATCCCAGACGAAATGCTGGGTCTGATTACTGCAACACAAAGAATGAAGAAGACGTTTTCTTCCTACAGGATGAACTAGGTATGCCCATACTTGGGTGGATTTACACTCCCCTCACACAGACAGCCTTTCTTTGCAGTGTAGACATTTACTGCTCTTAGCAGATAATGTTGACAGAGTTAACGACTGCTGTCTGCCCCTCTGCCCCCAGGTTCAAGGAAACTAAGCTATCTAAAGTAACTGACCACAAACTACAGATTTCTCTTCTTACAAAGGCTCTCATACAACAAAAGCATCCTGTGGTCAGGTGACTGCTAAGGACTAGGCTGTGATTGCCACAGATGAGTCTCCTAAGAGCTACAAACCCAAGTCAGTTTATTGCCCTTGAACTTAAGTTTTCCAAAAAGATTTGGAGAGGACAAACAGGGGCAATCAGTGGCAGAGACAGACTGATTCTTTTTTTTTTTTTTTTTCTTTTTTTTTGGTTTTGTTCTTTTGAAAACAAAACATTGAATATATTTTTAAGACAAATTTGAAAGAGGAAACCTATCAAACTAAGCAACTAACTCAAAAATTAGGTGAAAACAGAGAACATCTTTCTGCCTTTCTAGATTCAAGTATTACCCATCTTCCTTGTCTCTACCTATCAGCCTGCACACTGTCTACCTTTGGACTAAAGAACAGCAGCTGCAGAGAGATCTGAGAGCCACTTAGAAATGTTTGGGTTCTTCCTCCACTTGTGGCAGTTATTGGGGCAACTGTTGGAGACAAGTTGGGCTGAGTGGTTAGCTGCCCAGTTTTTGTCAGCTCACCATTCCTGTGTTTAGGGTGTCAGCAGTTGTTAGAGACCCTGTCCCACGAAAGAACAGACTTGGTTTCCTTGTTCCTCTCTCTACCCAGTTGTCACTGTTTCTGCCTCTGCTTTAACAAGGAAGGCAGTCACTGGTCACTGTGATTTCTGCTTATACATTAAGACCCCTACCTTAACCACTAGCAGCTTTCTATTTAAACTCAGCCCCTCTGGTAGAATAGGGAGTCTTTAGTCTTCTGGGTGTTCAGCCTTTGACCGAAATTCAGATTCCAATAAGGATCTCTGGACTTCAGCAAGTCATGTGATCTCATATGCCCCCTTCTGGTGAGGAGGAGAAGCAATACCTCAGCCCCTAGGGCAGGTCTAATTGTCTGGAAATTTGCCTAACACCTACCTAACATAGACAATGGATTAGAGAGAAGCTTGGGATGGAGGCACATCTGTGAACTGAATGAAAAAAAGAAATAAAAGGAGAACATGACTGCTCCTAAGGGGCTGAAGCTTTTATTATAGATATAAGGGAGAAAACAGGTAGAGACAGAGTCCAGAGTGAGCGCGGCCAAATGGAGCCGCAGACTCAGAAAGGGCAGGAGAGGAGCCGCAGCCAAGAGGGGCAGCCAGGGTCAAGAGACAGGTATAACCAAAATTGGCCAGAGGAGCTGGGAGGTGGGGAGCCCACACCTGTACTTAGGCTGGAGAATTCAGGGTAGGGTTGGGGTATGCCAGTCAGGAAGACCTCAAACAGGTAGGGACTGAGGGATACTGGGAGAACCTGCCCACCAGTGTCTGCTTTGATATGTTCATAGGCATCTCAGTTAACCTCATGGGTTTGGTTTGAAACCAAACTCAAAGGAAGTGCACAGAGGCAGGGAAAGCTCCTGAACAACTAAGGACAAGATAACCATGACAGAGAGACCGCCAGCCATCTTTGAATGCTTTACTGCTCATATGGGGAGTTCAGTAAACAGGAGATGTTTGCTAAGTGACCAGACAAATGAAGGGAGAAATGTGAGGAGCAGAGGAGCACCTGCTGATGGGTCTCTTTCACACGGAAACCCTTCCTAATACACAGAAAGCCTGCTCCACATAGCAGCAGATTCTAACTAACGTCCCAAGCCCCAGAGGCATCTCCCATTTGAGCCCAGAAGTTGGTAATCTTATTCAAAAGCAAGACATGCGCCCCACCCACAACTCTGTGACAACTGAAGAACATGTGAGACCAGGCCCCATGATAAACTGAAATGTAATGATAGTCACTAAATACCAGACATATGCAGAAGGAAGAAAAGAACTCTTAGTCAGGAGGAGCGATCAGGGAAGTAGTCCTCAAAGACTTTTGGTTAGAGCTTCCCAGAGGAAGATAGAAGGAAAGAAAACAGGAAAGTCAACACTGGTCAGAAGCATCCTAGAGTCCTGGTCCTGCAGCCTCAGTTAAGAGATTCTGAAGCACAGGGACATGGATAACCACCCAGTCCATAGCCCCACTATCAAGTAGTGTGCCACCAGGACATGGGTGATATAGAGGACAACTGTATACTGTCCCAGGCTCCACACAGCAGTGTATTCTGGAATCTTGTGCTACAGTCCTGACCCTAATCTCACTCCAACACTAGGTCCCTGTCTTTTCAGGATACAGCATAAGGTAAAATATTGATAAGATGAAGTAACACCCTTACCCACGACATCTTCCTATAGTATCAGTAAGCCAGCCCTAGGGGTGGGAGGTGAACACACTGAGCAATCAAATGAGCCAGAGAGTCCAAGGAGAAGGTGGCCTTGGCCTCCCAGATTTCCACTCCCTCACTGACAGAATCAGTTCGGCTCATGGGACTAGGTGGGACCATTTGCTTGCCCACCACAACTGAAGAGAAAGAGCTGGGGGGGGGGGCGGTCTTCCTCAGTGTTCCTTTCCTCCCCATCCAGCCACACGATATAACCTAAGTGTCTTGGAGGCCAGTTTCTTGGCTCCCAGAACCCAGCAGCCTCCACCTCAGGATTCTCACACTCTCTTACAGGACTGCATTCATCTACGCCTCCTCCACAGATGTGCAGATGCTCAGGTACATCCTAGGGTGGCTTTCTCCTGCTGTCCCCAGCACTTGCAACACCCTTGGCTCCCTTCCACTGTAAACAATATGGTAGAACTAATCAGCATGGACTGAGAGTAGCAAGAACTCAGTTCACATCCTTTGCTGAACGCTGAGTACTGGACGTACAACAGGTGCAACACATTATCACAAACTTGTTGCTTAGAACAAGAATTGTGGTAAAAGGGGCTTAGAATACCAGCATTAGGGGGTAAAGGGAGGGGGATTATGAGTTTGAGATCAACAAGACCCTATGGCAAAACAACAAGAAGCCAACTATGATGGTACATAATCCCAGAAGCTGGGAGGTAGAAGCAGGGGAATCAGAAGTTCAAGGTCACCCTTGGCCACATAGCAGTCAAGGCCAGCCTAGGCTATAGGAGACTAACAAAAACAAAAACAAAAAAACCAAACAAACAAAAAAATCAACATTGTGTGTTTGCACAACGTTACACTGTATTTAAAAAGGCACTGAACTGCCCAGTTGAAAATGGTTAAAAAAAAAAAAAAAAGCCATGGTAGCACAGGCCTTTAATCCAAGCATTTACAAAGCAGAGGCACAAGGACTGGGGCCACTGTGGGAGACGTGGTGAGACCTCACTTCCAAAACATAAAAATAGTAATAAGGGTTACACAGGAAGTCTAGTTATGAAAATAGCAAGTAAAATGCATTTTGATGTTTTGGTTGTGAGCCTAAGGGCTGAAACATCTCCCCAACTCATAAAATGCATGTTATGTACCAGCAGTAAACAGAAGAGCTTTGGAGCATTTAAAGCAACAGCAAACAAAAAGACCTAGGGCTAAGTCTAAGGAAGTAGCCACGGAGCTTCCACCCCGCGGCTGCATGCTTCACAGCTGCTGATGGTGGAAAGCCCAGGAGTCCAGAGGCGACAGGCGGGCTTTAAACTGTGGCATATATGCACAGTGAAATGCTACTCAGCCACACAGAACGGAAGATAGAACCAACAATAATGCTAAGCAAAATAAGCCAGACTTGAACAAATACGTTTCCTCACGTGTGGAATCTACATGTGTTACATGTGTGTATAGGAGATGAAAGCAGAGAGAGAGGCCACTCGGGAAAAGGGAGAAGACAAACAGGACAGGGAGAGGGGTAGGGGAGAACAGGGGACAAGAGCAAACGAGAGTGACATGAGAGTGGCATCTATGTATGAAAGACCACAGTGAAACCCAGTACTTTGCAAGCTGACTGAAAAACCTGAAGGCAGGCAAGACTTCCAACCTGGAAAGGACACAAACCACTGTCACTGTGGCAGCAGCAGGGGCAGAACAGGCTGCTTCTCCCGTCTGACTCCTGCTTGCAGCTCACTTCACTATTTTTGTTTGTTTGCTTGTTTGTCATCATCTCCGGCAGTATTTTTGTTTGCATTGTGGGAAAATATGTCCCACACATTCTAGTTTCCATTTCTGTTTCTTCTCTGAAGAATCCTTTTCTTTTGTTTTCAATCGTTCCTCTCTTCCGTGCTGTCATTCTTCAAAAACAGAAAATTACAATTGTAATGCAAGACATTTACAAAGCATCGCTCTCTAAGTAAGATATGTTCAGCAGACAAAATCCTATAGAGAAAACAGGGTTGGGGAGGAAAACAAGAAACCTGTTGTTTAAAACGGTAGGGACTTCCTGTTTGAGAGTAAACAGGAGGATCCCAGAGCTCTCCGACCAGCCAATCAGTGAGTGCTGGGTTCGGTGTAAACCCTGTCTCAAAAGGTGGATGGCTGAGAACCAGGTGTACACCTTTAATCCCAGCCCTGGGGAGGCAGCGGCAAGTAGGTCTCTATGAGTTTGAGGCCAGCCTGGTCTACATAGTGAGCTCCAGGACAGCCAGGGCTACAAAGAGAACCCGTGTCTTGAGGAGGGGGGTGTCTTGAGGGGTTCTGAGGGGTAAAAGAAGGGGTGGCTGGACAGATGAAAGGGCTCATCCACTAAAAGCACTTTGCAGTGCAAACCTGATGTCCTGAGTTCTCTCCCTGGAATCCATATCAAGGTGGAAGGTGAGAGCTGACTCCACAAAGTTGTTTTCTGACCTCCACTCGTGCTGTGGGACATCCATGCTGAAACAAACACACACACACACACACACACACACACACACACACACACACACACCATACAGTACCATAACAGTAAAGAAGCTTTTTAGGTGGAAAGGGCTAAAGAAAAAGACCTATATACATGTGGGTGCACACTCACACAATGACAATATTATCTAAATGAGTAGGGGAAAAAAGGGTGGAAGAGGAAGAAGAGGAGGAAGAGGAAGAGGAGGAGGAGACCAAGATACCTCCTAAGATGAGTACACATAAAGCTTAAGCTGTGGGTTCAATTCCCAGCACCTACATGATAGCACACATTGATCTAATGCCAGCCTGGGGGGAGGGGGGATCCAGTGCCCTCTTGAGGCCCATAAGCACTTTACACACATAGTGCCCAGACATACATACAGTTAAACACCCATACATGTAAAATAAAAAGGTAAAAAAAGAAACTTAAATTTTTTTTTTCAAGGAAAAAAAAAAAAGTGACATACACAACCAGGAACACCTCCAGATGCACATAGCCCTGCGCTGACATTCCAGACCTCAGTGCCTGTCTGTTGGCCTCCATCCACAGCTGCATCACAGAGGCTGGGCCCCCTCGCTGGAGACCTGTCCTCACGTCCTTGCACACCACCTTCCCTCTTACTGTGGCGCTCCGTGCTCACCACCGCCCCCCCACACCCTCCCCCCATTACATCAGCGGCCATCACTTATCCACTCGCCACTGGAAGCCCAGCACTGCACTAGGCACACCAACATTCTCTCCTTTGTAACCACAGGGTCACTTTATTGACGGGATTCACAAACAAGAGACAGAGGCTTACAAATGAAGCAACCTGCCCCAATTTTGACAGCTATACGTGCTGGTGCTGAGTGCTCAGTTGGTAGGTACTGCATGAGATCAAACGAGTTAGACCTATGATGCTGTTCTCAGGGAAGAGACACAAACTCACTGCTAATACTCTCTCCATCACAACTTGCTGTGCCAGATAACACCTGTCTTAGTCAGGGTTTCTATTCCTGCACAAACATCATGACCAAGAAGCAAGTGGGGGAGGAAAGGGTTTATTCGGCTTACACTTCCAATTGCTGTTCATCACCAAAGGAAGTCAGGACTGCAACTCAAGCAGGTCAGGAAGCAGGAGCTGATGCAGAGGCCATGGAGGGATGTTTCTTTCTGACTTGCTTCCCTGGCTTGCTCAGCTTGCTCTCTTATAGAACCCAAGACCACTAGCCCAGGGATGGCACCACCCACAATGGGCCCTCCGCCCTGATCATTAAGTGAGAAAATTACAGTTGGATCTCATGGAGGCATTTCCTCACCTGAAGCTCCTTTCTCTGTGATAACTCCAGCTTGTGTCAAGCTGACACACAAACCCACCCAGTACAACACCCAAAGACCTACCAGAGTCTCTCCCACAATCAGCAGGTACATTTGTGAGCACCAGAGAGATAAGTACCATGTGTAAGTCAGTGGTCTACAAGAGCCTTCGATACCCGAGTAGCCACTCCCCTTCCATCCTCTCTGGCAGTGTCTCAGCCACCCTAGCCACCTAAGAGGTCTTAGATTGTGGTTAAACTCATGAGATTATAAATTGCTGGAAAGAATGGGTTACTTCTACATCACACTTGTTAGGTTCCATCAGAAGGGACTAACATATTTAAGCCATTATAATAAGGGGTTTTTTTAATTAATATTACTATTACTTCACTCCTTTGGGAGAGATAATAGGGCACAAGTGTGGATGTCAAAAGACAACTTTGAAGGAGTTCTCTCAACATTGTGGGTGTTAGAGATCAAACCCAGGTCTGAGGACTTTCAAAAGCACCAACACCCACTGAGCCATCTCGAAGGCCCCATATAATAAATAGCCTATTGCCTACAGAAAAAACACCACTTGCTTAGTACAACAATCAACACCATGCTGGTCACATTAGAGACAAAAAGTTCATTACACTGGAATGAAAATTCACAAAGACAAACAACAGGTAGTGATAGCACTCACCAGGCTGTATTAACTGTGGTACTATCCTGCTGGGCAGAGTCAAGACCTCTCCAGACAGATATTCCATCAAGCCAGCAGATCAAGCCATCACTATTTCAGTAATTAGAACTTCATGGTTTTAGCCACACAAGCTCGGAACTCCACAGGCATCTCTTAGGAGCAGCAGATAGAGAAGGTTCCTTCCCATTCACCTTTAGTAAAGGGGGAAAGGGGATTTTATTTTTCGCGTGAGGGGAAACCATTTTGTGCTCCAGTATCCAAAAAAGGGTGATTAGTAAAGTGGGAGAAAAAATATTTTAACACACGTACCCCACTTTACAAGTCTTTGGCTCTTACAAATCTGCTCATGGCATTTTAGAAAGCAACTCACGCAGTGGGCCTGCCAGGCTGCAGGGAGGACAAAGCTGTGTCCGGATTTGTGAAACTATTCCCTCCTGGGCCCACACTTTCACTCCCTCGACCTCTCTTTCCCACACTACTCAGGTGCCCACGCCTGGGACCATGGGCATCTGTGACACAATCACGGGAGGCCAACCTTTGCCACTTCACATCTGGCTGCCTGTCTCCAGCTATTACACTGTGGGCCTGGGTGAACAGGGCGGGCCGCCAGGCAGGCCCGGACTTGGGAGTCCCGAGGATGGAGAAGGATCTGGAAAAATCGCTTAGAAGCAGGCGGAGGGGTGGCGTGGGGGTGGGGAGGGGCGACATAGGGAAGACTGGGATCTTCAAAATCCCAGAGGTCCTGGTGTAAGAGAGGAGGGCACCCCTAAGATCCATCAACCAGAAAAGCAAATCTTAACAAAAACAAAACAAACAAAAAAACCAAACCCCTCCAGTACCCTCAGGGGCCCCAACCCGTTTAACCGCTTCTCTAGAAAGTTCTCCGCTCCCGCCCCTTTGCAGCCCGCTCGTGCCGCTCCTCCCTGCCCCGCCCCCGAGGCGGATGGGACCAATCGCGGGCTGGGCCCGCCCCTCGGCGTCGCCCCACTCGGCCGCCGCCGGCGAGCGCGCGGATAGCCGGGTGCGCGAGCCTGGAGCGCGGTTCGAGGTGGGCAGCGCCGCCTTCCGCCGCACGCCACCCCGCCGCTTACCCCGGTCGGCGGCCAGAGTGCCGGGCTCGCGCTCGCTCCACTCCCGCAGCCAACGGTGCGCCCAGCGGCCATGACCGCCGAGGAGATGAAGGCGGCGGAGAACGGGGCGCAGTCGGCGCCCCTGCCTCTTGAAGGAGTGGACATCAGCCCCAAGCAGGACGAGGGCGTGCTCAAGGTGAGGGGCCCGCGGAGCCCTCGGCTGCAGGCTCATGGGCCTCGGGGGTACCGCGGCTGGAGGATGGGGGGAATTCGCCTTCCCTGCGCGGGCTGCAGCCCTGTAGACAACACGGCAGCTGCACTCTCCGGAGGGTGCGGCCCCGGTCCGGGAAGGAGCCCCCACTGCAACGCCAACTCGATCCGGCTGCACTGTGCGACTGAGAGGGGCGGAGCGGAGCGCGAGAGCCGCAGCCGGGGGCCCGGGCGGAGCGCACGAGGCCGGAGCGCGCTGAGGGACTCAGGCCTCGCCTCCCGGGAACCCCTCGGCTGCAGCATGCGCCGGCCACCTGGACGAAGGTGCGCCAGGTTTCGCCCACTTGAAAGTTAAACATTAGCTAGGACCTGAAACGGCTCCCGGGAACAGGTTCCTGGCCCAAAGCCCTTTGTGCCTTTCCGCTCCCCTTTTGCAATCGCCGAGATCCAGGGAGGTCACGGGCTCGGCCATACTGTGCCCCCTTTCTCGGCCCGGGGAGAGTGAGAGCGATGCATGCTGGGACCTGTAGTTCCTTGCCCGCCCCTCCTGAATCTTTCTGAGTTGGGGGTACTGGGTGCTGGCCGTGGGGGAGGTGCATTGCTCTGGAGCCAGCGGCTCAGTAATCGCCTGACTGCAAATAGCCCGAGGAGCGAGGGGGAGGGCGCCCTGACCCGGGTCGGGACAATGGGCTCCGTTTCAGAGCAGGTTCTGCCAGCAGTCCAGGACGGCGAAATACTAACCCGCATTGCATGTCTCCCTCCATCCATTGTTTCTCCTCCGTGCGTTCCATTGCTGAGCTCCTAGTGTGTGGCCTCTGCAAAGCAGAGACCTCAGGGAGCCTTGTTGGTCCAGAAATGCTCCTGGCTTTTTACCTCAGCTCCTAGTGCTCCCGTGAACATGTGGCCCTTCTTTTCTCCTTTGCGCTAGGTTCTGATGTGGGAGTCAATTCCTCTTTTATCCTCCATTCCTTCGAGGACTCTGTACATTCTTATCAAGGAAACCTTTCCTTAGAGGATGGTTCCATATCCACCTATTGGCTCACCCATGGGGTCACCGTATATAAAAATGTTAAGCAGAAGTAGATGCCTGCCTATACATGCGTGGGAGGTAAAGGACTCCTTAGCTTGCCGGTCAGGTAGTTTTCTTTCCCACGTCTAATTTCCAGAACCTGATACAGAGCCATTGTGCTCATCTGTAATCTGGCCCTTTGTTTTCCCAGTTTTGAGGAGTTCTGTTCTTTTCATTACTCGTGTTTCTATCAGTTTTTTCCCCCGAGCACCTCTGGAGGATAGGGATTGTCTTAAGTGCCTGACCGATAAGTTCTGGATAGTTTAGCAACTTGTCCAAAACCATAGACAAAACTTGAACCCAAATTAATATTATCTGCAGTTCTCCAAAGCAGGACCTGGGGGGTGATGGGGAGGTTAGTTGAATCTAAGCTAAGTCACTAGTATCAGAAACATTTGAAGATTGAGCTCTCAGACATGCTGAAAAGCAGCAGGGGACAGTGGGTGCAGCAGAGTCCATCCAGTTGGAGCCCTTCTGCCCAAATCCCTAGGTACTCACCTTCTCCCCCTTCCTCCCAGGTCATCAAGAGAGAGGGTACAGGCACAGAGACACCCATGATTGGGGACCGAGTCTTTGTCCACTACACTGGCTGGCTGCTAGATGGCACAAAGTTTGACTCCAGTCTGGACCGCAAGGACAAGTTCTCCTTTGACCTGGGAAAAGGTAGGCTTGGTTAGCGGGCTGGCAGGATAGGTCTGAAGTTGATAGCAGCTGTCACAAGCAAAAATGACATTGTCAGCCAAGCTTGAGCTGGGCACAGCCCTGCTTATCTGTGTTCCCAGCCACTAGAGAGGCTGAGGCAATTGAGTCACTTGAGCCAGTAGTTCAAGTCAGCCCTGGCAAAAATAGCATAAACTAGCCATCAAAAAAAAAGAAAAAGCCACCAAAGCGAAGCTTAAGAAGGAGTGGCTAAGAATCCATCTGTTACCCATCCTGTATTTTCTTCTACTGTTATGGGATCGGCTGGTTCCTCCTTTCCCATCTCATCGATCCAGCCTCTCCCTCGCTCTGGGATGGATAGTCTTGCCTCTTGAACTGTGTTGCAGGGTTGAGCCATCTTTTAATGTCCTGAGAATGATAACACTGCTGCTGCTTGTCTCCTGGACCTATTTCTAGAGGTGTTCAAATTCTGCCTGGGTCTAGTGCAGCGCCTATCTTATCAAGCCTAGGGGGTCAGGCTCCTGCTAAGTGAGTCTTTTTTCCTCTACCTACAGGGGAGGTCATCAAGGCTTGGGATATTGCTGTGGTAACCATGAAAGTGGGGGAAGTGTGCCACATCACCTGCAAGCCAGAATATGCCTACGGTTCAGCGGGCAGCCCTCCAAAGATCCCCCCCAATGCCACGCTTGTATTTGAGGTGAGTACTGGCCACAGATCTCCTGGGCAAAGAGCCAGGCCTTATCTCACCATGTTGCCTGGCTGCCCTCCAGCCCTTCCTGCCTCTTGAAGACAATGTAGCCAAGCTTGAGAGCCTAGCTTTAGTAGGAGGTCAGGTGGGAAGGTTAGCTGACTCTGCTGCCACCAGAGTGACCAGGGATAGAGCTTCCAGTTAGAAGAGGGATTCCAGCAGTCCTTCTAGAATAGCAGTGACTGGTCCTTTGTCAACTGAAAGGGGCCTGGGGTCAGGAAGCATCTGGCTTATAAAGGGCAGTGTAGCATATTGGCACCTTGGAGCTTAGGAGGGAGAGACAGTGGTTGAGACAGGACCTCCACTGAGGGAAAGAACTAAGGCTGCTGAGTCTGAAAGCAGAAAACCAATCAGTAGGCATGGGAGAATAGTCACAAGGCCATTGAGATGGCAGGCCACTTCTGATGCCTACCTAATGAAACAATCTTGTGTCTTTGTTAAACGGAGCAGGATGATAGAAAGCTTGTCTGAAGCCAAGTAAAATCCACGTATCCTCCTGGCCAGATGCGCTCTGGCCATTCCTGTGACTCTCCTGAGTGGGAGAGGCAGTCTCACTGTTAAGCTGGTACAGAAAGGAGGTGGTCACCTTCTGTCTCGTCACTCAGGTGGAGCTGTTTGAGTTCAAAGGAGAAGACCTTACAGAAGATGAAGATGGCGGCATCATACGCAGAATACGGACTCGAGGGGAAGGCTATGCCAGGCCCAATGATGGTGCTATGGTAGAAGGTAAGAAAGTATAGTCTGCTGTGGGAAGGAAATCTAGAGTTGCCTTTGATCCCTGGCTTAAAGACTTATGGCCTTGGGTAGTGTGGACCAAGTCATTCCCTTTCTTAGACCACACAGCCTCAGCACCCCTCCGGGTCTGAGACACAATGGTTATCTTGGGTCTAAGCCATGCTGTGGAGATGTGGGGAGGCTGGTGGCAACTTCCTCAGTGCTCTGCCCTCTCACACCGGGGCACTCCTCTTTCATGCCAGTGGCACTGGAAGGCTACTATCAGAACCGGCTCTTTGACCAGCGGGAGCTCTGCTTTGAAGTCGGGGAAGGGGAGAGTCTGGATCTGCCCTGTGGGCTAGAGGAGGCCATTCAGCGCATGGAGAAAGGAGAACATTCCATTGTGTACCTCAAACCTAGGTGAGACACAGGCACTTTGCAGGGCCGAGGGACACAACTGGAAGTGAAGGGTGAGCTGTGGGATAGACGTTTACAAGCACCACGTCCCTGCTGCTGCTCTAGGAAGGCCAAGCGCATCTGAAAGTGTGGCCCACGGTTGTCCACACTCCCTTGCAGTCATGCCTCATTCCAGCCCCTGACCTGCCAACATCAAGGTTTTCACATGCCACTGGCTTATTCAATCATTAACATTTGTTAAAAGTTTCCTGTGTGTCACACATGCTAAAGTCTCTAGGGCTTCAATGTGGTTCTTGCTTCATTGTCTTGAGTTTGTCATCTCAACAGTGTAGAGTTAGGAGCAAGAAGTAGTAAGCACTGAGGGACCACCTAAATGTGTAATGAAAGTTTAGGGAAACGTTTGCCCAACAGGAAGTGTTAGAACTAGGTCTCAAGATGGGATGGTACTTTCCAGAAGACAAGCAGGAGGCCTTTCAGTCCAGAGCAGACAAAGGGCTGTGAGGTAACCCAGGCATTCTTCACCCCCCACAGCTATGCTTTTGGTAGTGTTGGGAAAGAAAGGTTCCAGATCCCACCACATGCCGAGCTGAGGTATGAAGTACATCTGAAGAGTTTTGAGAAGGTGAGTTGGCCTAAGGTATTCCCTCCCCTGGAGTCTGGTCTGCGGGCGATTCTGGGGAAGGTGACGACTGTGTCTGTCCTTTGGGCTGTGACAGGCCAAGGAGTCTTGGGAGATGAACTCTGAGGAGAAGCTGGAACAGAGCAACATAGTGAAAGAGAGGGGCACCGCGTACTTCAAGGTGAGCCAAGGACGTGACATCCCCTGCGGTTGTCACCTCGTGTATCCTAGTCCATTTGGTCAGGGATGGAAAGGAGTGGGAGGCTGGTGTTCAGGAGTCACTCGTGCCGACCAGGTAAGACAGCCTGGGCTGCTGTCCCTGCACTGGTGCCTGAGCTTCCCTCCCGTTCTAGGAAGGCAAGTACAAGCAAGCTTTACTGCAGTACAAGAAGATTGTGTCCTGGCTAGAATACGAGTCTAGCTTTTCCGGGGAGGAAATGCAAAAGGTCCATGTGCTCCGACTGGCCTCACACCTCAATCTGGCCATGTGTCACCTGAAGCTGCAGGCCTTCTCAGCTGCCATCGAGAGCTGTAACAAGGTGAGACCCCTTCAGAGGACATGGTAACAGCATTTACAGGCAATTGTGGGTTAGAGTTAGTAGGATATATCATTGGGAATCCTGAGTTCCAGGCCTAGAGTTTGGAAGTAGCAAATGCTTTGATGGTGGGAAAGTGTAGGTACAGACACTGAGCAAGCCCTGACTGGGAGAAGCTAACAAGGTGGGCTTTGGGTTTTGTCCTTTTCTGTGTTTGGGAAAGTGAGATCGTGTTCTTCCTGCCTCTGAAGACCTGCTGATCTCCTTTTTTCCTCTCGGGTTACGTGAATTTCTTCCTGGGCCATGATCCTTCCCCTTAAATGTCTCTTGTCTACTTTTTCTGGCTTGGCACCAGCCATCTCCACTGAGCCTTGTTCTCCCAAGGGTCCCTTGGGAGTCCGGCTGGTGCTGCGGAGCCTGATGTGCCCACTGCTTCCCCTCTCTGCCTCTAGGCCTTGGAGCTGGACAGCAACAATGAGAAGGGCTTGTTTCGCAGGGGAGAGGCCCACCTGGCTGTGAATGACTTTGACCTGGCACGAGCTGACTTCCAAAAGGTCCTGCAGCTCTATCCCAGCAACAAAGCCGCCAAGACCCAGCTGGCTGTGTGCCAGCAGCGGACCCGCAGGCAGCTTGCCCGGGAAAAGAAGCTCTATGCCAATATGTTTGAGAGGCTGGCTGAGGAGGAGCACAAGGTTAGGGATGGGGTGTGTGTCTTACCTACTTTTCTGTTGCTATGAAGCGACACTATGACAAAGACAGCTTATAGGAGAGTTGATAGAGGGCTCACCACTCTAGAGGGTTGGGGTATGAGACCGCCATGGCTGAGAATGTATACACAAGGTGAAGTCAACATGGCCTTTTGACACCTCAAAGCCCCTTAGCAAACAGGCCTCCTCCAACAAGGCCATATCTGCTAATCTTTTCCTAGAGTCCCCCCAACCAGGAAACAAGCGTTCAAATATGTGAGCATCTGGGGCCATTCTCATTCAAACTACCACACGGTGGAAGTTGCTGCAGTGGACAGCAAAAGAGGATTTTCTTAGCCTCTTCAGCACATCAGGTGTGGCCACTGCCTGTGGTTGCCCGTGGCAGTTGCATAAGCCAAAGGTTACTCTCTTCCTAGTAAAGGAGTGTAAGTTCTCCATATTGACCCCACCAACGGGGCAGACATCATGAGAAGGGCTCCGATACACCTGGGGAAGTTCCGATGTATGTTGTGTTCAAGACAACTGGCTTAAAATTGACAAAGTAGACCAGGCTGCCATGGAACTCATAGATACCTGCCTGTCTCTGTCTCATGCAACTCCACACTCAGAACCAAAAGGTTGTATACTTAGCGTGTAGAGGCACAGGTCCTGCCAGTTCTATCTCACCGCGTTGTGCATTTCCCCTGGACACTAATTAATGTATGCAAGTTTATTTTACATTGCTACTTAGAGCTTTCAAACTCTGCTACTTTGCATTGTTTTGCTGCACACACATAGCATATCTTACATTAACCTCTTGCTTCAGTGTTCCTAACACCATCCAAGAGAAACAGATTACAAAACATACTTTCTTGGCAGCCACATTTAAAAGGTAAAGTTGAATAGTGATTAAATATATTCTGTGTAGTTTTTAAAATGATTTGGTTAGCATATAAAGACATAGGTTTAAAGTTACAGAAAACTTGAAAACTTTGTGTGATCTGTTTCCTTGCTGGGCAGGGGCTCTGCTCATCTATCCTTAGATTTTAGTGCCACTGAAGCAAACCTGGGATTAACATTTAAGAATATTTTTGATGAGTGGCTGTAGGATATAGCACAACGGTAGAGTGCTTGCCAAGCACACTCAAGACCCTGAGTTTAATCCCAGAAGCACGAAGAGAAAATAGTTTAGAACATCTGAAATCTGTGACATTCAACAGTAGTGTGTCGAATGGCTTTGTCTGTCGAGAATGTGCACGTGTGCACAGGTGCTTTAAACAGTTCCAGGATTGCTGTGCCTATGCAGGTTCTTCTGTTAGAAATTGTCTTGCTAGCCGGGCAGTGGTGGCGCACGCCTTTAATCCCAGCACTTGGGAGGCAGAGGCAGGCGGATTTCTGAGTTCGAGGCCAGCCTGGTCTACAGAGTGAGTTCCAGGACAGCCAGGGCTATACAGAGAAACCCTGTCCCAAAAACCAAAAAAAAAAAGATTAAAAAAAAAAAAAGAAATTGTCTTGCTTAGGAGTTCAGCCTCTTCCTCTTGCTCATCTTACAGGCCAAGGCAGAAGTGGCTGCAGGAGACCATCCCACTGATACTGAGATGAAGGGTGAGCGGAACAATGTGGCCGGGAACCAGTCTCAGGTGGAGACAGAAGCGTAGCCTGCCTCTCTGCCTGCCCACCTCTGCGGCTGCCTCCTTGCTCCCTTCCCTACTCCACCCTGTTAGTTTTGTAAAAACTGAAGAATTTTGAGTGAATTAGACCTTTATTTTTCTATCTGTTTGGATGATGGCTTTGGGGGAGAAGGGAGAAGAGCAGGCTGAGGGTGAAATGGGGGGTAGTTTTAGATGGTGTCAACCCCTCCTTCCTTCCCCCATTACATGAGTGTAAATCCTTCCACACATACATCAGAATGTTAATTTATTTTGCTCCCTCTGTTAGCTCCATTTTCAAGTGGTAGAAGGAGGTGTGTGATAGCGGTGGGGTCTGATAAGCCAGGGTGGAGAAGACTCCTGGGCAGCCATTTTCCCATCTCTTCCCTCTGGTTGTTTTCCAAGCCTGCGGTCTCCATGCAGGTGCTAGGGGTGGGGCATGGGAAAACCACTGTTGTGCCCATTACCTCTCTTGCCTTGCTCTCCTGAGATGGTATTCCTGATAATGTCCTCCAGTATCACAGTGATCACCTCTAGACAGCCCCTACCAGTACCTCCCCTCAAGTTTCCTCATCCAGGTTGTCCCTGTCCCCATCCCCTCAGCCTCTTTAATGCACGCTGAAGGTCCAGGCACACCTCAAGTCCTGTGCTTGAGCAATAAAGTGGAAACAACAAAATCTGGGTGTCAGGCAACCCTTTATGTTGAGCTCGCTGGTGGGGCATGGTGGGAATGTGGGCGGGGCAGGATGAATAAGGTCCCACTCTGGTCCAACCTAAGTGTGGCATGTGATGGGCCCCTCTGTTCATACACCCTGTGCTCCATTGCAGACCACAGCAGCCCAGCAGTAGAATGCTGAGGTTGTGTCCCCCAAACAAGAAGAGGAAAATATAAACAGTGGTTCTGAGCCTGGGTTCTGGTACTCCTGCCCTGCTCTGGCAGACACCTGGGGTATTGTAGCTGCAATGTGTATCTAAGCCCCATGTGCATTCCTGATGCCTGTGGAGGCCACAGCAGGGCATTGAGTCCCCTGAGACTGGAATTAGAATTGTGAGCACTAGTAGGGTGCCTGGAATCACCCGGGTCCTCAGCCAAAGGTATAAAAACTCGAGCTCTAGGCTGGGCCTTGTGTCACATGATACATGTCTTTAATATCAGCACTCGAGTGGAGGTCAAGAGGATCTCTGGTCAAGGCCACCCTGGTCTACAGAGTGAGTCCAGGACAGCCAGGGCTCTGTTGCACAGAGAAACCCTGTCTCAAACCAAAAGAAAAAACCTCCAGTATTGCTGGCTCTTGTTGGGTCAGATAGCATTTACATAAATTAAGGCACTGTTAAAGGTAATTGGTCACACCCAATTTAAGTTTTGACTTACAAGAAGCCAGGTGGCCCATGTTAACCACACTCAACTTGCTCTTGATCATCCTACAGGTCAGAGGTCATTCTGCCCGTACTCCTGTGTGTGGGCCCTTCCCAAATGAGAATGGGGCAGTCTACATTCCTCTAGTGCTTGACATTGTAGAGAATGGATTTCTATGGAAAAAGTTCAGTTCTTCAACATGGCTGGCCTGTATCTGCTAGTTCACCTATTGGTCTAAGTCCAGGCCTGGGCTTGAGTTTTATGTATGGTTCCTTTAGACAGTTTCTAACTTAGATTCTTGCTTTTGCTCTCAGTGATAATACCAAACCCTTGCTAAATTGCTAAGCCATTAACAGTATAAGCTTATGTACCAAGGACTCCCTGTGATTCTATGTCGATCCAACTATCCTAAGAAAGGCATGACCCGTTTTACAGATGAGGAAATGACCAAAGCTTGAAAAACAGCCCAGTCACTAGACTCATTAGTGCACAAATGTGGGCCTGGTTCAGATCCCCAGCACCCCTGTCAAAAGCTGGGTGCTGGGCCTGGAGAGACAGCTTCGGAGTTAGGAGCACTCTTACAGAAGCCCTACAATTGGTTCCCAAGCCCCAACCCCGGCAGTTCAAGTCTATGTAATTAGTCCCAAGAGAATCCTGTAACCTCTTGTGTTCGCCACAAGCACTGCACACACTTGGTGCACATGTGAATACTTGGGTATTCTGACACTTTTATTTCTTTTAAAGACTTATTTTTATGTCAGGGATAGTGGCACATACCTTTAATCCAGCACTCAGAAGGCAAAGGCAAGGGGAATTCCCTAGTTCAAGTCCAGCCTGGTCTACATGATTCCAGGGCTACATAATGACAGTCTTTTTAAAAGCAAAGTGTGTGTATGAATTACTTGCATGTATCTGTATGTTCAGTACTTGTGGATGGCAGAAGAGGGTGTTAGTCCCAAGAACTATAGTTAAGAGTTCATTAATTATTGACTCATGAGCCACTATTGTGGGTGCCCAGTAACTGAGGCCAGGTCCTCCAGCTCCAGGGGAACTGATGCCCTCTTCTGGCTTTCACTGTCATCTGTGCACCCATTGCCCACACACAGATATTACACACAAGTAAATCTGGCCATGAGGCATGAAGTACTGGGTCAGACTCCCAGCACCGCATGAACCATACATGGTGGTGCATGTTTGTAGTCCCAGCATTCAGGAGATCAGAGGGATCAGGAGTTTAAGGTTATCCTCAGCTACATAAGTTCAAGGCCAGCCTGAGCTTATGTGATACCCTATTTCAAAAAAAAAAAAAGGAAAAGTTTGTAGATGTCAAATTTCTATTTGAAGATACGTTCTGGGAACTAACCCAAACTACTACGAGGACATGTGATTCAGAGCAAGTCTTTTTTTTTTTTTTTTTTTTGGTTTTTTGAAACAGGGTTTTTCTGTATAGCCCTGGCTGTCCTGGAACTCACTCTAGACCAGGCTGGCCTAGAACTCAAATCTGCCTGCCTCTCAGAGCAAGTCTTAAGCTTATCTCTTCCATCTATAGTACATGGGTAAAAAGTATCCTAAAGTCTTGTTCATCTCTTGAGTGCTCCTGGGGATTCTAAGAACTTAAATTTGACTCCTCTTAATAGAGCCCTGGAGATGGAAAGGTCCTAGTTTATTGTAACATTAAAACTGTCTAGTGAAAGCTGGGCAGTGGTGGCGCAAGCCTTTAATCCCAGCACTTGGGAGGCAGAGGCAGGCGGATTTCTGAGTTCGAGGCCAGCCTGGTCTACAGAGTGAGTTCCAGGACAGCCAGGGCTACACAGAGAAACCCTGTCTCGAAAAAAAAAAAAACCAAACTGTCTAGTGAAGATACTTTGATAAAGTAACTAGATCTTTATGGCTAAGAATAATCCTGTCACATACTGAACTCTGCTGGGTCCCTGCTCACACTGTTTTACGGGCACTTGCACCTTGCTCACCCATGCTTCAGCATTTATGGAGGGAACATGCGCAGATGAGAACATCAGCAAACAGATGTTCTGGGCTATTGATGTGCATTTCTAGGTAGTTTCTCTCTGGGAAAGCTATCGCAGAGTTCTGTATATTATGTTGCCAAAACCTTTCCAATCCCTCCAGCCTCTGAAATGTTTCTCCCTGCATACCTTTCTCCTCCACCGGCCCCCACATCGTTGTTCACCTCTAACCTGCTGCTACAACAGGCACTTTGATCCCACTTAAATACCATGTTCACAGAATCCCTGTCACAGTGTCCCACAAAGCCTGCACAGCCGGATGCCACTTGCCTTGCCTACTTCAGTGCATCTGTGACATCCTCTTGAGGGTACCTGCGGATGAGTTGTGTGTCCCACCTTAACTGAAGAGATAAAGTGCAGCAACAACACTCAGAACTAGAGAAGATATTCTTATAAATAAATCATTGCTAGAAAAGGGATCCAGCCATATAGCTATGCAGGGAGCAGTCATCTTTTATTACCATGAATAATGTACTCAAAAGAATTCATGGTAAGGAGAGACATAAGTCTACAAAGGTGTGTGACAGGGATGGCTCAGTGGATAAAATCCTTGCACCGGCTTGAGGACCTGGGTTCAGATCCCTAGCACCTATGTAACCCTGGAGCAAGGGGGCAGCACAGTTGACTCTGGCCAGGCAGACCAGCTAGAATGGTGAGCTCCAGGTTCATTGAGAAACCATGTCTCAATAAGATGGAGAAGCAGTTGTAGAAGACATAACATCAACCTCTGATCTTCACATACACCCACATGGTCAAGCATACCCACACATACAAGTGCACAGACATCACACATAATACTTAGTTTATGCCCTATTGGGTCTTCTTCCTTTTTAACTTTATTTGGCTCTCTTGACTGGCAAAAGTTGTGATTGAAGTAACAGCCTTCATTTTTTTTTTTTTTTTTTTAACAGCCTTCATGATAAACAGTTGCACAAAACAAAACCAGACATAGCTGCTGAAAATTCCAGAACAAGAACCCCAAACCATAAAGATTAAGGTATTGTGCTGGGCAGTGGTGGTGTATGCCCAGCACTTGAGAGGCAGAGGCAGGCAGCTCTTTGTGAGTTCAAGGCCAGCCTGTTCCACAGAGCTAGTTCCAGGATTACACAGAGAAACTCTGACTTAAAAGACAAACCAAAAAAAAAAAAAAAGGTATTGTTGAGTTCTGGGTCAGGATGTGATTTCAAAGAATTGGGCCAGAGCAGAGTGGACGGTGAGAGGAGGAGGCTGATCCTCCTCTACTCCGTCCTAAGAATTAAGGTATTTATCTTACAGTTGTATTCAGAAAGCTAAAAAGAGGAAACAGCTAAGTACAATGAAACATAAATTACTTGTTACATTCAAGCACAAACACTTTTTTTTCCAGTAATTTTTTTAAATTTTTTGATACTTCATTTACATTTCCAATGTTTCCCCCTTTCTAGGTCTCCACTTAGGAAACCCCCTATCCCCTACCCCCTACCCCACCTCTGTGAGGGTATTCCCCCACTCGCCCACCCACTCCCATCTTCCCTCCTTGACATTCCCCTTTACTGGAGCCTCTAATACCCTCAGGCCCAAGGGCCTCTCCTCCCCCTGATGGCCAACAAGGCCCTCCTTTGCCACATATGTGGTCCAAGCTATGAGTCCCTTGATGTGTATTCTTTGGTTGGTGGTCCAGCCTCCAGGAGCACTGGGGGGGGAGGGGGTCAGGCCAGTTGACACTGTAAGCACAAACACTTTAGGGTTGGTTCTGGTTCTGTTTTCTCCAGGACAACAAGAGTAGACAGCAGGTGAGAGAGCATACAACCCCTCCCTAAGTAACAATGAGTTTATAGCACCAGGTGTACCCAGGTGACTTAGACCTTCTAATGGATATAGCTGTCCCCACAGCTCACCACCAATAAGAGGAACTGATAACTGGGAATGGATCAGCAGTCCCCAGTACTGGTCCAGAACTTCTTCCTGATTGCCTTTTTCCTTCCTACTTTCAGCTGTCAGAGCCACTAAGACCAAATCCATCATTTTCCCTCCTCTAGTGTAGAATGGTCTCTTTCTCAGCCTTCTTCCACCACCTTCAGCAGAATGTAGAACATCTCTGGTCCAGCATCCCCTAAGATGAGAAACCAAGTGTAGATCAGCCTGAGCTTGCACATTTAAAACGAAAGGGGTTCCCCCCTTAAGAGAGTCTCAGCGTGTTTCAGGCTGGCCTCAGACTGCATGTGATTAAGGATAATCTTGAACTTCTAATCCTTCTGCTTCTGCCTCCCTGGTGCCAGGACTACAGGTATGAATGCTTCACCTGGTTTATGCATTGCTAAGGATGGAACCTAGGACTTCACACAAGCACTCTAGCGCCAAGTTACATCTTCGGCCCTCATGCCTGAATTTCTATTGTTTTTATTGACTTTTTTTTTAAAAAAGGGGGCTGCTTGTCCCATCCTCCCTCCCTTCCCCCTTGAAAATTTTTAATATTTATTTATGTATATGTCTTCAGACACACCAGAAGAGGGCATTGGATACCATTGCAGATGGCTGTGAGCCACCATGTGGTTGCTGGGAATTGAACTCAGGACTTCCAGAAGAGCAGTCAGTGCTCTTAACAGCTGAGCCATCTCTCCAGCCCCCGAGTGTCTTTTTTTTTTTTTTTTTTTTTTTTTTTTGGAGACGGTCTTGTGTAACCAAAGTTGACATAGAATTATATAGCCAAGGCTGAAAGGCTGATACTGATCTCTTGATCCTCCTGCCTACGCCACCCATGTGCTGGAATTACAGGCGAGCACTACCACATGCAGCGTAACACTCCCGTTGTCTTGATGTCATATCTCAGAAGAAAGGCAGAACCTGGTTAGATAGGGAAAGTATCCAAACCAGCCAGTCATGAGAGTAATAACCCCACCTAAACTAGAGTAAAGGCTCTGGAAACAGTCGGCTTTGTGCTGGGGGGGGGGGGGGGGCGCGCTACACCATAAGGCTGATCCAGATTCCCAGCAGCCTTCACTTTATCACTTTCTGCCAAGTTACTCAATCTTGATGAACATGTTTTCCTCATCTGAAGAAACAATAAAGCTTACATAATTTTGTTGATTAAATAATACATGTAAGGTGTGCTTTGCAATAGGTATTTTTCAAACCGCTGCACATAAAATACACAGCATTTTTTCCATTATAATCCAGGATATATAAGTATAAACAACCGAAACAATAAAACAATATTTACTACTTAGAACTTTTTCTGTTTTCATATTTTTAAAATCTTTGTGGTGGCTTTTCTACTGCATGTGTATCTGTGCATCACCTAGGTGCCCGGAGAGCCAGAAGTCTGGCGTCGGATCTCCGAGAACTGGAATTACAGATGGGTGGGTGCGAGCGCCATGTTGGGGCCAGGAATCTACCCAGGGTCCTCTGCAAGGGCAGTCAGTGCTTTTAATTGCTGAGCTCTCTTTCTGGCCTCTTAAGTTGTTTTGTTTTGTTTGTTTGTTTGTTTTTCAACCTGGGTTGTGATCCACTACATTGTGTTGACAACCTCATTGGGTAATTTCATAAAAATCGTTGGAAAACAAAGTTGTTAATTATGACAGCTATTACTATGACTCCAAGGATGGTTTGAATCCCAGGGTCAAACCCCAGGGGTCTGGTCGGCTCCCGGCACGGAAGGTCCGCCTTCTCTCCTAAGGTTACAAGAAGAAAGCCGGAACTCAAGGCTCAAACGGTGACGTAAACTTCCGGTTCGGTGGCCTGACACGCGCGCACGAGTGTCGCGAGCGCTCGGGGGTCGTTTTGGTGCAGTAGCCTGGCACCTCAGCCCTCCAGAGTGCCATGAGGTCGGTTAGTTATGTACAGCGCGTGGCGCTGGACTTCAGCGGGAGTCTCTTCCCGCACGCCATCTGCCTCGGAGACGTGGATAACGACGAGGTGAGTGCATGCGCACTGCAAACAACTGCATTTGGGCGGGGCGAGATGTGGGAAAGTGGCGTGTGGTGCGCTTGCGTACTGGAGTCAACATGGCGTGCGGAAGAGAAAAATTTGACAGTATCGATTCCAGACCATCACTGCAGGCGGCTTAGTTGGGCCGGAGCCTTTAGTAAAGTTATTTTTTGTTTTAGCTTTAAATTTTATGTGTAGAGTGTTTTGCTTGCTTGTATGCCTATGTGCCGTGTGTGAGCAGTGCCCATGGAGGCCAGAAGAGTAACGTCAGATACCCTAGAAGTGGAGTTAGAGACACTTGTGAGCTGCCACGTGGGTGCTGGGAATTGAACTCTATTCCTCTGGAAGAGCAGCTAGTGTCCTAACCGCTGAGTCATCTCTCCAGCCATATTTTATTTTTACTATTATTTTAAGAGGATAGGTAGTTGGTTCTCTTGCACAGTTCAATGACTTGTCAGGATAGGAGGTTGTAAAAGCCCGTTCCCTGCGTTAACCTGTAAATTGCATTTAATAATATCTCTCTACCTATGACTTTGCCCCACTGCCATCTCCATGCTACCATGCTTGACCATACTCTTGGCTGCTATTGCCACACTGTCGTACTGCTCCTACACTGGAATCAACCGGTAGATATCTCTGCTGCAAATACCCTACAATCAGTGTTGACCGTGTGTGGCTTCTACCGTACCTACCCAGAACTGGCTCAGGTGTCCGGCGACTTTGTAGTGCTACCTCTTCGTTGAAATACAAAAGCAATTTCTACCTACTCTTTTGTTTCCTAGGCAGTCGTTCCTTTTCTCATCATTTAAAAAAAATAAATGCAGATTAAGCAGGTGGAGCGATGCCAGGCACACAGTTAAGGCTCTGGAACCGTTAGTGTTAACAGTATTAGCAGCTCTCCCAAGCCCACCAGACCTACCATAGGAAATATTTTAAAAAGTGTATGTGGAGGGGACTGTACCTAGTATGTTCAGATTTCATTTCATGACACTATTATCTAAACAGCAACTACAGTACTGCATAACCTAAGGAAGGGGATACTTTGAGGAATGCATTATTGGATTACTTTGTTGTCCTAAAATTATAGTATATGCTTACATAAATCTGAATGTATCCTGACATATGGAGCCCACCACTGACCAAAGTATATGCGGTATGGGTCTGTACTGATATAGCCCTTGAGATAATTAAGTATATGTTATCGGCCTGGGAATGTAGCTACCAAATACTTGCCTGACCATGAACAAAGCCCTGGATTGAGTTCTCAGTACCACAAAAATAAATAAAAGAATAAGAATTAAGCTATATGTGAGGGTGCACGTCTTTAGTCCCAGCATCTCAAAGGCAAGGACAGGCAGATTTCTGAGTTGAGTCTAACCTCATCTACAGAGCAAGTTCCAAGACAGCCAGAGCTACCCAGAAACCATGTCTCAAAAAACCAAAAAAGGAAAAAAAGAAAAAGGCATTAAAATGTATATAAGGCTATGTGCAAATGCCACTGTATGGTTTGATGTAAGGAACTTATTTGTGTATTCACAGAGTTCCTATGATCGATGCCCCACAGATATAGAGGTTCATCTGTCATTTATGCTGTCCTTATTTTTCTTGCTTAAATTGGGAACTCTGAAGTTACAAGTGGTTGTGAGCTGTCCTGTGGGTTTGGGAACCAAACCTCAGTACTCTGCAAGAGTAGAAAGCTTTCTAAACCACTGAGCCCCCTCTAAACCACTTTATCCCCCACACTCCATAATTCGTAAATTACACTTGCTTTATTTGCATGTGTGAGTGACAGGGCAAGTGTACACACACACACACACACACACACACACACATACACACACGCCACAGGGCAGGTGTAGAGATCAAAGGACAACTTTCAGGAGTTGGTTCTCTCATCCATCACATGGTTTCGGTCCAGAGATCAAACAAACTCAGGTTTTTAATTTAAAATTGTTATTAAAGGTTATTTTGTTATTAAACAAAAAAGACAAAGCAAATGTGATTGTTTCAAAGCCACCTGAAGAGCTGTGCATTTTGGGGGTTGGGGGAAATGGAAGACATTGAGAAAATTAACTAGTTAACAAGTGATCAGTTTACCACATGGTCCATATAACTGTAGTTATAGTCTGAGAGTGTGGGCTAGTGGAAGGACACTCCTCTAGAATGTGTGAGGCCTTGCTTTCTTTCCCCACAGCCATTCTAAAAGAGGAGGTGTTGGAGGGATTGTTGATAAGGAAGGTGGTACATGTCTGTAATCCCAGCACTCTGGAGGCAGAGGCAGGAGTGTCACTGCAGTTCAGCCTGATGTGAACAGATTCCAGGCCACCCAAGGCTACAGAGTGAAACACTGTCTCAAACCTACCAATAAAATATGATTAGTAGTCCCTAGACAATTGGAGCTTTGGGAATGGGGACAAAGACTGATTTCAACTTGATAAACCCTTAGCCTAATGTTCTTTGAAGCTGATTTACTTCCTGCTGAGGCAGAGGGAGAAGCCAGGAATGAAATTTGCTTTCGGACCGCCCACAGAACTCTGGCTGGATGCAGCTCAGCAAGACTTCTGGAGGCTGAAGCAGATCACAGAAAGACTGCACCTTTCTCCTTCGGCACTCCTTAAACATGGTGGACCTTCGCTCTGGGGGTTTTCACCATCACTGTGTGACCGGGTGAGGCCAGAGCCACGCTCTGTCAGAGCAGCAGGTCTGATGGGAAGCGTTCAAGTGCTAGAAGGCGGCCAGCCGCCTTGGAAATGTCCGCTCCCACACGTTGCCTCTGACTGCCTGGCTGAGTCACATCTGCCTGCTCAGTGTACCTCCCATTCTGTTCTGTGATTCCTTTCCTGTGTCTGTGGCTCCACAAAACTGAGAAAGCCTTCTCAACACAACGGCTGCCTGGAAACTGGAGGGCTGGCTGAGCATTTTCTTTCATTTCTAATTTTTCTTCCTTTGATAAAGTCTCACAATGTACTCACCCCAGGCTGAGCTGGAATCTGCAGCCCTCCCCTCCTTCCTCAACCGCAGGGTGCTAGGATTGTAAGCATGCACACTGTTGTAGGCTCCTTTCAGCATTTTATACATGACAAAACAAGCGGGGACAGCAGATGAAGCGCTTACCACCAAGCCTGGGGATCTGAGTGTGGTTTCTAGGACCCAAAGGGTGGAAGAAGAGAGCTGAGTCTTGCAAGTTGTCCTGTACACACACACACACACACACACACACACACACACCACGTGGCATATATATGTGTATGTGCGTTGCAGACAAATAAAATAAGTAAACAAATGTCTGTAATTTTAAAAATATTTGTTTTAGAAGCACAAGGACAGTTTTATTAGCACTTAAAAGAAAAACTTCCTGGCAGGCAAGCTATTGAACATCAGCAGCTGCCTGAGATGGAGAATGGGAGAAGGAAAGGCCATGCTGTTTTATCGGAAACAAGATCAGACACATGGCCCAAAAGCAACTGTGTGGTGGTAAGGGAAGTCTTAGAGAAACATAAGGAATCCTGAAATAACTTTTACAAGCCCAAAATGTTAAAGAAAGCATGCTTAGAGAAGACAGAAAAGGAAGCAAAAGTTGCACTTTTCTGAATAATCCAGAAAAGAAGGAAGATTTACAACCCTACATAGATATGGCCCATAAGTTTCTGCCTTAAAATTTTTAGGAAAAATGTAATCAAGGTTGGAGAGATCGTTTGGTGGTTTAGAATACTGACTGCTCTTCTCGAAGACCTCAGTTTGATCCTAGCACCCAGGGCCTCATAACTGTCTCTACCTCTAGTTCCAGGGGCTCTGACAGCCGCTTCTGACCTCTGAGGACACCAGGCATGCACATGATGCACAGACATACATGCAGGCAAAGCATTCATATACAGAAAATAAAAATAAATCTCTTTCGAAAGTGAGGGGGGCAGAGAGTCGAGTGTGGTGGCACACATCTTTAATCCCAGCACTTGGGAGGCAGAAGCAGGTGGAACTGAGTTCAAAGCCAACCTGGTCTACAGAGGAAGTTCCAGGACAGCCAGGGATACACAGAAAGAGAGGCGGAGAGATTGAGAGAGAAAGAAAGAAAGGGGACGGGGGAATGGGACAGAAGGAGCTGTGTTAAAAGTCAATAGTTTCACTCTAAACCCTTACACTGTGTGCCTTCTCTCCATGGTGCCTGCAGAAGTCCTCTCAGGTAGCTGTAATTGAGACCTCAGCTGTGGGACATTGTAAATAAGCACAGTATACTCTTCTATGACCTTACACTGCCTTCTTGTTTGTTTTTCTTTTTGTATAACCTAATAGTCTTGCACAAAACTATTATAAATAAATCTTTAAAAGTCAAATCATTATATCAATCTCAGTTTCTCTCAAATTCCTTCTGTTTTGGGCAGATCTCAAGTAGCTGGGTCTAACAGACCTGTCACCACATCAGTCTTCTTTATTATTGTTGATCTCTTCTTAAGAATCTAACTTCAACCCTGTCTTGAAAAACCAAAAAAAACAAAAACAAAAACAAAAACCAAAGAATCTAACTTCAGTTTCCTCTCTTTATGGGAAACATTGCCTTCTTTTCCAGAGAAGACCAGGAAACTGTAGAAACCGGGTTTGGAGCCACCCAGTTATAGTGAGAGCTCCCCAGATGGATAGCTGTTTGGATTAGTGGTGGGGGAGAAGCTCCTTGAAGGGGCCTTCCCACACCCAGAGCCAGGATGCTGATGCCAACAATACCTTCAGGCCCTATGCCTCAGGCAGGGCCATTCCTCTCTGTTTCTGTACACAAGAAAATCATTAAAATGGAGGGGTCTTGTGGGAAGAAATGGGGCCCTGGGAACTGGCTTTGTACTTTGACCTCTGACAAAATATGACATCTGAGGGGATATCCTTCACAAGTTCACTATTGGGCTGTTTTCAAAGCATCTCCCATTTGTAATGAACAAGTGAGAATAGGCAAGGCGAGGCATGTGTGTAGACAGCTAAATCACTGCTCTCGTGTAGCGTGCGCGCGCGCACAAACACACAAGTTCTGGAAAACTATGGCTGTGTTGCTTCCAAAAGATCTGTTTGTTGTTGGTTCCCTTTGCTTCTTCACCTGTGCCAGACAAATGCTCTGCTACTGAGCCACTCCCTGCCCACAGGCAACCACCAGTCTCAAAAGATGTTTTTTTCCTGAAACTTGTTCTTGCTGTGTAACTCAGTCTGGCCTTAAACTTGCTATCCTCTGGCCTCAGTCTTCTCTTTGCTAGAATCACAGGCAGATCTACTGTATCTCTCAAAGCCTTGTTGTAAAGGCTGGCTTAAATTTGCTATGTAACTTGAAAATGGCCTTCAACTTCTGACACCTTGCTGTCACCTCCAGTGCTGAGATGACTGATATGTACCTCCATGACTATTTTTTCTTGCTGGTGTTTGGTTTGGTTTGGTTTGGTTTGGTTTGGTTTGGTTTGGTTTGGTTTGGTTTGGTTTGGTTTGGTTTGGTTTGGTTTGGTTTTTTGAGACATTATGTAGCCCTGACTGTCCTGAAACAGTCTGTAAACCAGACTGGACTTGAACTCACAGTGATCCTTCTGCCGTGTCCTCTGGAGACGGTGGGGGGGGGGGGGGCAGCGGGGGATTAAAGAGTACACCACCACACCCAGCAACCATGCCTGGCTCCTGTGGGGCTAGAGATAGAGCCCAAGGCCTCATGCATGATAGGCAAAGCACGTTACCAACTGAGCTTCACCTGCAGCCCATCAAAGGCTTTTTAATAAAGTTACTCATATTCAAATGTAAATGTTATGGTTTTTCCAGAGACGATTGAGCTGAGATCCCTTCCTAACATTGCTTTCTCCATTTGCAGTTAAATGAGCTAGTAGTGGGAGACACCAGCGGAAAACTCTCTGTGTATAAGAATGACGACAGCCGGCCATGGCTTACCTGTGGGTGCCAGGGAATGGTCAGTATTCATCCCCGAGGGTCTTGGGGAGGAGATAGGATGCCTTTGTGTTGGATGCCAAGGAGGAGTCCCACAGGGAATCCCCAGGCAACTCGTTGGATCACTGCTGGGGGGGGGGGGGGGGGACGAC
>CM052700.1:19149484-19179096 GCA_028551405.1 Uromys caudimaculatus
GAGTTTGTTTTCTGTTGCTGTGATAAAGGCCATGACCAAAAACAACTCAGGAAGGAAGGGGTATATTACAGCTCACAGTTATAGTCTGTTGCGAAGTCTGAAAACAGGGCAGAATCTCAAGGTGGGAACCAGGAAGCACGAATTCATGCGAGAACATGAAGATGCTTACTGGCCTGCTTTCTCATTCGACTCAGAACCACCTGCCCTGGGCTACGCCCTCCGGCATCAATCATTAATCAAGAAGTTGCCTACAAGCAGTCTGACAGAGGCATGTTCTCAGTTGAGCTTTCTCTTCCCATATAACTAGCTTGTTTCAGTTTGATGGGAAAAAAAGCTAACTCCATTGTCTCATGTTGTAGAATGATCTTGCTATGGTATGGAGGCTGCCTGAGATTGTCTGATCGTATGCAGTGCAGCCATGCATTGGTTAACAGCAAGGACATGGTCTGAGAAATGCATGGTTGGGTTCTTTGATCATCAGGTGACCACAGCATTTATATAAACTAAGACAGCTACTGTGTTACCTTAGTTTTGTGAGGCGGGGTCTTGCTTCGTAGCACAGGCTGGCTTCAAACTCTCAGTCCTCCTGCCTCAGCCTCTTCATTGACACCTAGCTATCTGATGGGAACTTATAGGTCCACCACCATATATACGATGTGCTGTTAACTAAAATATCCTTATACAGTATGTGACTGTATAATAAAAACTGAGTAATAATTGGAATAATCTAGAAATATGACAATCAGGCTATTTTCCTGCTTGGTGGGGCTATTTGGGGGGGGGGGGCTTATAAGACAGGGTCTTGCCATATAACCCTGCTTGGCCAGGAACTGACAGCAGTCCTTCTGCCTCAGCCTCCTGAGTGCTGAAGGAGTGTAGGTGTGCACCACACATGGGGGGGGGGAGGATTATTTATTTATTTATTTATTTATTGCCTAAATCTGAGCCTTTACCTCCTCGAGTCTCCATATTGCTGTATGGTCAAACCAAACTGTACAGCTCAGTGTGTCTGTCTATTAATAAAGACTATTTATGTAGGTCACATGGCACAAGCTTTCATGATGGCTTTGGACGTTTAGAGATGAATGGTCTCTCTTGGTACCTCCCTCAGGCTCCCTTTCTCTCTCGCAGTTGACTTGCGTCAGTGTCGGAGATGTCTGTAATAAAGGGAAGGTAAGGACTCGGGAGGGTAGAGCTCCGAGGCCTTGCCTCCATTGTGGCTCCTGGGGAAAGTCAGCTTTGGCTCTTGACGTTTGCTCTCCCCAACCCGCGTGTCTCTCCTGTGCCTCTCTCTCTCCCAGAACCTGGTGGTAGCAGTCAGCGCGGAAGGCTGGCTGCACTTGTTTGACCTGACACCCGCCAAGGCTCTGGATGCTTCTGGGCACCATGAGACCCTTGTCGAGGAGCAGCGACCTGTCTTCAAGCAGCACATCCCGGCCAACACAAAGGTCATGCTGATCAGCGACATCGGTGGGCATGAGCAGCCAAGGAGTAGGGGCCAGTTGGTTTTCGGGCAGACCCCAGGGGTCTGGGCCGAGGAGAGTCGGCTCCATCGTGTACATGTGCTGTGTGTTTGCTTTCTCTCTTTGAATTTTGTTGTACTTTATCTTCACTTGTTGTATGTTTGATGCACAGCTACTGAGCTCCTGTTACAAGCCAGGAACTGTTCTAGTCCTAGGATTACAAAACTGAATGAAGCAAGCAAAAAAGTCATACCATCTAAGATCATACTAAGAAGACACAGAACACATTTTCTAAGAAAATTAAATGATGAGGCTGGGAATTTGGCTCAGAACTAGAACACTGCCAAAGATCAATACTCTATTAGAGGGTAGTAAGTGCCATGGGCAAAATAAATCACAGGGCTGAAGGCGTCAAGGTACAGACAGCAATTTTTAGGATTTATTTGTGTTTGATTATATGTGGGTGTGTGTGGGTGTGTGGACATAAGTGAAGGTCAAAACTCCTGTAGCTGGAGTTTCAGGAGGTTATGAGCCACTTAACATGGGCATTGGGAACCCAACTGGGGTCCTCTGGAAGAACAGCAGTGCTCTCAACTTCTCAGCCTGGCTTGAGAGGTGGCAATTTTTTTTTTTTTTTTTGGTTTTTTGAGACAGGGTTTCTCTGTGTAGCCCTGGCTGTCCTGAAACTTCCTCTGTAGACCAGGCTGGCCTTGAACTCAGAAGTCCACCTGCCTCTGCCTCCCAAGTGCTGGGATTAAAGGCGTGCGCCACCACTGCCCGGCTGAGAGGTGGCAATCTTAAATGTAGTTGTCACAGACATTGCTGGAAGGTAGCATGTGGTAAAGAGCAGAAGCGGCAGGAGAGCGAGCAGTGGAGACCTGGGCCTGCTGATGGGTCAGAGGCTGTGTAGGGAGGAGGTGTGCAGAATGGGTCAAGGGGCTGTGGCATGGATGAGGCATGGGCTGACGCTGAGGGCTGAGATGATGGGACCCACAGAGCAGTTCACTGAGAAGCAGCAGGGGTGGGCAGCAGCCCCAGGGTGTGGTGAGTGGCCCAGAAGCCTGGACATGAAGCTGCACTCAATTGAAAGTGCCAAGAGTGCAGGCTGTGGAAAGGTAGCCGTAGGCCCAAGCTGACCCGTTGAGGTTTGGCTCCAAATCCTTTGTGTTTCTGTGCCTACAGATGGAGATGGGTGTTACGAGCTGGTGGTAGGATACACAGACCGTGTGGTGCGGGCCTTCCGCTGGGAAGAGCTGGCTGAAGGGCCTGAACACCTGGCAGGGCAGTTGGTGTCCCTCAAGAAGTGGATGCTGGAGGGTCAGGTGAGAACAGTGAACAGAAAAGGCTTATGGAAAATGGGGCCATCTGGGAAGAAAGGAAGATGTCCTTGCTGACAGAGGTCCGGATCATTTTAGACGAGGTCCCAGTCGAGTTCTAGTAACAGGTCCAGAGTGCAAGGAATGGTGGACTAAACATTCAGTGTGTGAAGGTGTGTGGTGTGAACCAGGTCGGAGCCAGTGGGCACCCAGCAGAAAGCAGATTGACTGTGGAGGGGACAGTGCCAGACGAGCACTCACAAACCTTAGAACTGTCCTCATCAAAGCTGGAGGGCAGTTCTCAGAAGCCCTGCCTATGTCTCCCTGTTCCTGGTGGCAGAGTCTCCCTTCCTTCCTGCTCTGTCCCCATTAAGACTCTGTTCTCTGGTGCAGGTAGACAGTCTCTCTGTGACCCCGGGGCCTCTGGGTGTGCCTGAGCTGGTTGTGTCGCAGCCAGGGTGTGCTTATGCCGTTCTGCTGTGCACCTGGAACAAGGACACTGGCTCACCTCCTGCCTCTGAGGAGGCCACAGGAGACTGTCGGTAAGGGGATGGGTAGCACTTGCATCGTCAGCGTAAGGATGTGATGGCGTGGTGGTGAGACAGGTCTGCAGGTGCCAGGATCCACCATCTAGGACCCAGCTCCAGCAATTTGCCCCATTAGAAAAGGCTGTTTAGGGACGGGAGTCCTGGGCTTTTAACCTCAGGACTCCTGCTGGCAGCCCCATCACTCCCCTTCCATTTGCTGCATGGGTCAGAAAGAGTCAAGGGTTGGCTTCTAAACGTGGGGAAGCTCCTGCAGAGATGGTGGATATACAGAGCCGAGAGAACTCAGCTCCCTTGGCTTTCTGTTGGTCCAGTCTCTTTTGCCCACAGGGAGACCCCAGCTGCTCGAGATGTAGTGCTACACCAGACTTCTGGCCGGATCCACAACAAGAATGTTTCCACTCACCTAATTGGCAACATCAAACAAGGTAAGAGAGGGAAGGAACTGAAGGAACTAGGCAGTTCTGGGAGAGTGGAGACCCAGGGCCCTGCCCTTACTCCTGCCTCCATTTCCACACAGGTCATAACCCTGAAAGTAGGAACACAGGCCTCTTTGCGCTGTGCACCCTAGATGGTGAGTAGTCCTGGGATGGGTGAGATCTGCTGAGGGGTCTGCTCAAAGCTCCAACACGCTCTCACACTCACATACTCGTGCACACTCACACACGCACACACACACACTCACATACTCCTGTACACTCACACACACACACATACATTCACGTATTCGTACACATTCAGTTCACACACATACACACACACATGCACACATATTTCACATACTCATGCACACTCACACACACACAATCACACGCGCACACACACACACACTCACATACTCGTGCACACTCACACACACACACACACACACTCACATACTCCTATACACTCACACACGCACACATACATTCACATACTCCTGTACACTCACACGCTCACACACACACTCACATACTCGTGCACACTCACACACACAATCACACGCACACACACACACTCACATACTCCTATACACTCACACACGCACACATACATTCACATACTCGTGCACACTCACACATGCACACACACACACTCACATACTCCCGTACACTCACACACGCACACATACACTCACATACTCATGCACACTCACACACACACACATGCACACACACACACACACACTCAAGTGCACACACACATACCCCCACCCATCTTCCTCTAGGGACACTGAAGCTGATGCAGGAAGCAGATAAGCTGCTGTGGTCTGTGCAGGTGGATCACCAGCTTTTTGCCCTGGAGAAGCTGGATGTCACGGTGAGTGGACTTTTTCCATTTTTGAGATTCGTTTGTTTAATTATGTTCATGTATGTGGATGTTTTGCCTGCATATATGTCTGTGTGCCAAGTGTGCCTAGTGCCCATGGAGGCCAGAAGAGAGCATCAGAAGTGGAGTTACAGATGGTTGTTAGCCACTTTGTGGATGCTGGAAATCTGAGCCATCACCCCATGAGTAGACATTTAAATCAGCTCTTCTCGAATCCCAGTCAACACTGAGCCTTTTTCTCAGACCTGAAATGAGTGTGTCTGTTACACTCAAGTGTGCCCTTATAGCACACGATTTAATACTTCTCTATGAGACTGCTAGAAAATCATTTCCCGGCCTTTCAGCCAAAATAGTAGCCCTAACAAAAACAGGCACTAGGTCTAGAAGTGGGTTATTAGTCATGAATATAGCTGTGGTGTTTTCCTTGTTCATGAGTCTGTTTGATATCATATAGCCCCTCACTGGCCAGATGGGCCTACACTGATTCTACTACCGTGGGGTGAGCTGGGTGCTTTGACCAGTAGAACAGACCTGGACTTGGCTTTTGCCTCTGCTCCCCTACTTGTGATCTTGGACAAGTGACTTTATCCTCTTAGCAGAAGTTTCCCAGGTAAAACTGAGAACAATGTCAACATCATAGTGTTGCTTTGAATGTTAGGCAAAGTAAATCATTGATTGCTCTGTTGAGCACTTGGCCCATGGAGAAATACCCTAATTTATAGTTTGCCACCCAGAGTCAAGTTCATGGTCCTTTATGTCTTACTGCCCCCACCCCACCATTAGATAGATCTCTTTTCTCTTTTTGCTAACACAGGATCTTGTTATGTGCTGTATAGCACAAACTGGCCTCTGCTTCTGGCCTCTGCCTCTGCCTCTGGCCTCTGCCTCTGCCTCTGCCTCTGCCTCTGCCTCTGCCTCTGCCTCTGCCTCTGCCTCTGCCTCTGCCTCTGCAGCACTGAAATTACAGGTGTATGATACTACATCTGTCTAGTCTCTTATTAAAATGACTCCTGACCCTTGTGGCATCCTGTCTTTGACCTTTTTCAGGGCAATGGGCTTGAGGAGGTGGTAGCGTGTGCCTGGGATGGACAGACATATATCATTGATCACAACCGCACTGTCGTGCGCTTCCAAGTGGATGAAAATATCCGTGCCTTCTGTGCAGGTGGGACGGCGGCCTCTGAGCTCAGCTACTCCAGCTTAGTAAATGTGCTGGCAAGTGATTGACTCATTTCTCTTCAGGGTAGCCCCTGATAGATGTCTTCATATGTGAATGGGTTCCTTAGCTTTCACTAGTGGGTGATGGATGGGTACCATGCTGTCATCTTGACAGTTTGTCTTTTAATTTAGGAGGAAATTTTTATTTATTCTTATGTGTCTGAGTATTTGCCTTGGATGCGTGTCTATGCGCATCTCTGTGCAGTACCCACAGAGGCCAGAAGAGGGCACCATGTCCCCAGGACTAGAGTTATAGACAATGCCTAGCTACCATGTAGATGTTAGGAATTGAACCCTGGTTTTCTGAAAGAGCAGCCAGTGTACTGAGCCATCTCTCCAGCCCTAGCATGGTAGTTTGGAATGAGAAATAAAGCACAGTGAGGCCTCCATCTTTAAATGTCTAAAGAGTGGGATGACCAGGAAGACATTTCCATCTGAGCATGCCAGGCTGAAACAAATGCTTCCAGGGTATTCCCTGTAGTCCTCAACTGCGGACATTGAAAAGCAGCAGTGGCTATTTGGGTGACAGGATTGTATCTGGCCACTAAAATGACAATGGGCTGAGGGTGTAGCTTGGTGGTAGAGCTGGCATGTACAAAGCTGTGGACTCGGCCTCCAGGACCCCACAACAAATGGAAGGACTTGGAAAGCACCCCAGGTACCTGGAAGGTTGATGTGTACCTTGGAAGAAAGGGACAGGCCAAGAAAAGCCTTCCTCTGATCCTTTTGTTACTGACCCCTTGAGGTCACACAGTTATCTTATTCCAGAACATCACTGAGATGAGAGACTCTGATGTCTTGTTTCTGCCTTCTTCCTGACACCAGGACTAAGCCTTGACCTTTCTCTTCTTGCCCCAATCTTCCAGGCCAGTATGCCTGCAAAGAGGGCCGCAACAGTCCCTGCTTGGTGTATGTCACTTTCAATCAGAAGATCTACGTGTACTGGGAGGTGCAGCTGGAGCGCATGGAGTCCACCAACCTTCTGAAGCTGCTGGAGGCTGAGCCTGAATACCACCGCCTCCTGCAGGAGCTGGGTGTGGGTGAGTGTCGGCAAAGCCCGGGCTTGTGCCTGCGGGCCTCACAGCCTCTTACAGTCTCTTCTTGGCCTTCAGATCCTGAAGATCTCCCTGCAGTCTGTACCGTGCTTCACCAGACTCTCTACCATCCGGACCGGCCACTACAGTGTACCCCCTCAAGCTTCCAGAACCCCACCTAGCTAGGCTTGACCACTTAGTTGGTGAAGGACCCGTCTGAGCCCCCAACCCTACCCCAAAGTGATCTTGGCAGGATGGGGAATGTGTATCACAGAGGGGGCAGGACTTGGTTCTCAGCGTGGGTGGATGGCGGCACCCTTGAGACCCTTCGATGAAGAGATCGGTTGCTCCTTTGCTTGTTGCCCCATGATCCCCTTCTCATGCTCCCTGCTCTCATTGCAGGAAAAGGACTTGTTTGTGAGACAAGGCAGCAAACCTTTGCCATGATCCAACACCTGAAAGGCTTCAGGCCTGAGGGAGCGTGGGGGTGGCCCCTCCTACCCCCACCCCTCTGCTGAGGACTCTCACCGCATAGCTCTAGGCAGCTGACACAAGCAGTTATTGCAGGAATGGCAGAGTGTTTGTTTAGGGCATCTTTTAGGATATTTTCCTGTCTTATCTTCCTGTGTTCTTTCATTTACTAAAGCAACTAGGTCAGGGCTTTTTCTTTTTGTCATAGTCTGTCTCTCTCTCTCTGTCTGTCTGTCTGTCTCTCTGTCTCTCTCTCTCTCTCTCTCTCTGGGTTTGGTTTGGTTTGGTTTGGTTTTGTGTGTCTGTGTGTGTACAGAGGTGGAACCCCGGCCTTTCACAGGCCAGCCGGGCACTCTGCTATTCAGCTGCACTAGCACCGCTGTACTCTACAGCACAGTGCGCTTGTGCGCTTGAGAGCCTCACCCACCTGCTTCCCAAACGTCGACTGTCTGTAGGAAAACAGACACTCACAGTTTGTATTACATGACGGTGCACAAGTGTGATTCCAGTTCTTGGGGGGAAGATCCTGAGTCCAAAGCCAGCCAAGGCTCCATAGCAAGTTCAAGACCAGCGTGGGTCACATTTGGAGATCTTATCTCAAAAAAAAACAAGACAAAAGAAAAAGACAGTAACAATCTGGTGCAGCTTTCTAATCTGCACTGAAACTGAGGCAGGCAGCTGGATCTCTTGAGTTCAAGGTAGCTGGGTCTGTGTAGTTTCAGACCACCCATAGTGTGTGTGTGTGTGTGTTTTGCCTGTATTTGTGGCTGTATAACTGTGTCAGAAGACCTGGGACTGGAGTTACAGAGAGGCAGGTGTGAGCTGCCATGTGGGTGCTGGGAATTGAACCCTTTGACATGGGTGTTGAGGCTCAGATTCAGGTTCTCATGCTTGCTGGCAAATGTTCCTCCCCACCTAAGCCATCTCCCAGCCCTCAGGGCTTTTGAACTAAATGAATAGAGTAAAAGCAAATGGAGACTGTCAGAGTCCAGTATTTACCTCACAGTGGAGGTAATACTTTTGGTCACAACTGCATGTATATTTGTATAGTAACCATGGTGTAAAAAGTGTACTTCATAGGCCTGTTTCAGCTTGGGCTCCCTATGCGCCTGAGGGCAGAGGTACTGTGAGCTCCTGGAGGTAAGGAGGAAGAGACCAAAGCAGAACACCCACCTTAAAGAAACTGTTTATTCAAATGCAGAAGCAGGCTAAGGGCCTGCCCTAGGCAAGGTCTGCCATTAATGGAGCAGTAGGAGGCAGACTGGGAGGGAGCTTGTCTCAAAGCACTGCAATGACAGAGGGAGTCAGGATTGAGACCAGGAACCCCACACCCAGCACCCAGAGTGCTCTTGGAAATGAAGAAAGTGACACTTTGTGTGCTGGTTCCTCTTTGGTCTACCATAGGTTTTGTACTTAGTTTCTATGTAAGGGGCCCAGTTCCCTGGTTTGGGTTAGACATATCATTGTCTCTCTTCCCCTAGCCACTATTTGAGATCAGCCCAGCCAGAAAGACACTCAGACATCTGCTACCCAGAAAGGGTACTGACTACAGCTCTCAGCTCGGGGACTGTACCTTCCTAGACCGAGTCCTACTTTTCACCCCTACCCAGCTGTAAGCAGATGGGTACAGGATCAAAGGGGCATGTGTCAGAGGGCCAGCCTGGGCAGCAGGTAACTTTGACCCCTCACAGCCAGGGTGAAGTCTAGAGCCCATTTTCTGGAGGTCTTTTTCTGTAAGTGACTTGGTTGTGCTCTTGGGAGGGGATAAGAGAATGGGGAAGCCAGGACCTCAGAGTCACAGATACTCTTGAGTAGGAATTCCTAGGGCAGAGGGCAGCGATGGAGAAGCAGAGAGGGAGGTGGCTGACTGCGGGGTCAGGGTGGCGAGAAGAGAGTAATGCAGTGGTCTCCAGATGCCCTGCTCAGGTAATACCCACTCCACACACTCTTCCCTAAGGCACGCTGTCGCCCTAGGGACTGGCTGAGACAGTGGTCACTGGCCAGGCTCCTGGTACAGAGGCAGGAAAGGCAGCTCCGAGAAGGGGGCTCTCAGCCGAAGCACTCCACGGTCCAGGTCAATGCAGCACTGCCATGGGGACCGCGGAGCGAATGTGTGGTCACCTCCCTGCCAGCTCACAGCTGTTCCCTTCCTTCGGCCTCCCACTGCTCCCAGGCCCCTGCCCCTTCAGAGGGAACCCATTTCATTTTCCTTTTGGGGATAATTAAGTTCCGAGTTTTTAACACCTCTCAGATTTGCCAGACTGATAGGGCTTCCACCCTGAGCCTTCTATCTGTCCTAGCATTTTGGGTCAGGCCCAAGCATGGATGCCTTACCTTGAGGGAAAGCAGAGTCTGCAGTCCCAGGCAGAATTCAGGGCTGTCCACATCTGCAGGAGCCATTGGAAAACAAGGTTGGCTCTAAGACCACTGCCACCCTCCTCCGAGCACTCACCCCTCTCTGGTCCAGTCCACCCCAGAAGCTGAGATCAGCAGAATGGTAATAATCTGTGCATCTTGGGAGCATGTGCTGACAGGAGCCGAAACCACTCAGAGGAGAGGTAGAAGAGGTGAGGGGACTTACCTACCACCTGGGCGGAGCATGCCACAGTCTCCTGCCCCAGCTCTAACTCCAGTTGTTCTACCTGACTTGGTGGCTCAGGTGCCAGATCCCCACCTGGGGCTTTTGGGACCCTCTTTCCTAACCTGCGGTTAGAAAGCAAGGGTTTTAACCACCACAGTCTCCAATTCAGCCCCCCCCCCCCCCAGCCCCAAGTTAAAAAGCCAATACAACCAAAAAAAAAAGGTTCAGGCCTTTAATCCCAGCACTTGAGAAGCAGAGACAGATCTCTGTGAGTTGGAAGCCAGCCTGGTCTACAAAATGAGTCCAAGACTATTACATAGAGAAACTCTGTCTCAAAAACAAATAAGAAAATGCTAATCCTGATCTAGGCTGTCTTTCCAGCCCTTGATCCAGGTAAGGCTCAGTTGTTTCCTGCCAGAGCTGTGTGACCAACCTCCCCCAGTTAAAAGAAGACAGAATAGCTGCACTGAGATAGCTTGTGTGTAATTAAGTTCACTCTTGGTTGTTGGTTTTGTTTGGGTTGGTGGGGAGAGGCTATGGGTTTTGAAACAGTCTTGTGGAGCCTAGGTTGTCTCAGATATCTTAGGTAGCCAAGGCTAACCTTGGATTCCTGGTTCTTTACCCCCCAGATGCTAGGTTTACAGACATGAGCCACTGGTAGCCTTCTTCAGTAGATACTTTGAAGATATTTCATCATCCCAGAAAGAAACCACACCCCAAAACCCAGTGTGGCCTGTAGTGTCAACACAAAGGCAAAAGGTTGTTGAATTTTAGGCCAACATGGGCTACACAGGGAAACCCTGTATCAAAAAACAAAAATGGGGTGGGCAAAGGGGGGCAAACACCATCCACTCTGCACTGCCTTAGGCTGCACTCTTACCCCAGGCGCCGGAGGCATCCAGCAGATATCTGATTGTGCTGGGTCCCTGTGTCCACAGCCACACGAAGCATCTGATCCTGGCACTAAGAAAGGATTGTGATGAGTTAGTAAGTCCCCCAGGAGGAGACTGGGGTGGAACTCTCAACTTGCTGGCTTCTTTAATGTTTCCCTTTAAGAGATGCGGGGATGAACAACGTTTTCAGAAGTGAAACTGACTCTCACAAAACCCGATCAATCATACTTCACATGTCCACATGGTGACTCCATTAAGTTGAGAAAGATCTGGGCCAGAATGGCAAATCTATTTGTTTAGAGGAACTTGAAGGCCTCTTAGTCAAAGAGCTGCAGTCTGGAGGAGAGAGCTGAGAAGACAAACCTCTTCGGTGAACACTCAGATTTGAGTGACCAAGAATGGAAACAAGACAAGAAGATGCCTTGGGGTATTGACAGGCATCAAGGTGAACACCTAGATACATACACAAAAAAATTAGTTTTCTTGTGTCAAACATTTATTGAGCATCTACTATGTAAGACGAGTGGCTAGTAGATACTTTAATGACTTCACTCCATGATAAAACACTGTAAGGTCTATAGAAGGACGAGGAATAGCATGCCTCAGAGGACAGGGAGCTGTTCCTTGCTGGACAGAGAAAAGTTCAAGGAGGCGGCAGCATCAGAGTTAGGCCTTAAAAAATAAGAATGCAGACAAAGGATGATTGGAGATCAGGAAGTAAAATTTCTGGGCAGAGAGGCAGTGGACATTCACTGGGATTGTCCCACCAGCAAGTGGGGGCTCCGATGGTTATAGAGATGAGGAACCTTGGAGCCACAGAGGTGGCTCAGTGGTTAAGAGCATCTGCCACTCTTCAAGAGTATCTGGGTTCAATCCCTGGATTGGGCAGCTCACAACTCCGGCTCCAGAGGATACAACAGACTCTTCTGGCCACTGTGTATGTGCGGGTTCATGCACATACACACACACAGCATCACAAACATACATAGCCTAAGAATTTTCTTCACCTTGGAACATGAGCCTTTTGTACGCATGCGTACCTTTCCAATGCGTGCAGTACCAAAAAGGAAATGTACATTTAAATATAGTTCGGTAAAAAACGTGGCATAGTACTACAAGGGTGTGTACAGCTGGCAGTACACAGAAGAGACAGACAAGACAGAAAAGTTGATGCTGATCCAGAAAAGGAGAGAAACGCCTTCTCTCCATCTCTTGACAACCAAGGCAGAAGGGAAAACTTATGAAGTGAGCAGGCAAGTGAAAGTCAAAGTCGGCACCTGGGAGACTTCTTACCTTGCAGTTGACAAGAAGAGCTGGCACCTGTGTCGCACTGGTCCTGCTGCTGTCATGGCCACGGATCAGGGCCTGCAGTAGGGGAGACTCCCCCTGAAGCCGCCTCTGGTTTCCCTCCACCAGGCGTCTTTGGATCACACTGTGTGGCTGCTGGCTCCATCACAAAACAGTGAAAGCAGTCTAAGCCCAGGATACAGGCCACTTGCTTCCCCATCTTAAACCTTGCAAACCTCAGAATGCTTGCTCTACCCAAGACAGGAGCAGTAAGAAAGTAGCTGAGAGATGGTTCAACAGTTAAGAGCACTGACTGCTTTTCTAAAGGACCTGGGTTCAATTCCTAGCACCTCCACAGAGGCTCATAACTAGCTCCAGTATGATACAATTCTTGCATGATAGAACAGGTCTGTCATCCCAGCACTTGCCAGGTGGAGGAAGGGAAATCAGGAGTTCAAGGTCCTCCCCAGATACATGGCAAGTTTGAGGCCAGCCGGGCCTAAGTATCAAAAAAAGATTTTAAAATATGATTGTAGAAGATATGAACCAGCCAGTGGTGGCACATGACTTTAGTCCAAAGCACTAGGGAGGCAGAAACAAGCAGATCTCTGTGAGTACGAGGCCAGCCTGGTCTACAGAATAAGACAAGTGCCAGGGGTACCCAGAGAAACCCTGTCTCGAAAAGAAAAGTGTTCAGGCTAGAATAATGACTGATCATCCTTGACCTCTCTCATCTGTAGCTGCCCTTACCCATCCTGTATTGTGCCAGCTCTGTTCCCTTTCTTTGTGGGACACCTGCTGTATCCAGACTCCCACAATTCTCTTGGGCCACTGAATACCTTCCCCCTCTCACAGAAGCCTGTCTCCAAGACTTGCCTTTCTACACTGACTTAGCTAAAGCCCTGCTGCTCACAGTGTGGTCCTCAAGCTAACACAGAATTTATATATGATTGTAATTAAGATCTTAAGGGGTGTGTGTCGGGTGTATTTTGCCTATATGCATTTCTGGGGCCCGTGAAGTCCAGAAGAGGGCATCAGATCCCCTAGAACTGGAGTTACAGATGATTGTGAGCTGCCAGTGTGTACTAGGAATAAAATCTGTGTCCTCTAGAAGAGCAGCCTCTGAGCCATCGATCCAGCTTTAATGACACGCTAAAGCCTGTTTGAAATAGAGTCTCAGGCCTGCATCTAAAAGTTTGTTTGTTGTTTTCTGGTGCTGGGGTGTAAACCAGGAGCTTGCACATAACCTGGCAAATGCTCTACTGAGTAAGCTACTCTCCCAGCCCTGAGTAGGTTTGGTTTGCTTTGGTTATTTGGTTTGTTTGTTTTGTTGTGGTGGTTTGATTTGGTTTTGGTTTGGTTTTATTTTTGGTTTTCCAAGACAGGGTTTCTCTGCATAGCACTGGCTGTTCTGAAACTCAATCAGTAGACCAGGCTGGCCTCAAACTTAGATATCTGCCTGCCTCTGCCTCCCAAGTTCTAGGTGCTAAAATTAAAGGCATGTGTCACCATCACCTGATATTTTGCTTGTTTTATGACAGGGTCTTCCTATGTAATCCTGGCTGACCTGGAAATTTCTCTGTAGACCAAGCTGGCCTTTAACTCACAGAGATCTACCTGTCTCTTCCTCCCAAGAACTAGAATTAAAGCTGTATGCCATCAAGCCCAGCCTAGCCCCTAATCTTGTTTCAGTAAGACTCCTACACATTCAAGTTTGAGAAATACTTAAGTAAAATGTAAAAACAAGCCGGGCAGTGGTGGCGCACACTTTTAATCCCAGCACTCAGGAGGCAGAGGCAGGCGGATTTCTGAGTTCAAGGCCAGCCTGGTCTACATAGCAAGTTCCAGGACAGCCAGGACTACATAGTAAGAACCTATCTTGAAAACAAAATTTTAAATGCTATTCTCCTGTATAAAATACATCATACATACAACACACACCAGTATAGGGACAGCCTACTTTTGTTTTTTTACTGTTACTGTTTGTTTACTTGCTTGCTTGCTTTTTTTTTTTTTTTAATAAGGTGCATTGCTGTTTTGACTGCAAGTATACAGGTGTGAAGGTGTCAGATCTTGGAGTTACAGACAGTTGTGAGCTGCCATGTGGGTGCTGAGTATTGAACCTGTGTCTTCTGGAAGAGCGATCAATGCTCTTAACACTGAGCTGTCTCTCCAGCCCCTCTTGCTCTTTTTTTTTTTTTTTTTTTTCCTTGAGACAGGTTTCTCTGTGTAGCCTTTACTGTGGGAATTCAATATGTGGACCAGGCTGGCTTCAAACTTACAAAAATCTTTCTTTTTCCTCCCATGTGGTGTATTTTCTGCACTGATCCCTAGGCATCCTGGCTTTGCCCGGCACATGCTGCTGTCATACTCTGGCAACACTACTCCTCTTGCCCAGGAAAACTGGTTCCCCCCCCCCCCCCCCCCCGCCTTTGTTCCCCTCTCCTGGAAGACCCTCCTCCCAGTTCTCACTAGGCCAGTCTGGATGCATTGCTTCCTTCACTTTATTGAGGTCCTTGCTTCTACCTCTGACGCCACCTGCAGGACTGGCCTCTGGCAATTCTGTCCTCCTTCGTTCCCCCCTCCCCCCTTGTAGCTCATTTGGTCTTGATTCTCATAGATGTTATTTTTGGATTTCACCCCCACTGCAGCCTGGAAGGGCCTTCAAATCAGATCTGTCTTGCTCATCTTTCTGTTCCAGGGCCCAGTTCAGCATAAAGAGCCTCCGTGGCTTGGGGATTGGGGGTGGTTCAAGTCATAGAAAATTTGCCTAGCATGCACATGGACCTAAGCCTCATCCCCAGTGCTAAAAATAAAAAGGAAAAAAAAAGACATAAAATAAAATGGTTTTAGTCTTGTATGGTAGCACACTCCTAAAATCACAGCATTCAGCAGGGGGAGGCAGGAGGTGAAGTCAGCCTGGGCTACATAGTGAGTCCTATCTCAAAATTAAAGTACAGTTAATTCTGTTGTCTATAAACTTAAAAGGCACTGTTGTAAGCCAGCCTGGGCCACACAGCAGAGTCAGGCCACCAGGACTACATAGTGAGACTCTGGAAAAATTCAAATAAGAAAGTCTCTTGGAGCTGGGCAGTGGTGGCACATGCCTTTAATCCCAGCACTTGGGAGGCAGAGGCAGGTGGATTTCTGAGTTCGGGGCCAGCCTGGTCTACAGAGTGAGTCCCAGGACAGCCAGGGCTACACAGAGAGACCCTGTCTCAGAAAAAAAAAAAAAAAAAAAAGTCTCCTGGAGAAGGGCTGGGCCTCCCAGGCTCCATACACTCCTCCACCTGACCCTGGGAGCCTGGGATTGTTTTTCCACCCTTGGCCTCAGGAGACCCTGGCAGCAAGTTGCTGTTCTGGGAAAGCACAGCCAGCTCAGGACCCAAGCAATTCCCATACCCTTCTTTCCACAATGACTCCAGGCTCCCCACTGTGGCAGGTATGTGTCAGGGCTATCTCAAACATGAAGAGGGGCTCCCAAAGTCGTAGGCACTACCTGCTGCAGATCATGCAGGTAGTAAAGCAAAGGAGAAAGGTGAGAAGCCCTGGCGTCAAAAGGCTGAGCTTGCTACTCTGAGGGGCAGTATCTGGGCAACTTCTGGGCAAGACAGGTGTAGGGCTATATGAACAAGCACAAGGGCCAGGCCCCGGGCACCAAAGAATCTGCTCCCCCCCACCCCCCCCACTCCTCAGCTGTGTTTTCCTCAGGGCTGCTGAGATGAGACTAGGGGATTCCTGGAGAGAAAACCCAGACCTGGAGTAGAACAGAAAGGTAGAGCCAGGTCAGTCAAAGCAGCAGAGGATGCATTTACCCCCAGGGAGAAGCGGCTCCCGCAGACTGGAATTCTGTATTCTCTGGACCCTCGAGAATTCACAGCAACTCAAAAGCTAAAAGGAACCATAGCTAGAAGCATTCCCAGTAGTTTCCCTAGTGTGTCTATGAGCCAGGCGCTGTCACGGTGCTAAGTATGTGGAAGCCCAGATAGCCTCTACCAGATGGGTGCTCATAGCTTCATCCCTTTCTAACAGATAGAGATAGCAAGGTACAGACATAACTTTCCAAATTACAGCCAGAATTTGATCCCAAGCAAGGTGGCTCCAAAGCCCATTATATCCCTGAGGGCAAAGACTGCATGCTGACCCTGGCCCCCTCACCTCCTCATTGTCACCCTGGGCCTGTACCCTCTGGGATCGATGCAGTGGTTTGGGAGGAAAGGACATAAGGACACAGACACTGATGGTCCGGGTCAGAGCCATGTGAACCCCTGATGGCCCAAAAGACCCCCAATAAGTGGATGATGAGGGGAAAGGGCAAAAGGGGGCAGGTCTGAGGAATGAGGCAAATGCGTGGGCAGCTTTGAAGGACTCATAACCCTGGGCTGACCAATCCTCTAGGCCTTACTCTTCTTATGTGCCCATTCCCTGGGAATCCCGGATCCTCTAGGCTTCAACTGAACAACATAACTCTCCACTGCCCCCAGGACAGCCTTGGACTCTAAGGATGGAAAAACGGTGGAAGCTAAGTTATGAGCCCAGGGACCATCACTGCCACCAGGCCAAGAAAAATTCCCAATTAAGGATCTGGGGAGGCATGGGGGCTGCAAGTTGGCAAAAACATCTCTCCCATCTCAACAGGAGAAAGAAATTTGAAGATTGAGGCTCTGCCCTTTAGACCCCCTCTCACCCCAAACACAGAATATAGAGAAGAGAGAAAGAGTCTGGGGCCTCACCAGGTCCTTAGAGGTGCCGAGCCTCTTGAGACTGTCCAGGGGCAGCAGGTCAGCTGAGTCCTTGTGCAAGAACTGGGTGGCCTGTTTGAGTCGGCGCTGCTGGCTCAGGTGGGCTCGGTCCCGAAGTGAGGCTTCTTGATCTTTCCTGGAGTCTCCCTCATCTCTTCTGGCCTCTTGCCCAGTGCTCATGGTCCTCTATGGAAAGCAGACAGGGGTGTGTAGAAGTCTCTCTCCACCTCCTTTTTGCTCCGGGCTTCCCCTGTAGCTTCTGCCTTTCTCTGTCTCCTCCGGACTGCAGCTTCCCTGTCTGACAGGAGGGTCTCAGCAGGAAGAAAAGAAGAAATAAATAAATAATAGGCGGCAGCAGCCGCGTCAGACACCAGTTTCCAGAGATTGCAGTAGAGGGAGCGAGGTTCCGGCTGGAAAAACCCAGCCCTAGAGGAGAGGGAGGGCTAGCAGGGCCTGCAGCTGGTAGGCTGCAAAGCCTGCAGCTCTGGGGTCCTGCACAGAGTAGGCGGTGGATGGCCTGGTGTGTGTGTGTGTGTGTGTGTGTGTGTGTGTGTGTGTGTGTCTGTGTCTGTGTCTGTGTGTGTGTCTGTGTGTGTGTCTGTGTGTCTGTGTGTGTGTGTCTGTGTGTCTGTGTGTGTATGTGTGTGTGTCTGTGTGTCTGTGTGTGTGTCTCTGTGTGTGTGTGTGTGTCTCTGTGTGTGTGTGTGTGTGTGTGTGTCTGTGGCAAACTGTCAGGAGGCTGTGCCAAGTCATCAGAGAGAGTGAGTGCCATTGTGTGGGGGCACATATTTGATATATGTGAGGAGGCAGGCAAGCATGTTCCTGTCTCTTGTGTATATGTGGAGTGGCTCTGCTGACCCCCTTCCAGTCTCTGGATGGTCAGCCACTCTCTCCTCCTGCTGATGTCCTTTGCTGCCAGGGTTTGAGGTGCTGGCCAGAGAGGGACAGTATGAAAGTGCCCTCCCTACCTCTCCTCCATCTGCCATCAGATGCCTTCCTTACTTGGCCTCTCCCTGTCAGACGGTCCCAATATCTCCCTCAAGTTGCAACGAGATCAGGAATGTTCTAATAATACACACTTCCTTGTTAAAAGATGAAGTCCCCGTGATATGATGATAAAGAATTCTGGAGAATATTCTGGGCCTAATACGTCTCTCAACTGGGTTAGTCTGTGTCTTTGCCCGTGACTCACCTTGGTCCCCTCCCGTACTTGTTATTTGAGGTTATAGTTAGAGAATCCAATCCAGGCCTGGTGATACTGTCCTAGAATCCCAACTACTTGGGAAGGTGAGACAGGAGGATCACAGTTTGAGGCCTGTCTGGACTACAGCATGAGTTCACGCCCAGTAGTTCAACTTAGTGAAATTTCAAAAATAAAAGGAAGGGGGCATAAGAGGTGGCTCAGTGGTTAAGAGCACTGGCTGCTCTTCTGGAGGACCAGGGTTCAATTCCCAGCATCCACATGGCAGCTCACAACTGTCTGTAACTCCAGTTCCAGGGGGTCCATGGCACCAGACATGCATGTGCTATGCATGAATGGATGGAGATATATATATATATATATGTGTGTGTGTGTGTGTGTGTGTGTGTGTGTGTGTGTGTGTGCGCAAAATAGCCATAAAATAAAAAATAAAACGAAGAGCTTGATGACCACAGAAGGGGGATACTAGAGGGGTGAGGTGGGAGTAGATGGGTGAGTGGGAGAGCACCCTCTTAGAGAGGCAAAGGGGAAGGGGATGGGTGCAGGGATTCTAGAAGGAAGACAGGAAAGGGAGATAACATTTGAAATGTAAAGAAAATGATTAAAAATAAATAAAAACAATAAAAATAAAAAGAAGGACCTGGAAAGATGGCTTGGGATTTAAGAGTGCTTACTGCTAGCCCAGCAGTGGTGGCGCACGCCTTTAACCCCAGCACTCAGGAGGCAGAGGCAGGCAGATTTCTGAGTTCGAGGCCAGCCTGGTCTACCGAGCGAGTTCCAGGACAGCCAGGGCTACACAGAGAAACCCTATTGAAAAACCCCCAAAACAAGAAGAGTGCCTACTGCCCTGATTTCAGGTGGCTCACAAAGACCTATAACCCCTGTATGCGATACACCCACACCACACAAATAAAAGGGATAAAAATAAAGTAGCAAAATTAGCTTAAATGAAAATAATAAGAAGAAGGGGTTGAGGTAGGACTGGCGAGAGCACACAAACTGTGCTTACTGCCCTTGTAGTGTGGTTCCTAGTGCCGCAGTCAGACAGCTCCTAACCACCTACAGCTCCAGTGCCAGCCAGGAGACCTGACCCGTCTTCTGACCTCCTCAGCACGTGTGTCCAGAGATGTACCTGTCCTCACGCAAGCACATTTCCACACACAAAGACACATTTACATGTAATTAATTGTTTTTAGACAATTTCTTTTTTTTTTAAGTAAAAAGCAAGCTGCTGAAGATGGTAGAATGTTTGCTTGCCGTGTTCAGGCCCTCTTCAGTCTCTGGCACTCCAAAATAGCAACACAAAACACAGAATCCACAAATACACCCGGGGGCAGAGGCAGAGGATTGCTCAAGTCCAGGATTCCAGGGTCAGCTTGGGCAAAACCAAAGCAAATCATTTCTAGGGCTGGAGCGCTGACTCAGAAGCTAAGAGCACTGACTGCTTTTGTAGAGGACCAGGCTCAGTTCCCAGCACCCACACATGGCAGCTCACAATTGTCTGGAACTTCAGTTTCAGGGGTTCCACACTCGTCTGGCTTCTTCAGGCACCAGGCATGCACGTGTTTCACAGACATGCATGCGGACAAAACATCCATACACATAAAATAAACTAATAAATCTTCGGTTGTGGGTTTATCTTTTTTTTTTTTTCTTCTTTTCTTTTTTTGTTTTTGTTTTTTGTTTGTTTTTGTTTTTTTCAGCCATGGTGTTTCTATGTAGTACTGGCTGTCCTGGAACTCCCTATAGAGAATGGGCTGGCCTCTAATTCCCAGAGATCCTCCTGCCTCTGACTTTCTGAGTGCTGGGATAAAGATGTGAGCCACCATACTCTGCTTTTTTTTTTCTTTTTTAGATTTATCTTATGTGATGAGTGTTTGCCTGCATCCATGTGCCTGGTGGCACAGAGGTCAGAAGAAGAGCATTGGGTCCCCTGGATCAGATGGTTGTGAGCCATGATGTAGGTGCTGGCAATTGAACCCAGGTCCTCTGCAAGAGCGCCAAGTACTCTAAAGCACTGAGCCTATTCTCCAGCCCCCTCTGTAGAAGCTAAGAGAACTGGCTGCTTTTGTAGGGATGGGGTGGAGGGAGAGTTTCCTTCCCAAGACACTTGAAAAATATGTCACTTCTCTCATCTGGTTCATCTTATGGTTTACACAAATACCAAAGTGGATAGATCTAAACTCAGAAGTCTTGAGGGGCAAATGGAGGTGTCAGGATGGAGCTCACTCTGTGTCACAGGTTCTCCTCTGAGTGATGTCCCCTCATCTTAGAAAACAGTATTTACTGAGCCTCTACAATGCACTAGTCACTAAGCTAGCCTGGAGCATACAGGGGTATTATGGTTATTTTAATGACAACTCGCAACAAATTAGAATTACCTAAGTAGGAAGGCTCAACAGAGGGCTGACTGCCTTGATTGATGTGGGAAAACCCGCCTAGTTGTGAGTGACACTTTCAGGAAGACCCGCCCTAGTTGTGAGTGACACCTTCAGACAGCAGCTCAGAAAAACTATCCAGGCAGAAGAAAGAGTGTCTCCCCTTTTGCTTGCTCAACCTCTCTCACTAATGGTTGATCTATCCTGTTGTTGTTGCTTCACTGATATCAGAACCAACGTTTCCAAGTTTCTGTTGTAGACTAAGGACCAGTGGCTCTCCAGGAAACTTCCCAGCTTCCAGTGCCAGATTGGGACTACTGAGGCACTAGCCTCAAGGAACAAGTAGCTACTGGGTTCTCAATACAAAGGCCTGTTGGTCTTTTAAAGCTAACTTAATAGTTCAGGGATGTGTGTGTGTGTGTGTGTGTGTGTGTGTGTGTGTATGCATGTGAGTGTGTATGTTCATTCAATCCTATGGTTCTGTTTCTCTAGAGAACCACCCATATTCAGAGTGAATCTTCTCTCAGTTAAAGCTCTCTAGAAACACCTTCATAGACCATCCGAGTTTTATTGCTGTAAAGAGACACCACAGCCACAGCAACTATTATAAGAGAAAACATTTCACTGCAGGCTGGCTTACAGTTCCAGAGCTTTAGTCTATTTTCATCATGGTGAGGAGCATGGCAACAGGCCCGTAGGCCCTGGAGCAGCTGGGAGCTATATCCTGATCTGCTGCCAAGAGAGGCAAACAGACTGGACCTGGCATTGGGCTTTTGAAACCTCAAGGCCACACCTCCTAATCCTTCTCAAACAGTACACTCCCTGGTGACTAAGTATTCAACTATATGAACCTATGGAGGCCATTCTCATTCAAACCACCATGAAGACATACCCAGAGTTGTGTCCCCTAGCTGACTCCATATCTAGTAAGTTGGTACTGAAGATTTTATGTGTGTGTGTGTGCACACACGCATGTGCATATATCACATGTACACTGAGATGAAACCTAGGGCCTCACACATACTAAATACATGCTCTACAACCAAACTACACCCCCCAGGCCCATTTGTGATTCTAGACTTGTACTGTATCATATGGTCATTGAACATTTAAGTCCAGCTCACTTGAAATAAGGTCTGCTTAACAACCCACCATGCATTTGAAAAGCAACATAGAAAACACTGTGAGACATCTTAGTTATTTCTGTGCTAATTATATTATTGGACATAAATAATATTTTGGATCTGTTTGGTTCAACAAAATAACTTATAAAGTCAATTTGTTTCATCTTGCTTTTTTCACAATATAATTTGTTTATTTATGTGCTTAGGTTTGCCTAGGGCCTGACTATACATCTATGTAGTAGCCCTGGATAACCTCGAACACATTTCCCACACCATGCTCATCTTGAACCTGTGTTGGTCTTCCTGCCTCTCCTCCTGAATTTGGAGATTTTAGAACGCACCACCACGCCTTGCTTGTCTATTGTGTTGTTACTGTCAGGGATAAAGCCTGGGGTCTCATGAATACTGAGGACGTGCTTTACCAGTGCGCTGTATCCATGAGCCTAGCTACTAAACTGTTTGAATCTACATGGGAAACGCCATTGTGTTTCTATTGAGCAACCACTAGTTTCAACAGCTGGCACACAGCTTGCTCCTCTGACATGTATAATCTAATTCCAGTGTCTCTTAATGATACCAGGAAGTTCTTTATGTCTAATCTAAATCCCTGTGAATATATGCATATATATGTGTACACACACACACACACACACACACACACACAAACACACACGTGTGTAATAATATGCATGTATATGTGTGGGTCTGAGTTCTGCCCCACCACAGAGCACAGTCTTTTTTTTTTTTTTTTTTTTTTTTGGTTTTTCGAGACAGGGTTTCTCTGTGTAGCCCTGGCTGTCCTGGAACTCCCTCTGTAGACCAGGCTGGCCTCGAACTCAGAAATCCACCTGCCTCTGCCTCCCAAGTGCTGGGATTAAAGCCGTGTGCCACCACTGCCCGGCCAGAGCACAGTCTCTTGGGAGGAAAAATGCAGGGAGCTTGACAGCGCTTATTCCACACCGTTGGGCGCTGGGCTGTCCTAGGGGTGGGAAGATGCAGTCTGAGATAGGGGAGGCCAAAGCTGGGGTTCCCAGACCCCTGGGCACCCAGTCATCCCTGGGGTGCAGCTCAGAGGAGTCAGGAACAAAGGATCGGGAAGGAGGGCAGGTTTGATGAAGTTTGATGAGGCCAGGACCAGAGACTCCCAAACTCCTGGACATCTAGGCGCTGCTGAGTTGCGAGCAGTGGAGTCGAGGGTCCATCCGCGGGCTGAGGACAGTGTCTAGCCTACAGGCTGGGGGAAATGGGAGTTTGGGCTTAGCTCAGTGGTGATTGTCCTTAGCTTGGCAGTGGTTGTGGCTGGAAGGCCCTCTGCGGGAGACTTTAACTGCAGCTCTGTAGTCAAAGGCTTTCTCCATGCTCCCCATGGTGAATCTTGATGAAAGAAACAGTCCTTGGTTCTAAACTGTTCATCGTGGAAAATGGATACATACTAAGTTCTCAGGGTGGACCGGAGATTAAATACCTTTTGCAGGGAAGGATGTCCGGGAAGGGGAGCTTATTGGCTAAACCCTCAGGGTTTCTAGGTACCTCATTAGCATGGAGACCTCTGTTTTGGGCTATATGACCAAGGTGGGAGCATGGCATGTGTTCCAGGCCAGGACTCTGGCAGGGAGCAGGGAGCCCAGTACTGTCTCAGGTGTGTGCCCACCAAGTCTCCAGGGTCTCAGACCCGATCTACCTTACCAAGCTTCCTGGCACGGTTTACCGTCCCGCATATATGCATACATATAGTCTCACTAACCCAAGCTAACCTCAAACTTATTATGTAGCCAAGGACAACCTTACCGTCCAACTCACTGCAGCTATTGTTCAAACCACAGGCGAGATCTAAAGGCATTTTTTGCCTTTAAATATCATCATACCCTTTCAATATTCATTTCTTAATGCTGAATAGTGCAGCTAGTGCCTTTGCTGATAGGATGAGCTGGGCCTGCGGGCTCATGGTTGGGAACAAGCATGCAGTCTACCACATAAGGAAACTCCCAGAATATTCAAGGTAGAGTGTGTTATTCAGAGCTGGACAGACAGCTCCCTTGAGCCACTGGAAGGTTGAGAGCAGCCAACTCTATTTTAGGCTTTGTCCTCTGAGCCTGTCAGATCTGCTGAAGGCATGAATGATGTGGCTTCCGAGAATTCTCCCGCCCAGCAAGGGTCCCGGAACCCAGTGCCAATTTTGAAGTCTGTTACCAAGTGAGGAAACTGTCCTGTTTCCGTGCTAAAAGAAAGAGCTTCCAAAGACAACCAGGTCAAGCTCACATTTGGTATTAGTGACTCTGGCCTGATCCCTCTACTCTGTGGAGGCCAAAACCAGGGTACAGAAAGGATGGTGGCCTGTCTTGGTATGCAAATGAGCAGAGCAAAGGACATGGAATTCAGATGTCTCTGCTAAGATTACCACAGCTTGGCCTCAGCAGGTAAAAGTGCTCGCCACACAAGCCTGACCCCCTGAGTCCAATGCCCAGAACTTACTGTGGAAGGAGAGAACTGAGCCCCAAATTTGTCCTTTCTCTCCTCTCTCTCTCTCTCTCTCTCTCTCTCTCTCTCTCTCTCTCTCTCTCTCTCTCTCACACACACACACACACACACACACATACACACACACTCACTCGCTCACAGGCAAGCATGCAAACATGAACATACACTAAATAAGCAAATAAATTAAATTAAAAAAACATGATAAAAACAAAAAGTTTCTACTCTTAACCAGGATGGCAGCTATGCCTGTAATCCCAGCACTCAAGAGGCTGAAGAAGAATCATCAGCTGGAAGCCAGCCTGAACTACATAGTGATGTCATGTCTTTTAAAAAAAAAAAAAAAAGAGGGAGGGGGGACTGTAAAGCCATATAAAGTGGTTCATGCCTACAGTCCAGAACTTTAGAGGTAGAGGCAGGAAAATCAGGAGTTCAGGGCTACATAAAAAGTTTGAGGCCATCCTGGGATATATCTCCAGGCATATTGGCACATGACTTTATTCCTAGAACTAAGGAGGCAGAGACAGGAAGATCTTAGGATCTTTGTGAGTTTAAGGCTAGCCTGGTCTACACTGCAAGTTCTAGGCCAGCCAGGGCTACATAATGAGACCCTGTCTTAGAAAGTAGAACATATCTGGAGCCAGTCCTTGACACCAGGGAAAAAAACCAAGAATTTCATGTCATTTTACTGGGCAATTCAGAGTGAGGTACTAATCTGAAATACATAATTTGTAGAATTGGAATGAGGTTTAAATGAGCGGTAGAGGTAGACCAGCAAGAAGAAACTCTCTGCCCTAGTTTACCTATCTCTAAAATGGGGTGTATCACAGGGATTGAATGGATTGGTTCTGTAGGTTTCTCACAGCAGCGCTGGATACAGCAAATGCCAGAAAGCTACTGTCAAGGTACCATGAGTGCACACGCACACTGTAACTTGTCTGTCACTTTGCTTGCTCTCGGGTCCAGATGGGTCAGGTATCTGTTACATTGGCTATTGTTTTATGTTTAGGGTTGTGGTGGTGGTGGTGTTTTGACTTAGGGTTTTAGTCCATAACCCAGACTGGGTTGGAATTTAGGATGACTCTCCAGCCTCAGCCTTTCTGAGTGTGGGATTACAGGGTGGTTCTTACACTTTATAATGGCTTACTTGTCCATTCCCTCATTTCATCCGAAGGCTCATGAGAACAGAAACTTTAATTTTCTTTTTGCACAAGGTTGTTTTTTTATTATTTATTTAATTTTTATTTTACATGCATGAAGGTTTTGCCTGCTTATATGTCTGTATGCCATATCCCTGCCTAGTGCCTGTGGAGGCCAGCAGAGGGGGTCAGATCCCCTGGAACTGGAGTCATAAACAGTTGTTAGCTGCCATATGAGTTCTTGAGAAATGAACCTGAGCCCTTTGCAGGAGCAGTCAGCATTCTTAACTACAAGCAACATTTTTAGCCTCTTGTACAAGGTTTTTATTTGTTTGTTTAGTTGGTTGGTTGGTTTTTGACACAGGGTTTCTCTGTGTATCCCTGGCTGCTCTAGAACTAGCTCTGTAGACCAGGCTGGCCTTGAACTCATAGAGATCCACCTGCCTCTGCCTCCAGGGTGCTGGGATTAAAGGCATGTGCCACCACCATCTGGCTAGGGGTTAGTTTGTTGGTTTCTTCTTTATTTTTCTTTTCTTCTCTTCCTTCCTTCCTTCCTTTCCAGTGAATTGCTCACAAGACTCCACAGAGAAGACACTGTCATTATCCCACCTCTCTGCCGACAAAACAGTAACCCACGAAGCACCCACTTCTTAGTTTGAATTCCAAAGATCAGCTGATACTAAAGGCAATCACTCAAGACCCCTTGCTGCCTTTCTCCTTTCCCTTACTCCTAGGAACTTACTCTGACTATGCTGGTTTGGGTTTAGAAATGATTAGGATGAATTAAGTAATGTCCTTTTGATAGAGCCCTGTGATTGTATCCTGCTCTCTGTCTCTGTCTCTGTCTCTCTGTCTCTCATACACACACACACACACACACACACACACACACACAGAGAGAGAGAGAGAGAGAGAGAGAGAGAGAGAGAGAGAGAGAGAGAGAGATTGAAAAAATTCCCATGATATGATGCAGCTAAGGGAAGAGGTGGGGATTTTTAAGAGCCTTCTCCAGGCTGTTTGGATTTCCAGCCCTCAAAAATTCCAAGGTAGGGCTAGAGACATGGCTCAGTGGTTATGAGCACTAGCTGTTCTTCCTAAGGTCCTGAGTTCAATTCTCAGCAACCACACGGTTGCTGTACCATCTATAATGAGATCTGGGGTTCTCTTTTTTTAAAAAAGAAAAACCCTGCAAGGTAAATAGACCTCTTTTCTTTATGAAGTTGTCTGCCTCGGGTACTTCATTATAGTAATGAAAAACTGTCTAATACAGTTTCCCAATTTTCTTCTTTTTTCCATATCACTCTGGCCCCACTTGCTCCGGTCCAAAGATCCATCCATTTATTATATGTGAGTACACTGTCGCTGTCTTCAGACACACCAAAAGAGGGCATCAGATCCCATTACAGGTGGTTATGAGCCACCATGTGGTTGCTGGGATTTGAACTCAGGACCTCCAGAAGAGCAGTCAGTTCTCTTAACCACTCAGCCATTTCTCCAGCCCCCAACTTTATTCTTTCTGTCGGTCTGGTTTTTGCTTATTTGCCTTTTGTTTGTTTGAGTTCTTCAAGAGAAGATCATGCTCCGTATCATAAGGTGGCCTTAAACTCACAAGGTAGCCCCAGATTGACTTAAACTTCATGGAAATTCTCCTGCCTCAGTCTCCTGAGCAGCTGGGACTGTAGACACTGTAAGATACTAGAATAATTTTCCAAACATGATCTTGTGAATTTTCTGGAACTGTGTCAAAATTGGAACTGTGGTTCCTTCCAAATATTCTGACCCTCCAGGCTTTAGCAAGACTCCTTGCTCCTCCAACCTCAATGGTCTCTTCCAGCTTCTTCTAGGTATCTACTTCTTTCCTTCCTTCTTACATTTTTGGGTCTGCCTCAACAACCATGGACACAACTTTTCTTTTCTATTGCATGCCAACTACAGAAACCACTGGCTGTTACACAGCAACTGAGCCATGATACCTAACATCAATGTTCAGCAAAACACGACAATATGTTGATGACCTAAGGGAAGCCACAGTCAAGTTCAGACTCTGCAGTATGTCCATAGGCCTACAGAGGGGACGTTGGCTCAGGACTGATGGATGTATGAGGGGGCACCTCTTTTGTGAATAGTCAAGTACTCGGTAGATCAGTGGCCTCTGAGTGTCTCTTGTAAGGTTGTCCAAGGTCAACACAGCAGCCATACCCGGGGAACTTGCCAGAAGTAGGACTCTCAGCCTCGCCAGATCTAACCATCCAGAACATCTGGGTAGAATCCAGCAGTTTGTGTTTTAATGAGTTCTCTAGGGGATTTGGACATCCCATATAGCTTAAGAACCAATGCCTTCGGGACTCTCTCCCTCCAGGTGAAGTCTATGGGGCTTTTTATTTTCTTTTTATGGTGTGTGTGTGTGTGTGTGTGTGTGTGTGTGTGTGTGTGTGTTTAAGAGTCTTGCTTTGTTTCAATGGCTGGCCTGGAGTTTACTATGTCACCCAGTCTAGACTAGAACTCATGTCTGCTTCTGCCTCCTGAGTGCTGGGATTAGTCTGATCCTTCTTCCCTCCCTCCCTACAAGCCCTCAGGAACTCTTCATTCCCATGGCTTTTAATATCCATTAGATCTGGTCTTCCCTTAGGCTTACAGCAGTTCAGATTGCTTTCATGGAACTTGGCTCCTGGGACCAAGAGTGGAGGCTTAGAAGGGATTATTGGCTCTGAAGGCTTTCTGTGTATCTGTGAAGCTGTTGGCATTCAGCAGGGTACAGGCTGTTTCAGGGTGTGGCTTTCTAAGTATGTGCAGAGAGATGGGCTCTACCCTTTCATCTCTTCTTCCCCTCAGATCTCCAGGTAGGAGGTAGGAGGTCCTTCAGGCAGACCTAGCTACTGGGCCCCTTACCCCTAATGTCCACTCTCCATTACCTCACTGAAGGTCTTCAAGAACTCTATTTTCAGGTACAGAAGTTGGGGTGTCTGTGGTCACCAGCTGGCTATATGGTAAGATAACCTAGGCATTGTCATCTTCAAGGCCCCAGACCCAGGAGAAGAATGGATTCCATTGTCCCCCAAGTCTCCAAAGCCCACTGGGTACAGGGTTTCAGGAGGCCTGCTTCCACATCCTTGGCTTGCCCAGTAGGCAAGCCTGCTTATACACCAAGCACTTGTTCATCATAGAAGAGGCCGGTCCAGAGAGAACAATAGGAGGGAATTGAGGTGAGATAGAAGTCGTCATTGAGGCTAGGAGTCTTCTGTGTCGGTGGGGCTGGGGGGCTGGGTCTGCCAAGGTGGGGATCTAAAGCACTTTCTGTTCTTTTATACTCTAAGGACAGTGAGTGAGTAAGCAAAATTGCTCTCAAAAGCCACAGTAGGATGCTTATCATCTCAGGACATGGAAGCCTGAAGATGGGGGATCATCAGTTCGAGGCCAGCCTGAACTACATAGTGAGTTGCTGTTGAAAACGAAGAGAGTGGGGGGGGAGGGGAAAAAAGAAACATGGGCTGGGGTGCAGTAAGATGTGCCATAGTTCTGAATATTCAAGAATATGGTACTGGGCCAGCAAGATGGCTTAGTGGTAAAGTCACTTGCTGCCAATTCTAATGACCTGAGTTCAATCTCCAGGGCCCACTTAGTGGAAGGAGAAAATAGACTGCACATGTCATCCTCCGAACACACACACACACACACACACACACACACACACACACACACACACACACCGTTTAAAATCAAAACACGGAGCTAACAGTTATTTCACTCTGGCAAGGACTCTTGTCTGTCAATGGATGATATGCTCTGTGGGAAGTGGGGGACAGATGTGAGAAGGCAGTACAGACAGTACAAGGCCAGAGAGTGGTGTGGGCTGGGCTGGTTCCTTTATAACAGCTTGCTTTCTAGAGACTAACACACACTTTGTGAGACCAGCATTTATTCATTCAACCTAATAAGCTCCCTAGGCCCCATCTCTTATTAAAGATTCCCCACGGTTCACAGTGCCACCCTGGGGACCAAGCTTCTAAATCCTAGCAAGCCGTATATGACCGTTTGTATCCGGCTTTCACCTAGCTTAATGCTTTCTTTTGCAGAAATGTTATTGTGAGGAGCTAAATAGCTATGGGATTCATTGGATCTGCAGGCTTGTCCGAGGCTAGACCAGGCTGGAACTCAGAGCGATTCACCTGCTCCTGCCTCCTGGCTTCTGGGATTAAAGGTGTGCAGCACCACACCTGGCTCATGATCTCGCTTTTAAACCTCCCAACTGAAGCTCCTGGCCCTCTACTTTTTCTAAGGCCACCCGTTGCTGTGTGCATGACTTTCTTTTTTTTTTTTTTTTTTTTAATTTTTATTTTTGATACTTTATTTACATTTCCGATGTTTCCCCTTTTCTGGGTCTCCTCTTTGGAAACCCCGTATCCCCTCCCCCTCCCCGCCTCTGTGAGGGAATTCCTC
>CM052700.1:19179596-19209596 GCA_028551405.1 Uromys caudimaculatus
AGAAGTGCCAGGAGAGCAGGTGGCTTGAGTGGCAAGGGCAAGATCTTGCCTCTATCGCAGCTCAGGGATAAACTGAGACCAGTTGATGTTGTCAGGGCCCAGAGGGTCCTCCTCCAGGCCAGGGAAACTGATGTCTAGAAGGATCTTGCTGAGGCTATCATTCATTGTGTCCAGGACAAGGCCTTCTGTGAGAGAACGGTTGGCTGAAAGGCTGGGAACCTGTGGCTCAGGGGAGCCTGGCTTGGGGACTTCCAGATGTGGTGGTGGAGAGCTGCTAAAGGGGTCAGAGGCAAGGTCAAAGGCTTCTGAGTTGAGGAGCTCCCGGGGTGAGTCAAAAAGGGGAACACTTTTCAGAGGTGTGGTATTCAGCTCCATCAACCCCAGCGAGTCAGGCAGAGGGCCAAAGGCACCCTGGGGGGTTCGTACTGGGCTGAAATCTAACCCCCCAACTTTGGCTGGAGGTGTGAGCCTCCAGGACTCAGAGTCTCTAGAGAGCACGGACTTGCTAGGAGTAGAGGAGACAGGCAATGTCTCCTTGATGGGGGTCTTAAAAGGTCCTCCCTCCTCCTGAGGGCAGCTGAGCTGGGGTGCAGGCTCCGAAGACTCTGCCAGGAGCTCCATGGCTGGCCGGAATGTGCTGGAGTCCTCTGAGAAGAACAGCTCAGGCTCATCCAGACAGGGTGGCTGAAGATGCTGTTTTCTCCGAGATCGGCTCACCTCCCTCTTCTCTCTTCGCTTAGTCACCAGCATTTCTGAGACACATCGCGTTGGGGACTTGAGCCCACAGTAGGACTTCTTGGGCTTTGGGGTAGGAGAGCAGGAAGACTCTTCCCAGGAGTTGGATAGTTCCTCTTTCAGTGATGCACATGGAGAGGGCCACTCTTCCAAGGGAGGGCTCTCCACTTTGATAGGCCTCTCTAAGTGTGGTATGTCCTCCCCAGGCTGAATTACTTCTTCCTTAATGGACTGAATAGGAAGCAAAGGCAATAGCCCTTCTCCAAGCAGGGGTTTCTCCTCCTTCAGTGGTTCTGTGGCAGGAAGTGGGGCTATCCCTTCATTGGATAGCAGCACCTTAGGTGCAATGCGGACTCGCTTGCTATGACGGGCAAGCTCTGAACTCATAAGAGATGCTGCCAGAGGCAAGGGAACCTTTACTGAGGGCTGTAACACCAGGGACTGGTTCACCGGGAACTGGATGGGCACCAGGTATGAGCTCACCCGTGGGAGCAGTGGCTTCATCTTTCGCCCTAGGAGAAAGCAGGAGAGATGAGAGGTAGCAATGCTAGGGGTCTACTACTTCCCACTCCAGGGGCACTGCTCAACTGTGGACTCAGACTCCCTTAGAGTTAGACATAATCTGAAGACAGGCCCCAGAACCAGAACTGGGCATGCCTGAGACCCCCCTCGCATACTCACGTGCACCCAGTGGGAGTTCAGTTTTGATGGTCACATTTCTACGGAGCTCAGGATTGGGTCGTTTCTGCTGCTGCTTATTGGGAGAGAAGAAAACCTGGACTAGTAAGGTAAGGGGAGAAGTAGAACCCCACCAACCTGAGCTGATGCAGAAACCTTTCTGGCCTAAAATCCCAGAAAGAAAAGCTGGTTTGACTGATGGATGGTACAATCTATGAAGCCATGCTTAGGGGAGGTGGATAGCAGACAAATGAGGGAGGGCAGGACAATGCTACACCTGACCCACGGTACTCACCACCCCCAGGAAAATGCAGGTAACTCTCTGAGAGACAGAGACAAGCCACACTGAGAGAACAGGCTGCTGCTGCGGCTGCTGTGGCTGCTGCCTGCAGGGCCCATGCCATGCACCTGTCCTTGCAATAGCAGGTCTTGCAGTACCCACTTTGCTCTGCTCAGCACACCTTTGTGGTACTGTGTTCAGGGTTAGCAGCCACAAGGCCAAACACAGTCCCCTCCCCATGTCACAGCTTCTCTGCCCACTAAAGCCATGCTGAGCAGTGAAGGGAAATAAGGCCAAGCCCCGAGCCAGAGGAAAAGAATCTTACTGATTCCAAGTGCTCGGGCGATTGTGGAGACCCTGGTTCCAGTGGCTGGTGGCGGCCAGGCATTGAGGGAGAGAAATGAAATGAAGTTACCACAAATGTGGTCAATCTACCCAGACTAGGAAGAAACCTATTGTCCAAGGGACACCATGGAGAATGTTTCCCTTCAGAAGAACAAACAGTTCAGCGACAGCATCCTTATGGGTACCTAGAAGTTCCAAAGCAACAACTTTTGTTCTGAAAGCATGTTCTTATGGCTCCATTTCTGGTCTCTAGACTTAAAAAAAGGGCTTCAGGGCTGGAGAGATGGCTCAGAGGTTGAGAGCACTGACTGCTCTTTCAGAGGTCCTGAGTTCAATTCCCAGCAACTACATGGTGGCTCACAACCATCTGTAATGGGATCTGATGCCCTCTTCTGACATGCAGACATATATGCAGGCAGAACACTATGTATATAATAAATAAATAAATCTCTAAAAAAAGAAAAAAAATACAAAATACAAATTACAGAGCTGGAGATGGGTCAGTGGGTAAGAGCTTGCTGTACCAAGCACAAACATCTGAGTTTTTCTCAGGGCCTACATTAAGAAAAGGCCAAAGGCGGCCTTGCATGCGTCTGTAACCCCAGAGCTATGAGAGGTGGGGGTGGAGATAGGTGGATTGAAGGGGTTTGCTGACCCCAGTGTAGCTGCAGGTTCCACAAGAGAGCCATCCCAAGGAAATAGTGATAGAGCAGGACACCCAAGGCCTTCCTCTGGCCTCTACACGTGCACTGGTGTGTGCACTTGCACACAGATGCCCTGACCTGCACACCAAATTACTAGGCCTATCCCAGGTTCACCGATCAGAACCCCAAGTAAGAGAGCTGGAAGCTGTATTGTAACAAGTGTCTACTGACAGGGAGTTAGAGAAAGACTCCTCTATTTAGACCAGAACAGTTTTCTTTACTCTTTGGTCTTGTGCAAGGAGTGTCACTTGGTATCTGTCAGCTGTCCTTGTTCAGGGCATTATGCAAGTCATTAATTGGGGGACTGGCTTCTAGCTCCCTCAGTCAGAGAATGTCAGGAGGAATGCTGCTCCTTTACAGAAGGCTCAATAACCACCGACGGGCTCTCCAGATGAAACAAGGACACTCACCTTAAACACTTGGTCCAGTGTCAAGTAGCGATTGGCACTTGGGTGAATGGTCCAGAAGGAGACCTTGCCATTGGCAGATGTCTCTCGAACAAACATGTCATGGAGAGAAAGGTTGTGACGAATAGAGTTCTGAAAGAGACAGATAAGCAGTTATCAGTTCAGTTAGCTCTGGAAACATTGCTCTTGGATGAGTTGGGAAAGGCCAGGGGATCTCTCACTATGTTTAACAGAGGTGTTGCCCAGGTCCTTGCAGTGTCACTGTTGGCACTGCAGAGCTAACCTCAGCCACACACCCAAGGAGATCAAGATTCATAACACCCCTCCAATTAGTGACGAGAACAAACAAACCGTAACAACAAAACCCAGATGTGGCCTATGTCTAGGCTCGTAGGTCTGAGGTGGAAGCTTTCCTCTCTACCCCTGCTCTCTGTCACGGCACAAGACTAAGGAGAAGAGAACACTGAACAGGATCTTTGCACCTGCAACCCTTGCCTCATTGTCAGTGTGGAAAATGAGGCAGGCTAAGCCAGGCAGCCAAGAACCTGTGGGTTCCAGAAGGGCATCATTCCCTTTGGCATTAAGAGAGAGGAGAAGACTGTCCACTGCACAGTCCACAGAGAAACACTATAAGTGCAAGAGCAGCAGCAGGAAAAACCATCTGTATGCCCATCTGGACATGCTGGTACATGCCCACGTGCCTGGAACGTAGGAAGATGAAGCAGGAAGACACAGAGTTCAAAGCCAGACTTCGTTACCCAGCAAGATCCTATCTTAGAGAGGCAATCTGAGGATCAAATACAACAGAAGCACTGCTACCTGTGGCCTGAGCTTCCGGTAGGCCTGATGTCAACATCGCAGACACGCAGCACAGGACAGACAGCATAGGACATGAGGTCACATGCTGGCTCAAGGTCAGTCTTCCTGGCAAATCTCACTTCAAAGCCAGGCTCTCGTGCATGGCAGGGAAGCACTCTGCCACTGAGCTCCAACTCCAGCCTGGCAAAGTCCATTTCTAACCAAGCTTTTCAACGTAAGGGACTGAAAAGCGGGTACAGGTACCTGCTGCCAGCCTGAGCTCAATCCCAGAACTCCCATCAAGAGAAACAACTCTAGCAAGCTGTCCTCTGATCTTCACACCCTCACATAATACACACACCCCTCACCCCACAAACAACACACACACACACACCCCACATACACACACACACTGATTGTGTGATTCTGACAAAGCCTCCTAGGCATCTGTCTTAGAGTCCCCATGCATCATGCTTCAGATGAAAACCAAGACAAAACCTACCCTTGCAGTCCCATCTACTCTCAAGGTTGAAACAGGAAGTTTATAAGTCTGAGGCCAGCTTAGAGCATGTAGTGAGACTGTCTCAAAACAAGAGAAAAAGAGAAAATGCCTTGCCCACTAGACATTACAGGAAATCAATCTTGGGGTCATTGGCTCATTGTTATTTTTCATTACGACACAACCTAAAAAATCACGAAAAATAGACCAGGAAGTCCTTAACATTGGCTATGGGACATAATACCTTCCAGCCTGGCTTAGCAATGTGCTTAAAATAAGGAAAGTGGTCCTCAATCCAAGTGTAGATATCCTTCAAGGTCATACGCTTTCTCTCAGTGCTGTTGATGGCGAATTGTATCATGGCCATATAAGAGTAGGGTGGCCTCTCTGACACAGAGTCCTGCCAAGATGTTGACGCTCCTGAGGGCTCCTCAACCTGTGGAGTGAGAGAAGTCAAAGGGAAAGAGAACAGAGAATGACACAAGTTTACGAGATCCATTCCCCACCCCAAGTCCATTGAGAACATCCTCCAGAATAATGGCCCTCAACCTTCCTACCTGACCCTTTAATACAGTTCCTCATGTGGTGACCCCTCACCATGAGACTGTCTTCATTGCTATTTCATAACTGTAACTTTGTTACTGTTATAAATTCTAATGTAAATATCTGATATACAGGATACTTAATATGCAACCCCAAAGAGGTTATGACCCACAGGTTGGAAACCACTGCTCTAGGCGGTAACAGAAACAAACTCATTTGAGACCATTATTTTGCAGTGGAATTAAAGTTTAATTAGTCAGTCTAGGCCCCGACCAATTAGGAACTGACTCCCTTCTATCCTCTTCTGCAAGACAAACCGCCTGGTAAGAAGGCTAGGGCTGGGAGCATAGCTCAGCTTGAGAGAGCGCCTGCCCGACGCATGAAGGCCTGGGTTTGATCTCCAGCACCACATAAAAAAAATGGGTCATGGTGGCACATGTCTGTACTTTCTGCAGTAGCGGGGTTGAGGCAGGATGATCAAGAGTTTAAGGTCATCCTCAGCTAGTCTTTTTTAAGCTATCCCAGGCTACACAAAAACTTATGTCAAAAGCAAAAAACAAATGAGGTCTCTTCCAGTAGATTCTCTAGTTGGGATCTACACAATAATTTGTATGAATTTTCAGACTTGTAGGTCAAAGAACTTAGGTCTGAGGTCCACTTGTAGTCCTGATGAGACATAAGCCCACCCTGTTTCAGTGTATGTATAGAAGAAACAGTCAAAACTGTGGGACAATTGCTTTCAAAGGACACATGTGGACAGGTCTCAGACAAAGATCTGGTCATTCAGCTTAAAAATTTGAGATATAATTTTACAAGTCCAGATGTATGTTTAAATATATAATTTAATTAATACAAATATTTACTTTGCTATTAATATGACAGTGCATCTCCTAATAAACTGTCATGTTAGTGATGCTACATTCAATTTGTACTGTTGGGATGCTGCTTTAAAAGTCCAAATGGCTTCTTTAGCTAAGACCCTTCATCATTTCCTGAATATTTACTAAGGGCCACTAAACCCAGGATATTAAACCCAGTGCTAGAGAAATACAAAGCCAGGAATCTGCTGTCAGTGAGCCACAGATGGGGACAGTAAGAAGTCCCAGACAGTAAAGTAACTCAGAAGTCATAGAGGTGGCTATGGTGGTACACATAATCCTAGTTACTCAGGGGCCGAGGCAGGAGGGCCCAAACAAGGTCAGTTTTACCCAGACCCCCTGCCTCAAAGTAAAAATAAAAAGGGCTGGAAATGTAGCTTAGTAGTATAGTCTCTCTCTCTCTCTCTCTCTCTCTCTCTCTCTCTCTCTCTCTCTCTCTCTCAACAGGGTTTCTCTGTGTAGCTCTGGCTGTCACAGAACTCACTGTGTAGACCGGGCCTGCCACTGCCTCCCTTAAAGGCATGCATCACCACCGGCCTACTGGTATAGTCTTATGTACTATTTAGCCTTGGGTTCACTCTCCAAATACCTCCAAAAGCAGAACAATGTTTAAAAGAAACATTACATAGAAAAGCCTTAAGTAGTGCTAATAGAACTTGGATGTTGCTCCAGCAGCTCCTCGATCTATTTCCCTTCTTAGAAATCCCCATACTAGTTCTGACTTCCTGAATGAGTGACAGAACAGTTCACCTTAACCCGATTCTGCTCCAGGTGGCAATTCTCCTTCTCTTCCAGCTCCTGCTTAATGCTGCAGGGGCCCAGCCCGTCAGAACTCATCTTTCCAAGCCACTGGATATTGGTTAAGCTGTTGTCCAGCGTGCAGCCCGCTGCTTCACCACCAGCTAGAGGGAAAACAACCCAAGACCCCATTAGCAGCCTCTTCAGATGCCCTGCAGCTCCTCAAAAATCAATGATTGGGGATAACCCCTCTAAGACCTGTATTCTAAGGGACAGGGAACACATGGTAAATCTTTGTGGCTCTTAGTTATTCTGCTCCATTACAGACGTCAGTAGACATTCATGAACAACAAATTGCATTTCAATGAGCCAGAAGGAACCTTAGGCATCTGTCAAGGCAAATTTTGGATAGCTACACAAAAAAGTCACTTTTCTTCCCTGGGCTTCAGTTTATTACTTTAAAAGAGAAATGTACTTCTTTACAGGTTTGAATAGGCACATATATTTGAACACTTTAGTCACCAGTGAGAGGTGATATTTTAAATGATTAGAAGGATTAGGACATTGTGGCATTGTTAGAGGAAGTGTGTCACTGGGGGTGGGCTTTGAGGTTTTAAAAGTCCATGCCAGGACCAGGGTCTCTCTCTGCCTCTATTGGCCCAGATGAGTATTTAGCTCTCAGCTACTGCTCCAGTGTCTGCCTGCATGCTGCCATGCTTCCCATCATGTTGATAACGGACTGAACCTCTGGAAGTGTAAGCAAAAGATGCTTTCTTTTATAAGAGTTGTCTTGGTCACTGTGTGTCTTTTTTTTTTTTTTTTTTTTCGAGACAGGGTTTCTCTGTGTAGCCCTGGCTGTCCTGGGACTCACTCTGTAGACCAGGCTGGCTTCGAACTCAGAAATCCACCTGCCTCTGCCTCCCAAGTGCTGGGATTAAAGGCGTAGGCCACCACTGCCCAGCCTGTCACTGTGTGTCTTTAGAGTAATGGAACAGTCACAAAGACAAATGTCAATACAGAGAATGAACCAACCACCAATCCTTTTCCAACATAAAGAGAACAATAGTAATGCTACATTATTGTAACCAATTCAACAGCACCCAGGTGTTTCAATGCTCAAAGAATAAAAAAAAAAAAAAAAAAAAAAAAGCCTTCATCTTGATTCCTCCTAGATTCCTGTCTACCACAGACATCAGCATGACTGACTGAAGACCTTTCCAGTGAGGAGAAAGGCCATCCTCCACACCCATCTGCTTTGAAGACCACATACCACAGTTTTCCTGTCTTTGCCTTGGAAGGGCTCCAGGTGGCTTGGGAATAGGCACACCCTTAGCTGCTGGCTTTGGTCCCAACGTCTCAGTGATCACTTCTGTTCTCTTGGAATCACTGCTGGTTTGGGCTTGAAGCTGAGGATCAGAAGGGTGGGATGAGGCCCCCCCAGAGCTAATGAGGATGAACTTGTTGGGTCCACTGCTGCCACTCTCTTTCCCTTTGGCAGTTAGCGCTGTGATAATGCTCTGGATATCAGCATTGTTGGGGATAGCCACCACTTGTGTGTTGGGCATGGTGGGGTGGTTGATAATCTTGATTCCGGCTGGAAATGTGCAAGAGCTGGACTCTGCCACCGCTTGGGAGGCCTGTGCTTGAGGAGGCTCCTGCTGGGCAGGGGATCTTTTTGCTTCTTCCTCTGATGTTTCACTCAAGGCATTTTGAACAGGAAGGGGCAGCCTCCGTCTTTTGAGAATCAGTGGCCGACGGGGGCTGGTTCTCATCATGAAGCTGTGCTTTCACTCTCCATCGAGAATCACAAGCTTTGACCCTGTGGAGGGCAAGGAGAAGCTCAATATCAGATCTGTTGGGCCGAGACAAACTGGAAGTGTTCCTCTGCATGGACAGCCAAAGGCAGAAGCTTGAAGGCCCAGGGGAATGCTGCCTGGACCTTTGTCAAACTCTCAGACAATAAGGACAGAAACTAGGTTTGATGCACCTTTGTAATCCCAGCACCTACAAAGTTCAGGGTCACCCTTAGCCAGAGAGTGAATTCAAGGTCAGCATGGGCCCCATGAGACCCTGTCTCAAAAACAAATGAACAAACAAAAAATAAATAAATAAAGCCCTATTACTGACTAAGGAAAGCTAACAATTGCAGCAAATACTTCAAGATGGGAACATGGGAGTGGACTGGAGTCAGTGGTCCCCTGGAGGCTTAAGAATGTTTGGCCAGGCTGAGGATGTAGCTTAGTGATATAGTGAGTGCTTAGCAGGGCCCTAGGCTCAGGGACTGAAGTCATCTGCTGCTAAGCCTGGCCACCTGAATTCAATCCCTAGGACCACAATGGTGAGAGGAGAGATTCAGCCCCCGACTGTTCCCTCCAACCTCCATATATGTGCTGTGGTATGTGGGCAAACACCCCCCCCTAGTAAAAATGTAAAAACTTTTTTTTTTTTTTGGACAGAGGAATATATGAGACATCTACAAGAATGTGGAAATGCCTGCCACTGTCCACTAGATTCAGGCCACTTGCAATGACTGGGGAGATGGATGAAAGACGATGGGTTGGGTGGACAAGCAAGCGGCAGTGAGGAGTCCTGGCAACTCTGATTCTGCAACACTTTCTATGATAATGCTGTGGCACGCTTATAACTTTGCAGGTCACAGGTTCAGTGTGTATAGAGGCAGAGGCAGGAGGGCCTATTGCCCCAATACTGGTGATCAATCCCTAGACTGCAAGATCTCAGACAAAAGGGGGAACTTCCCTACTTATGGCTCATGGCAAAGTTGTGCAGTACTTTTCAGTACTGTGACTGAACTCAGGGTACACACAGTAGGCAAGGACTCTACCTCTGAACTATACCCTCGTGCCCTTTTCCGTCTCAAATAATGCAGCTGACCTTAAACTTCTGATTCTCCTGCCTCCACCTGCTAGAATCACAGATGCGGCTACAAAGCCAGGTTTATGTGGTGGTAGGGATTGAACCCAGGCTTTGTGAATGCTTGGTAAGCACCCTCTAATAAAAACCTCAATCCTCTTGAATTAAAAAAAAAAAAATAAAAGAAAAAAGAAACAAAGAAAAGAAAGGATTTTTCGCTTTTCATTTTTTTGTTTTGTTTTGTTTTTCAAGACAGGGTTTCTCTGTGTAGCCGTGGCTGTCCTGGAACTCACTCTGTAGACCAGGCTGGCCTCGAACTCAGAAATCCGCCTGTCTCTGCCTCCCAAGTGCTGGGATTAAAGGCGTGCGCCACCACCACCCGGCTAGAAAGGATTTTTCAAGAGCTGCCATTAACCACTGAGCCATCTCTCCAGCCCCATTACATTATTTTTTTTCAAAGTGCATTTTCTTTCTTTCAAAATCTGCAAAGCGTTTGCACAGTGACATTTTGTTACTTGAAAGTAACTATATTTTAGTTTTGTAAGTATAATACTTTATATACCTTGATTTTCTGCTTTAAAAGTAAGATTGCAATACTGATCTCTTCCATACTAAGATGTACTATCACTAATATGCTTAAGGTGGCTTTTATATTTCAGACAGAGTCTCATGTAGCCCAGGCTGGCTTTGAACCGCTGAGCCTTTGACCTCCAATTTTCTAGGTGCTGAGATTACAGGCATTCACCACTATGCCTGGCTATGCTAAAGTGGCTTTGAAACGCTAAGGAAGGAAGTCTTTAGAAAAAGCATTTCATAGATTTTTATAGGTATATAGAATAATTTATCATTAAGTTAAATCCTGTCACTTTATTTTGCGATCCTGTGAGAAACAGAGAAAACAGCTGTCGCTTTAGGACACCTGCCAAAAAAGGATTACACCTTTTTGACATTTATCAGCTGCTTAGAGTTCTCAGGTCTCTTCCACCCTGTAGCTTTCTTTATACCCCGTTCAAATCTCAGTTTTCGTTTCGCTTCACATTGCACCCCACCCCGATCAAAGGGAAGACACCCCCCCCACACACACACACACAGGATATCTCTCTTTGACCATCCAATTCCTAACACTCCCAATATCTTCTAGCGGAAGACGACTTGCAGAGCCACCCCAAAGACCCCATTCTCCATACTGAACAGGGAACCTTGCAACACTCAGCTAGGATCCCGCCCTGCAGCAGTGGAGGCGGAGGCAGGGTTGACTGCAAGTGCAGACTCAGAGGGCAGGCCTGTTCCCAGGGTCCCGGAGTGCTCGGAGAACGCGGCGGGAAGGCGGAGGCCGGCGGCTCAGACCTTCTTCCCGGCGGTCCCCAACACCTCCTCGCGCCCCACAGCCCCGGCAGTCCCGACTCCGAGCCCTCCCCCGACCCGGCCGCACCCCACTCACCTCACAGGCCGCGATTGCGCCACGCGGGGCCGAGCCAGGCCCGGGCGGCGGGTCCCGGCGGGACAGCCGGGGTGGGAGCCCGGGGCGGGGTGAGGGGTGAGCCCGGGCCGGGGGTGGGTCCCGCAGCGCCGCTTTCAGTTGTTCCGCTGTTTGAAATTGGCGCCGGCGGAGCGTTGCGGTCACGTGACGGAGCGTCGCCAATCGGCACCGGCTTGTCTCCGGGTTCCGGCCCCGAACGCTCGGCGTCCTGAGGAGCGGCGGCCGCGGCCGGGAGGGCGGGTAAGGCGTCCCCCGGGCTCGAGGGGCGGCGGGAGGGACGCGGGGACGCGCGGACGGCGGCCAGCAGCCTGCTCCTCCCCGCCCCGGACCGCCCTGCCTCCGTGGTCCACTTCCTTCCGGGACAGCGTACGCCACTCCCCCGGCTAGCTACCCACCCTGCTACCCCTGGGTACCCCGCCGGGCTCAGCCCTCGCCGCTGCCTGAGGTCCAGCTTGGGTTTCTGTCTCCAGACTTGCGGTTACGTGCCTACGCCCCGCCCCCGTCCGTGGCCGCCTCCTCCCCAGGCCCAGCCCGGAGGTGCCCCGACGATCATTTATTCCCTCGACATACTTTATGAAAGAGTGACAGATCCGGGCGCCCTTCCGCTGGGTTCACTGTCTGATGGAGAGGGAGCACAGAATGAGATAAACAGATCGGTAGAATTCTAGCTACAGAGGAACAAGTTAGAGGCCGGTGGGTTTTGTCTGACACAAGGTCTCCCCATGTGTAGAATTCTCGATTCTCGTGTTTCCGCCTTCGGAGTAGCTGGGGTCATTGGCTCGCCCTCCCGCAGCCTCCTGTGATAACTTTAATATTATTTTAATTAGAAAACCTTGACTTAGGACAGGAAAGGCTTGTTTTCTTCTTTTGTTTAAATGAGCTGAGAACCCGGTGTAAGATCTGTTACCCCATTACACAGAAGGGAGGGAAACCTGGAAGCAGATAGATTGAGAAGGGAGAGCTGCTTTGACCAGAGGAGGCCTGGTGAATACAGAGGCTGAAGGTCACAGGGATTTGAACTAACACAGGGTGTGTGGTATGCTGTGAGACAGGAAGCAGGGCCTTTGCCTTTCTGAATTTTTGTTCATATCTAATAATTAAAGGAACCCAATCAAAAGTTGTAAGCAGCTAGGCATGTGGCACATACCAATAATCCTGGTGTGAGACAAAAGGGTCTCACACCAGGCTGGTCTGGGCAAATAAGGCTGTGTTTGAAAGGTGAGCAGAGTGTGGTGGCTCACGCCTTTAATCCCAGCGTCCAGGAGGCAGAGGCAGGCAGATCTCTGTGAATTCCAGGCCAGCCAGGTCTGGCTAGCCAAGGCTACATAGTGAGACTCTCTCAGAATTAATAAAAAGAGACTCTCTAATAAAAATAGGCAAAGGTTGAGCAGAGTGAGTCAAGATCTGACTTAGATTTTGTTTGGGTACATCTATAAGAGATTGTCTAGATTAGACTGAGATGGGATATGGCCTCGTTTCATGAGTTGAGGGCCTGGACTAAGAGAAGGCAAGCTGAGCAGGAGAGTCCATCGGTTTCTGCCTGCTACAGTGATGACCCCAGCTGCCTTCAAGTTCCAGCTGCTATGACTCCCCAGCACAAAGGACTGTACCCCGGAACTGTGAGCCAAAACTAGCCCTTCTTTCCTTAACTTGCCTTCCCAGGGAATTTTATGACGGCAACAGAAAAAGCACCTAACCCAGTGGGGCATACCTGTGACCGCAGCACTTGGGAGGTAGAGACTACATTGTGCGTTTGAAGCCAGGCGAGACCATGCGAGAGCCTGTCTCACAAAAGCCAAAATACTTATAAGAGGGCTGCTTTATAGCCAAGTGGTGCACGTATTGCCTAACATGCTGAGGCCTGAGGTTCAATCTGAAAACCGAAAAGAATATATTTTCTTCAAAATCATGCAAGGGTAGGAAAACTTCATGGGTCCATTTGGTCAGGATTGAACCAGCTGGGTGCTAAGTACATGGGGACCATTCCATAACTCAGTGGAAATCTCTTTATATTCTAGAGAATCTGTGGGCTGTTCTTTTTGTTGGTTTTTTGTTTGTTTGTTTGTTTGTCTTTTAACAAAACCTAGATGTGATCACAAGCTTCTATTTGAAAATCTCTGGTGATTATTCAACCCAACCCCGTGCTCATGTAGTCTCACTTGGTTTTCAGACCTAATGTTGACACCATGTCTAATACTATTTTTTGTCATTCATCCTTAAAAACTTTTTTTTTTTTTTTTTAAATAGGGTCTCACTCTGTATCCCTCTACTGGCATGGAACTCACTATATAGACCAGGTTGACCTCCAGCTCACAGAAATCTGCCTCCTGAATGCTGGGATTTGAGATGGATGCTACCACACCTAGCCCCTTTTCTTTTTTATTTTGTTAGCTAGGTAGTTACAGCCTCACAGATAGTGACATTGTGTGTGACGACACATGCATGTGAGGGGACACATGCCATGCGTGTGGGTGTCAAAGGACGTCTTTTGGGAATTGGCTTCGACCTTCCACATTTTTGTGAGTTCTGGAGAACAAACTCTTAGCCCTTGGGTTTTCGAGACCAGTTCTTTCACTGCCAAGCTATCTTTTATACCCGGCCTGAAATGAGCTTGTAATTCTCTGGACTCACAAGACAACTTTTTGGTTGTTTAAGGTCTCAGGTGGCCTCTCACTAGCCAAAGACAACCTTGAGCTCCTGATCCCCTTGCCTCCCCACCTAAGGGCGGAGAGCGTAGGCTTGCCCCACCACATCCGGCTTGGTTGGCTTTTGAGAGGTTTCTGTGTGTAGCCCAAGCTTGACTTGAACTCCTGATCTCTTGCCTCAGGTGGGCTAATTAGCATGTGCCCCGTGCCTAGCTATAACCATCTTTGCGTGTGGCGCTCCTCAGCCTCCAATGACCTTCCTGCTTTTTGCTTCTCCCAGCTCTTCTTCTACAGGTTAGGTGTCTTCCTGCCCAGAAAGCCTTCTCTGACGTGAACTGAAGCGAACCGTACTACACTGAGATGTGATTGTTTTCCTCCAGTCAGCTCTCTTCTCCTTCCTTTCCTTCTTCCTTTCCACTGTTCCCTCTTTTACAGTTCTGAGGACTAAAACCTAAGGCTTTGTGCATGTTAGGCAAGTGCTGTACCACTGTGCCTCAAAAACAGGGACCTCTGTATCACTACAGGTACTTAGTACTCAGTACTGTGAGTAAGTACTTGCCTGTCTTTAATTCCTAACACTCAGCATGGCACAATAACGTGAGTTCAGCAGGTGCTCACTGAATAAGTTTTGTTGAATATGGATAAGATAATATGTTTCTCATGGTAGTATAAGAAGCTGTTTTCCCTACAACCTGAGGTCTGATTGGTAGTTTCTGATAGATTGATTAGCCCGATGTCATGAAGAATTGGAGGGGAGTGGGGGGGGGTGTCACCCACATGATCCCTGCCCAGCACCACCTTTTGTTTCTTCTCTCCAGGCATGGTTTGCAACTGGACCCTGACCCAGACCAGGAAGGCAGCTTGCATCATGTGGTTACTAACTGCTCCTCATTTACCTATTGATGCCTCCCAAAAAGAGACGCAGACAGTCCCAGAAAGCCCAGCTGCTATTCCACCAACAGCCACTGGAGGGCCCCAAACACCATTATGAATCTCGCCAGCAGCCTATTACCCACACTCTACAGGTGCCCAGCAAGCCCATTGATCAGAGCACCATCACTTCCTGGGTAGGTCCTCCCAATTCTTGGACCTTTACTGTGTTAGGGTTTTCAGAATACTGACTCTTAATCCTTTTGGAGCAGGGACAGGGAAGTTTCTCTTCCTGGCTGTGGTATTCTCTAGTATATCTCTTTTCTTCCTTCACACTAAAATATGCATTATGTGGAATTGGAGTCTTCCCTGCCAGCTTCCTCTGAAAAGTTCTGATTTACAAACCTATAAAAGATTATTTCCTGCATTTTGTATGAAAAGTACTAGGTACTCTACAAGTTGACTGAGCCTTAGTGGAGAAAACTCCTTCAAAAATGGCATGCTGATCCATGCAAATCCAGCATCTGGGAGGCTGAGGCAGAAGGATTGCAAGGTGAAGGCCAGCCTGGACTTTGTGGTGAGACTGCTTAACAAAAGACATCCATAAGCATTGATAGAATAAACACGAGTGTTAGACCCTCAACAGTCTCACTTCCATGAGCTGCCCTTCATTATTCGCTGCCAACCTTCCTGCCAGGCCCTCAGCCAGCCGTTGGAGATAAATCTGTCCCTGCCCTCCTGAGGGCTTTGCTGTGCTGAGGACTGAACTGAGTATGCTGAGCCTGGGTTCTGCCCCCGAGGATCCTTCCAGAACTGTTCTCATGAAGTTTTAAGGACAGGGAGTTAAACAAGCTATAGCAGCGTGGTGTGGTAATGAGAGATGCCTTGGCTCCTCTCTTCCTCAGGAGCAGCCTGAGGGCAGAGCGATTAGGTAGCTGGCCCAGGTCTCTTGCCTTCTTGTATCACATAGCTGGATGGGTGTTTGTCCTTTATTGCAGTGAGTCCTCACGATTCTGGGTACAAGTGAAGGCTCGTACACATTTGCTGTAGTTTCTTTGGTAGTTGGCTCACCACCACCATCCTTTTTTTTTTTTTTTTAATGCACAGGTATTACCTCAGTTTGATACAACAGCAGAAAGCCGGTTTCCAATACACCGGAAACATCACCGAGACCAGGCAAGACACCCAACTCGGAGATCTACCTGCAAGTTTCCACGTCTAATCTTTGAGAGTCCACAGTCTTCTAGTTCAGAGACATTGTTGCTATCCAACAGAGAGCAGCCCCAGAACTCAGAAAAGGACACGCCCAGAAGGCCTTTAGTGCCATTGTTCAGTCCCCAGAGCTGTGGAGAACCGTCAGTGCATGTACCTCAAAGCTTACCTCATGTGTTCATGCCCCCAGAGATCCAGACCCCGGGGTCTTCTGTAAGAGAAGAACCCATTTCCCCAGACCAGAAGGAAAACAGTTTTCCAAGCTGCATCCTTGGCCCTAGGACTCCCAGCAGCCCAGAGCCGGGGCCTGTTCTGGTCAAGGATACCCCTGAGGAGAAGTATGGGATTAAGGTCACATGGAGACGCAGAAGGCACCTGTTTGCCTACCTTAAGGAGAGAGGGAAACTGGATAAAAGCCAGTTCCTTGTGAAGACCTGATTGGACTGCACAGACTTCAGTTCATTCCAGAGCTGCTGTGGAGAGGTTTCTCAAGTCACTGCTGGTTTGAAAGGATGGAATGGAACAAACATCAGTCAGAAGACGACTTAGCCAGAGGCCTAGAGCTGGAATTCAGTTTCTAGATTTGCTTTTTAAGCCACCTCTCGTCAGGAACAGTTGACTGTCATGAGCTGTTGGTGTTTTTCTCACATTAACTGTTTAAACCTCTGAAGTATCTTGTACTGTTTACAATGTTTGTAAATAAATGGCTGCCCCGAGTTTTTAAAGAACCCCACCTTTGTCAGTAATGCAGCCGAATGCCCAAAAGGCCTATGCTCATTAGTCTTCTGCCTTGAACTAATTCATTCCACATTTTTGGTACTGATTGTGAGGCTCAGCCACAGCTTTGCTGATGGAGAAAATCAAGAGTGAGCTCTGGTTTTTAATGGTCCACAGCTATCTTTACAGCCTTTGCTCTTTTTTTTTTTTTTTTTTAATTAATTAATTTATTTATTTATTCATTTATTTATTTATTATTTTATTATATGTAAGTACACTGTAGCTGTCTTCAGATACCCCAGAAGAGGGCATCAGATCTCATTACGGATGGTTGTGAGCCACCATGTGGTTGCTGGGATTTGAACTCATGACCTTCGGAAGAGCAGTCGGCGCTCTTAACCGCTGAGCCATCTCTCCAGCCCCCAGCCTTTGCTCTTCTGCTCATAGGGCCACAAGCCAGGCCTGTGTTGGTGATTACAGTGGAGGTCAGGGAGATAGGGGACAGATGAGGTTTGTGTTTTGAGATTGTGTTTATAGTGGAAGAAATAGGACTCTATCACCTGTGGTGGAGAAATGAATTCCTATAAGTAACTTACCCTATGTGTATATAAGGTGGAAACACACAGTCTAATGTGGTTAATATGGACTTGCTTGACTCAGTGGTCCTCTTATTCAGATAGCATCCTTTCAACCCTACTCATTTAGCATCTAGCTCCTTCTAGGCCAAGCAGAGTTTACACGCACACACACAAAAAGAAACAATCCAGGGTCACACGGGGAGGGGAGGGGCTAAGTGACACACACAAAGAAGCAATGGGGGGGTGGGGGTGTCTAAGTGAGTGCAATGTTCTGCTCTCCTAGCCTATGTATGCAGGTACCGTATTCTCTAGTTTTCAAAAATTAATTTCTGGGACCTGGAGAGGTAGCTCAGCAGTTATGAGCCCTGGATGCCCAGAAGGCATGAGTTCTATTCCCAGCACCCACATAGTGACTCACAACCATCTATAACTCCAGTTCCAGGGTATCTGACAGCCTTGGGCACCAGGGATGCATATGATATGCAGACTTATACCTAGGGGAAACACACATATACATATAATAATAGCCTGGGGTATGATGGCGCATGCCTTTAATTCCAGCACTAGGGAGACAGAGGCAGTCTGGATCTCAGAGTTCCGAAGCAGCTGAGGATTGTATAGTGAGATCCTGTCTCAAAATAAATACATTTTTTTAAGTGAAGTTTTGGATTCAACATCAGTGTGCCTTTGGCCTTACTAATTAAGTCTATATGCTGTGGTTCTGGTTATGAAGTCCTATAGGTACCAGAGCCACAAAGGCACTGATGGCTGGAGGCATGATTTACTGCAGAGAGGACAGCTTAGCAGCTACCCTCACTGAATAAGGACATTTGAAGACGGTCCCCAGGTAGGGATCCCTCAGTCGGGCTTTGGGCAAGGGCTGTTTTGGGAGGCTGAGGGCCTCTGGTATCCCAGAGCCGGTCAGACTGCGAGGCTTCGGGCGACCGAGGTTCGAAAACCCCGGGACCACACCCTGGCAGCAACCTGGATGTTCTCAGTGCCACAGTGGGGTGCTGGGAATCGCTCTGTGGGGGTCTGCCCCGGAGTAGAGCAGCTGAAGATTGCTCAGAGAGCTAGCTCGGACCTAGCCCCGGGGGCTGCTCCCTGCTCTAGCGCACGCGCCTTCGCCTCCCGGTGCCTCCCGCCCCCTGGAAACCCTCCAGCATCTTGGCTAGCGCCATTTGCCAGTGAGTGGAAAGCGGAGGGCACTGGACCAATGGGCGTCGGCGACAGTGCGGGGTGTGGTTGCCAGGGGCGGGGCTCGGCCTCCTCCATCCTCTCCAGCCGGGCGGCGGCGTCTCGGGGTCTGGATGCTGATGCCACCGGTCGGGCGGTTATGGAGGCGGCGCGCTGCGCACCCGGACCCCGCGGGGACAGGTCAGGCGGCGGAGGGGTGGGCTGGGGTCTCCAGGGTGGGTGGGCAAGGGCGGAGGCCGGGATCGGGTACCCAGGCTGGGCAGACGCTGTGCACACTCCGCGTCGCCAGAGTTCTCTCGTGTCGCTCTCCTGGAGTTTACCCCAAACCAGCTCGCCCTGCTCCCCTAGGGCCTCCGATTCCCTCACTTGCAATGCGCTGTGCATCCCGCGCCGCCAGCACTCTCGAGCCGCTCCCCTGGAGTTTACCCCGGACCAGGTCGCCCCGCTCCCCTAGGGTCTGGATTCCCTCACTTGCAATGCGTTCACCCCTCTCCGTGTCTCTCTCGAGTAGGATCAGAACTGAGCTGGAAGGAGGGCACTCCTGGGAGTCCAAGCGGAAGGTCGCGGATGATGGTTAATTGGTTCCAAGGCCGTTGCTTTTGGCAGTCACTGCGGAATTCTGGAACGAGTCCGAGGGCTGAAAATGCAAAACTGTTCTTTTTTTCTTCCTCTTCTTTCTTCCTTACTCTGAGTTCCAGGAGTTCTTTCAGTCGGGTCTGTCTTAGTTTAGACCGTTCGATACTCTTGTTCGTCATCCCCCCCGACCCCCCTTCCCCCGGTTTCTCTACCAAGACCCCGATTTTGCCTGGTTCACAGAGTGAGCTTGGGAAAACAAACAGGCTGCAATCTCAGCCTGTTCATTTCGTCAGCTAGGCTAACGAAAAGTTAATGGGGTGGCCGTGTGAAAACACTAGCTCAAAACTTTGGTATTGTTTGAGGACTGAAACCAAACCCGCCAACCACATTCTTCCTTTACCATTCCATTACCACAGCAGATAAAGACTTGGTGTGTTAGGATTTAGTCTGACGTTTAAACTAGTTTTTAACTGATCCGAAACCATCTTTTAAAAAGTTACAAAGACGGAATAGAGACCCTGCTCTCCGTTGGTCTCATACATACTAGGCTTCCCTGAAACTTCGTAATAAGGATGACTTTGAACATTTGTTCCCTGCCTCTGCCTTCCAAGGCTGACCTGTTTTCATCTTTCATCAAGTAAATTCTATTTATTTACAACTCCCCCTCCATTTTGGGTTTGGTTTGTTTTTTTTTTTGTTGTTTTTTTTGTTTTTTTTTTTTTTTTTGGTTTTTTCGAGACAGGGTTTCTCTGTGTAGCCCTGGCTGTCCTGGAACTCACTCTGTAGACCAGGCTGGCCTCGAACTCAGAAATCCACCTGCCTCTGCCTCCCAAGTGCTGGGATTAAAGGCGTGCGCCACCACTGCCCGGCACCCCCCTCCATTTTGGGAACAGAAAATACATTTACAAGTATAAGATCGGATTGGGAAAGTTAGTATTCAGCGTGTCCGTTGAAATCAGATGATGTCTCATTCAGTTGAGGGATTTAGTTTTTAACTAAATGATTAGAGAGGTAAATTTCATAGGGATGTCATTTTATTTTATTTTAATTGAGATAGATCTTATGTAGCAGGACTGAAACTCGATATTTAAACCAGGCTAGCTTTGAACTCATACAGATCCGTCTGTCTCTGCCTTCCATGACTCATAAGTTTAGAGAACAAGGACTTGACTTTGAAATTGGGACCAGCTGGCAGGTATTTTTTTTTTTTCACCTCCTGGACTTGGCCCCCCTCCCCCTACTTTTTCTTCCAAAGAAAGAAACCGACTCTAATTTCCAGTTGATTGTCAGGGAGTGAGCCCATATGAGTCCTGAGTTTCTCCTGTACTAGGTAAAGCATGCAGCGTTTGTCACAAAGCCAGTGAATGTCTTGCTTTTTAGGTAGTCATTAATAGTTTTTTTTTTTTTTTTTTTTTCCTGAGAAACTGAGTTGTCTGAATGTTGGTATAATCCAGTCATCCAGGCTAGCCTCAAACTCAAAATCCCCCCTGCCTGCCTGAGCCTCCCAAGTGTTTCGTGTTTCATGTAGGCATGCATCACCAAAGCCTGGATGTATTTGTGTAATAGGTGTTTTCTCTCTCTCTCTCTCTCTCTCTCTCTCTCTGGTTTGAATTTTTCTTTACATCCTGACCAAAGTTTCCCCTACCCCCTCTCCTCCCAGTATCCCCCCCCCCCCCCGTCCACTTCTCCATTTCTCTTCAGAAAAGGGCAAGCCTCCATGGCTATCAACATATTGAGTTGCATTAAGACTAGGCACCTCCTCTACTATTAAGGCTGAAGGAGGCAACCCAGTAGGAGGAAAGGGTCCCCAAATTAGGTAACAGAGTCAGAAACAGCCCCTGCTCCCAGTGTTAGGAGTCCTATAAAAAGACCAAGATACACAGCTGTAACCTATGTGCAGAGAGCCTAGTCAGTCCCACGCAGGTTCCCTGGTTGGGGGTTCAGTGTCTGTGAGCCCCTGTGAACCCAGGTGAGTTGATGCTGTTGGTTTTCTTGTGGTGTCCTTGACCCCTCTGGCTTCTTCAGTCCTTCCTCTCTTCCACAGGATTCCCCAAGCTCCACCTAATGTTTAGCTGTGGGTCTCTGCATCTGTTTCCATCAGTCGCTAGGTGAAGCCTCTCTGATGATGGTTATGCTAGGCTCCTGTCTGCAAGTACAGCAACCAGAGTATCACTAACAGTGTCGGGGGTGATCTCTGTCTCATGGCCTGCGTCTCGAGCTGGACCAGTCGTGGCTTGTCTATTCCCTCTACCTCTGCTGCATCTTTACCCTTGCACATCCTATAGGCAGGACGAATTGTAGGCCGAAGGTTTCGTGCCTGGGTTGGTGTCCCCATCTCTCCACTAGAAGCCTTGCCTGGTTACAGGAGATGCCCAGTTCAGGCACCACATCCCCATTGTTAGGAGTCTTAGCGAGGGTCACCATCATAGATTCCTGGGCGTTTGTATTACACTAGGTTTCTAGCTCGTCCCAGAGATGCCCCCCCATTCCAGTTGTCTCCCCCAGTTCTGTCCCTCAATCCTTGCCCAGTTTGATCCCTCCTGTCCTATCTCCACCCCTCCGTTGAGAACAACCCTTCTGCCCCCTCACCCTACCCCAAATAAAGCTGCTGTGAACATAGTTGAGCAAGTATCCCTGTGGTATGGCGGAGCATTTTTTCCATATATACTCAGGAGTCTTGAGGTAGTTGGGTCTTGAGATTGACCGATTCCCAATTTTCTGAAGAAGCCGGCGTAATTGATTTCCAAGTTTGCACTCCCACCAGCAGTGGAGGAGGGCCCCCCTTACTCCAGACCCTCACCAGCGTGAGCTGTCACTTAGGATTTTGATCTTAGCCATTTTGACAGGTGTAAGATGGAATCTCAGTGTTGTTTTGCTGTGCATTTCCCTGATGACTAAAGATGTTGAATATTTCTTTAAGTGCTTCTTGGTCACTAGAGATTGCTCTGTCAAAATTATGTTTAGATCTTTACCCCGTTTTAAATACTGGATTATTTGGTTTGTTAATGTCTAGTTTCTTGAGTTTTTATCTACTTTAGATATGAGCCCTCAGTCAGATGTGGAGTTCATGAAGAATCATCTTATCTCGTTCTCTAGGCTGCCGTTTTGTCTTCTTGACGGTGTCCTTTGCCTTACAGAAGCTTTTCAGTTTCATGAGGTCCCACTTATTAAAGGTATAAGTTACTTACTATTGTCAGGCATGGTGCTAGAACACCTTTTAGTCTCAGCGCTTGAGAGGCAGAGGCAGGCAGATCTCTGTGAGTTCAGACCAGCCTGGCTTATACAGTGAGTTCCAGGATTGCCAAGGATATGTAGAGATACCCCAGCCCCCCCCCCCAAAGTTAGTTTTTATCATGAGTGGGGTAAGGTAGTGCTATATCGTGGATGTGAAGTCAGAGGGCAGTGCTGTGAATTCAGCTCTCCCCTTCCACGTTAAGTAGGTCTGGGGACAGAACTCAGGCCACCAGATCTACATGGGAAGTGCCAGCTGAGCCATCTTTCCAGTTCCTGTACTTAAAAGCTTTTGATGAAAGACTCGAATACAGACCCCTAGTATTAACGCCTCTAGTTGTGTGGGTAACACCTGACTTTTTATATCTGAAATTGGCAGTGAAAATTGGAGACAGGCTATAAAAGCACACTCGGGAACTTTGCTGAACCTAGGCAGCTAATGCTGCTAATTCCTCGGGGATGGCAGCTTAGGATAGGCTTAGGCTGTCTGAACTCTTGCTAGTGATACTGAAGTTGGGGGGGGGAGTATGGCTCAGGGACAGAGTGTTTGGCCTTTTGGAGGCCTTAGGTTTGATCCCAGTAGCACATATCCAAAAGTATGCTTATTAATACAGAATTGAAGGTGTGTCAAGACCTTGTGATCTAGAGTTGCCTTGGTCTGCTCAGTATGGTTCCGCATAGCTGCAGGATTATAGTCAGCTTGGACTACATGGTGAGTTCCAGGACAGCCAGGACGACACAGGCCCCAACCTAGCCCACCATGTGTGATTTTCCTTTGGAAATAAAATATGAAAGTTTGGTGTGACCTGTGGACACCGATGTCTCCTTTGCCCTCTGCTTGTGGACAAGTCTGTGCAAGCCTACACACACACACACACACACACACACACACAGAGAAATAAAAATGAAGCCAGGCAGTGGTTGTGTACGCCTTTGATCCCAGAACTCAGGAGGCAGAAGCAGGTGGATTTCTGAGTTCAAGGCCAGCTGGCCTACAGTGAGAGTTCCAGGACAGCTAGAAATATTCACCGAACCCCTGTCTTGGGAAAAGAGAGAAAGAAAGAAAGAAAGAAAGAAAGAAACAAACAAACAAACAAACAAACAAACAAACAAACAAACAAACTGGGTGAGGTGGGCAATCCTAACACTAGGGATATAGAAATACCAAGTCAGGAGTCAGACTCAAGCTTGAGCTACATGAGACCCCACCCCCACCCCCAACTAGAGGGGTGACACCCTGGTTAAGAGCACATATTGCTCTTACAGAACACCCGTGTCCGTTCACAGCACCTACATAGTGGCTCACAACCTCCATAACGCCAGTTCTTAGGGATCCAGTGACTCCTTCTGGCCTCCAACGACACACATGCAGGCAGAACACTCATGCACGTAAAATAAAATGAAAACAAGAAAAAGATGGGAGAGCGAGAGAGAGAAAGTATGAACATTCCTGGCTAGAAATTTTGCCTTTCCTAGTCTTGTTAATAGTATCTAACAGGCATATGGGTTTTTTTTTTTTTTTTTGGTTTTTTTGTTTGTTTGTTTGTTTGTTTTGTTTTTTTCGAGACAGGGTTTCTCTGTGTAGCCCTGGCTGTCCTGGAACTCACTCTGTAGACCAGGTTGGCCTCGAACTCAGAAACCCACCTGCCTCTGCCTCCCAAGTGCTGGGATTAAAGGCGTGTGCCACCACTGCCCGGTGGCATATGGGTTTTTTGTTTTTTGGTTTTTTTTTTATGTTGAAGGCCTCATCCAACCTAGACAGGAAAGAATATCCTGCAACAATTCCTTTTGCCAGGGTCCTTTGCTCTAAGCAGAACAGTTAATTTCTGTTTCTTAGGCCTTCCTGTGGAAAGCCTACCGTTTCCTGGCATCGGTGCCCACTGAAAGAAGTTTGTTCTTACTAGAGCAGAGAGAATGTTTGAGCTGAATTCTTCAGAGGACGAGGTGAATGACGCTCTCTCCCAGCCAGGGTTGGGTGGTTGGAAGGCCTAGATGATTTCTTTCGTTCCCCTGTTAGAGAGCAGCTCCACCGGGGAGGGGGTCTCTGGCAAACCAGAATTCCATAGAGGCCACTGTCCCTTCCAGCTCCAGTTCACCAGGAGTGATTTCCTGTCCTACTTAATGTCCACTGCCTGCTTGGGCATTCTTCCCGTGTTTTTGTTTGTTTGTTTGTTTGATTGATTGATTTTTTAAAAATTTTTAATTTTGTATATGTTATGTTTGTGAAAGTACTAAGGAGGTCAGAGGAGTCCCATCCCCCTGCGAGCTGGAGTTAACAGTCTGGTGTAGGTGGTGGGAACTGAACTTGGGTACTCTTAAGTTTCTCCAGCCCCAGATGTTGTGCATGGATGCGTGAGACAGAGACAGAGACAGAGAGATTGACCTAAAATGGTGATTTTGATTTTTAGGATAAATCTAAACTCTAAAACCTACTTTTAACACGAGTAGTGGGGGGGAGAGTCTCATTGTGTAGATGAGGCTGGGGGACAATCTGGGAAATTTCTCCTTCCATCATTGGGTCCAAGGATTAAGCTCACATATCAGCCTTACCAGCAAGCTCCTGTCACCACTGCTCTATTGCACTGGTCTGGCCCTGATCTTGAACTTATGATCCATCTGTCCCAGTCTCCCCAGTCCTTGGACTGCACTTGTTAGCCAGGTGTAGTACGTGATATATCTTTAGCATATGAATTACAGTAACAGGTTTTACGATTCTTTCATTGACAAAGTATGGAAGAATTTCACACAAGCTCCTGAGGATTTAAATCTTTGTTAAGCCCGGTAGTGGTGGCACACGCCTTTAATCCCAGCGCTTAGGAGGCAGAGGCAGGCAGATCTCTGAGTTCGAGGCCAGCCTGGTCTACAGAGTGAGTTCTAGGATAGTCATGGCTATACAGAGAAACCCTGTTTCGAAAAACCAAAAAAAAAAAAAAAAAAAAAAGGTTTAAATCATTGTTATTTATTAACTAGCCTTGCAGGGGAAAACTTCAATAGATTTCACTGAAATTAGAATAATACCCACCCTATTGGAACATAGTATAAGTTTCTTTTGGTGAGTCACGGTGTCCAGAAAACTGGAGGCAAAAGTAGGGAGGGACATTTTGATTGGATGACATTCTTTAGCTCTTTTGAACTTGTTTGCCTATCTTCCTTCCGCCTGCCTAAGCAGGGAGGGTGCCCGAGGCTTCACACCACCGACCACACCACCACAGCTGCTGAGTGGGGATTTCACGGGACTGTACCACTGTACCTGCTGAGTGTGTGTGTGTGGGTGGGTGGGGTTACAAGACCACCACCCCTGCTGAGTGTGTGTGTGGGGTTACAGGACCCCCCCCGCTGAGTGTGGGGGGTCACAGGACCACCACCCCTACTGAGTGGGGGGGTTTACAGGACCACCACCACCCCTGCTGAGTGTGTGTGGGGGTTTACAGGACCAACCCCCCCGCTGAGTGTTTGTGGGGGTCACAGGATTGACCACCACCACCCCTGCTGAGTGTGTGTGGGGGTCACAGGACTGAGCACCACCCCTTCTGAGTGTGTGTGGAGGTCACAGGATTGACCACCACACCTGGATTTAAGGAGTGCTAGGTATTGAACCCAGGGCTTCATTTGTGCTAGGCAAGCAAGCATTCTGCCAATTGCTCTACATCCCCAGCCTTAAGCTGTACTTTGTTTTGTTTTAGTTCAGTTCTCACCATTTAGCCTAGGCTGGCCTTGAACCCAAGATCCTTCCACCTCAGCCTCTGGAGGACCGGCACCGCAGGCTTTCGCCACCGTGTGAAGCCTTAAACAGTGTTTTGAACAAGGAGAGATCTGTCAGGATACATGATCAACAGTAGTGCTGTCCACTTGTGTGTGCTTCGTCACTTTGGAGAAAGCTGGGCAGATGTCATTGCCTCCATTTTATGGGTAGGAACTTAGAGAGCTGGGTCTGTTTGTTCCTGTCAGTATCCATCATTCAGGATGCCGAGGCAAGAGAACTGCAGCCCAGGAGTTTAAGCCCAGCCTGGATAATACAGTGAGACTGTCTCAGAAATAAAAAAGAACCAACAACAGGGAAAGGAGAAGAAAGAAGACGGACGGTGGTTGTGCACATGCTCGGGAGGCAGGCAGATCTCTGTGAGTTCAAGGCCAGCCTGGTCTACAGAATGAATTCCAGAATAGCCAGGGCTACACAGGGAAACCTTATCTCAAAAAACGAAAGAAAGAAAGGGGGGGTAATGATACACCTAAGATTGTATAATTCAATGATGTCGTCAGATATATGATTCAGGGCTGATGAGCGGGTAGGTAAAGGTACTAGCTGCCAAGCCTGATGAACTTAATCCTCCAGACTCTTACAATTTGTCCTCTGACCTCCATGTGTGTACGGTGGCACACGTGCCCACCCCCCATGTACACTCATACCAGATAAATGAAAAAAAAAAAAAAAAAAACCGAATTAAGGAAACTTTCCTATCCTGGGCTATAATGCTATTAAGTGGGCTGGAGAGATGTCTCACTGGTTAAGAACACTTGCTGCTCTTCTCAAGGACCTCCTATAGATTGGGTGGCTCACAGCTCCCTGTAATTTCATCTCCAGGGCAATCTGATGCCGTATTCCAGTCTCCATGGGAATCTACACACACGCACGTGCGCACACGCACGTGCACACACAATCTTTTAAAGAGCCTGGGTGAGTGGAAGGTAGGATTTAGGGGTAGATAGGATTAAGATACATTCATTTTATACATGTATGGAATTACAAGAGAATAAAACATAGAGAAGAAAAAACATCTAAAAATAATTGTAGTCCAGGTTCCTATTCTTTTTTTTATCCTGTATTATCAAATAATATATAATGCAGATATTTGAGGGTTTTGATTTTGAGATGGTATCATACACTGTAGCCCAGGCTTGCCCCAAACTCAAGATTAATCCCGCCATGGCCTCCTCGGTGCTGGGATGAGGCATGAGCCACCATGCCCGGCTACTGCAGATATTCTGAATGTTATTTGTGCATATAAATGCTAACAACAGATACTGATTAAATTTAATTATTTTTAGAGCAAGCTGTTTTAAGAAATTAAACATCTTGGCAATGTACAAGTAAGTATCGATTAGGTGAGCCTCAGGGCCTTGGGCTTGCCAAGTACCAGCACGTCTGGGCACTGAGCTCCACACCAAGCCCAAGAATATGTATTTGGTATTCTCAGCACAAAAGACTACTTTCATCTTTACCCCAGAAAGACAAGGAAAATAAACAACATGCTGGAGAGAGAAGGTGTAACCCAAGAGACAGGCGAAAGGAGCACTGCCTGGTGATGCCGAGTACTGCCGTTTGCGATCCTGGGGGGGGGGGGGGAGCGTTCTTTAGCTTCTGGATCAAGTCATACATTATTAGTGACGATTCTGGCGGGGGTAGAGTTCAAGGCCATATGGACTACTTGACAAGACACTGTATCTCAAAAAACCATGCTGATCCCTCAGAAAGGCCAAGGTTGGGTCATTCAACTGAATTTTTTTTTTCTGCTCCATGCATGGGACGCGGCAAATCAGGAGGGAATCATTTTAAATAAATTCCTTGCTGTGTTCTTATGTTGTATGAAGGCTTAAATCACTTTCTGAGCCTCCCTTCTCACTGGCTCCTTCTTCCCCAGGCAATGCTTGCTTTCTAGTCTTGTGTCTACTAACTGGGCCTCTTAAGCGATGGCGTTTCAGTCTCTGGCTTCAGTTAAGTTCGCTCCAGTTTGCAGCAGCCTCTCTAGGAGAACACAGCTGGGTCTGGAATATTGGCATTCCTTCCTGGGTGAGGGAGGACTATTTAGAAGGAGCCTTTTCCGGAGAGTCTCATTTGTTCCTAATGTGTCTTTTCCCAGGGACAATATTTTGTTCTAGTCAGAATTATTCTTAGTGTCTCAGCATGTATAAAAATACAACTTTCCAAGGTTAACAGAATTTAGAATTTGGACGAGGTGAATTTTATGTTACTTCGTTTGTAATTCCAGCTGCTTGGGCTGCCAAAGCAGCATTCAAGCAGGGTTCAAACGTATGACAGTCGTCCTGCCTCTGCCTCCTAAGTGCATTGTCTAGGGGGAAGGATCTTATAAGCCCAGATCAGCCTGAGCAACAGAGATGACACTATCTCATTTAAAAAAAAAAAAAAAAAAGTTAATTTGCATAGAGTAGGTACTCTAATTTGCATATTAGTGTGGATACTGTAATAAGCAAGGTTATGTAACCAATATTAAGCACACTATTTGTTTACTTCAGGATGTGACTGGGAATTACCACAAAAAATCTTGATGAACGTGGTGGTACTTGCCTATAACCCTATCCTTAGGGTAGAAGTAGGAGAGTCAGGAGTTCAAGACCAGCCTTGGCTACATAGTAAGTTCAAGGCTAGCCTAAGTTACATGACTCTCAACAAAGAAAAGAGGAAAAAATATATTTTGAAGCCAGGCAGTGATGGTGCATACCTTTAGTCCCAGTTGGGATTTAATCCTAGTTTGAGAGGCAGAGGCAGGCAGATCTCTGAGTTCCTGGCCAGTCTACAAAGTGAGTCCAAGACAGTCAGAGCAAATTCTGTCTCAAAAAAAACAAAGCAAAACAAAGCAAACAAACAAAACATTTGGTTGACAGTTGCTGAATTCAAGAGTTCTGTCTTGCAAAATATAATTTTATATAAAAGTTAATTTTATTTGAAATAGGAAGAGATAGCACGTTGGAGGTTCTGAGGTGCATCAAGTGTCATTTAATCAAAGACCAACCCCGAGTTATTTAGCAACACCCCAAGTTTAGATTTAATAACATGTTTAAAAACCGCCCTTACCACAATACGGGCCTCCTAATCTCATGCTGACTAATCAGGAGCGGTACAAGTTTCTTATGTGGTAGATGCTGAGGTGACTGAGAGGCCACACTTACCCTTTTAACTGGCCGAAGAAAGAAAAGAAGGAAGCCGGAGAACAGAGAGGAAGCTGATGTCAATAGGCAGCTAGGTTGTCACCGCTAACAGACGTGTACACACAGTTCGCTTGAGACTTCAAACCGAAGTTTGCTTTGAACATTTATTTTTCTTTCTTTGGTTTCTCTAGACAAGGTTTCTCTGTGCAACCTTGACTGTCCTGAAGCTCACTCTGTAGACCAGGCTATCCTGGGACTCAGAGATCCAATGACCTCTGCCTCCAGAACTCTGGGATTAAAGGTGTGCACCACCACTCTCTGGCTAAAAAGTATTTTTTGATCATAAAATAAAAGCTTGCAAAAAGCATATGTTATCACTTTCTCTTGAAGTTGTTTTTTGTAATTTGTCAAGATAATAAGAAATTTCTTCCTGCCAGGAATTCAGAAATTCTTGATAAACTTCTATATTACTACTCTCATTCATTCATTCATTCATTCATTCTCTCTCCCTCCCCCTTCCTCCCTCTCCCTCTCCTTCCTTCCTCCCTCCGCCCCTCTCTCTCCTTTCTTTCATTTAAGAAATGCATGACTTAAACATCATCTATGTTCTGTATGCCATGTACCTTTTAGCAAGGCAGAGTATAGAAAGTCCTGCTTTTTTGAGTTCCCTTTGAATTCTGCTTTTCTCTTGAGCAGTCCCAAGTATCACTCTCATGGCTGTGCAAGTCAGCGAAGGCTCGGCAGAGCTTTGTTTTGGAAGTCGATCTGTCGTAGTGAAAACAAGAATTCCCAGAGAAGTGTTTCTCCAGATGCCACAGCTGTAGCATGAACACATGTAAACAATACGAATGTGGGGTGGGTAGGGGAGGAGGCCTGGGCACCCGGCTCCCGTGCTGTCACCAGCCACCTCTACTCCCTCAGCAGAGCCTCAGAGTCCTTTTAAAAATATATTATTTATTTATTTTTTTTATGTGTATGAATTTTTGCATGCATATATGTCTGTGTGTCAGGTGAGTGCCTGGTGGATGCAGAGAGGGGGCGTGGGGTCCCCTGGAATGGGGATTGCAGATGGTTGTGAGCCATCATGTGGGTGCTGGGAACTGAACCTGAGTCCTCTGTAAAAACAGCAAGTG
>CM052700.1:19214596-19258326 GCA_028551405.1 Uromys caudimaculatus
GAGAATTTCAGTTTGCTCTATTATTATTATTATTATTATTATTATTATTATTATTATTATTATTATTTTTAGTGCTCGGGATCAAACCCAGGGCCTTGTGAATGTCTGGCAAGTGCTCTGCCACTAAGCCACGCCCTCAGCCTATGGGTTGACTTAGAGCTCCTATGGCTATTGATGTGCAGGTGTTAACTAGATGTTACAGGTCTATAGCATCTATTTGCTGTTCTTCTGTCAGGTCAGAAGGCTTTCATGGTAACCTGTTATTTAGATCTTCTGCGTAGCTTGCCCAGGCTCGCTAAAGGAATTTAGTGGTGTCTGGATGCAGCCCTGGGAGACACACCCAGTGTGCTGCCTATTAGAGGCCCTGAAAGGAATGAATGCTTGAGGCTTCAGTGGTGTTCAGTCAGAGTGTAGCATTATTGAAGTTCCAACACTGGGGAGGTGTGGCGAGGAGAGGGGACAGTCTTTTTATCCATGCCAGCAAGCATCCCAGTTTTGGTTTAGTATTGCAGGCAGAGAGTGAGTGTGCTGAGCAAAAGATGTTTGCAGCATCTGTTGGAAAGTAAGCTGGGGTCATGGAGTCTTTTCTCCAGGTTACCCTTTCCACGTGCTGCTGATCATGAGCCAGCCCTCTCTCCCTCCCTCCCTCCGTCCCTCCCTTTCTTTGTCTCAGTCACTTTAGACACCATCTTTGCAGATCTGCACTAATCCCCACTGGATACCAGCACTGTTCACCCTGTGTGATGCAGCTGGGGTCCCAGAGTGTGCAAGTGAGGGTGGAAATAGAAGCATCTCAGGAGACATGCAGGGCCCCCACAGGGTCCCTGCAGCTGGGGGAGGGGCTGCTAGTCTACATGTTCCTTGGTTTTCCTGTTTGTTCCTTTGTTCAGTTTGTGGGATTGAACCCACAGCCTGATGTAAGAAGCCGCCTACCGCTGAGCTCTACCCATAGCCAGTTTTGTTTTGTCTTTGAGACAGGGTCTCACTATGTAATCCTGGCTGTTCTGGAACTCAGTCTGTAGACCAGGCTGGCCTCGAACTCAATAGAGATCCGCCTGCCTCTGCCTGTCCAGTGCTGGGATTAAAGGCGTGAGCTACCACCTCCACAACCGCCTGGCCGTTTGTTTGTTTGTTCCGGATTTGGGAGTGTGACTCAGTGTTAGATTATACTTGCTTAGCCTGCCCAAGGCCCTGGGTTTAATCCCTATCACTACCTTTTCAAAACAGTAGATGATACATTAGGTAGGTGAATGGATGGATGGATAGATGGACAGACGGATGGACACGTAGATTAAAAGGGAGCCTGGAGGGATAGTTTAGAGGTGAGAACACTGGCTGCTCTTCCAAAAGACCCGAGTTCAGTTTCCAGCACCCACATGGTGGTTCACAACCACTTGTAACTCCAGCTCCAGGGATCTGATGCTCTCTTTTGGCTTCCATTGGTGTCAGTCTGTGTATTCCTTAGTATTTCTCTGCAGAACAAATATTACTAATACCAGACCTTGTTGATTTTGAGACACTGAGAAGCCCCTAGCTGTCCTCAAAATCAGGGCAGACCTCCCAACACTGGCACTGCAGATGTGAGTTTGCCATGCGGAGCTATGGTGGTGACAGGGAGAGCAACCTTGCCCAGATTATAGGGAAGTCAGACAAGGTTGGGAGCTGTGACACCCAGGTTCTGTTTCTCTTTCTTAGAAGTAGCTCCAAAAAGAAATAAAATAACCTGATTTTTAGGTTCAATTTAGACTCTACATATTAGACTTGGGCATGACTCTCTGAGTCTCTGCTTCATCTTCCGGATGAAAAATGGGGCCTGATTCAGAGGGTTACTTTGAGGAATCAACAAAACAAGACGCGCACACAACACATACACCAGGTTGTTTTGGGACATCCTGAGTACATAATATACAACTTAAAACAAAAAGGAAGAGCTGGATGGGGCTCAGTGTGCAGGTTTAGGAGGTTCAAGGCCCTGGGTACCATCCCCAGAACAAAACAGCAGGAGGAGGGAAGAAAGAAGGCAGAGAGAGGAAGAAAATTCTTTCTAGCATGGGTTTGTGTTAGCATCTTTTTCTTAGCCTATGTGGACTCTGATTTCCGCTGGGCCCCTAGAGGCTGCATGGTAGTGGGCTGTGTGGTGGTGGGTAGACCTGTGTGGTTTTGGGCAGGCCTGTGTGGTAGTGGGCGGGCCTGTGTGGTAGTAGGCGGGCCTGTGTGGTAGTAGGCGGGCCTGTGTGGTAGTGGGCGGGCCTGTGTGGTAGTGGGCAGGCCTGTGTGGTAGTGGATATGCCCTTGCGTGAGTGTAAGCAATACCTGGGAATGGACACTTCCTCTAAGGCAGAGTCAATTGGTTGCAATTAGCCCACTGGAACGCATGCATGAAAAAAATGAAATAATAGGCAGGCTTTCAGAACGATTTTGTCCTTATGTGTTTTCCTTTTTGTTGTTTTGAAACAGTGCCTTTGAAGATGAGACCCTGAGGCTTCGGCAGCTGAAGCTGGACAATCAGGTGACCAGGGGCTCCAGGAGGACTGCAGACTGGTGCTGAAGTCCCGTCAGGGTCTCACAGAAGGACCCAAGGGGCAGGCTCACTCACAGTTACTCATTAAATAGTGTGTGAACTTAGGAGTCGCTGGCCCAAAGCTCTAGGCTGTGGCAAGACTAAAGTGGTTTGAAGACAGCAGCAATACACTGGCTTTATTATTAATAATCAACGAAGATCTCCTAGCTCCTAGAAGGATGTTGTAGCTGGGCATGGTAGCACTAACTGGGAGTCCCAGCACTAGAGAGGCTGAGACAGCTTCCTGGGAGTTCAAGGCCACTCAGAGCAATGCAGTATAAAAGAATTCTTTATTCTAGCTAGCCCATATAAAAGACACAAAAGACCTGATATTTTATTTGCAAGCTATAAGCAGGTTCTGTGCTATGCTCACCTATATCCAAACCATATGTCCCTTGTTACTTGCTGTTTGAGTCTTGCCTGGGCTGCTTTTGGTCCATCAGCCTGTCCTCAGGGTGCATTTCTCCTGGCCACGTGCTCAGGAGCCATCTAGCCTCATGGCGGCCTCCTCCTCTCTCCAACTTCTTCCCCCCTCCCCACCTCCTATGCCCCCCCCAAGACCCCTCACTCAATTCTCAGGTCCCGCCTCTCTCTGTCTACTGCCCAGTCACAGGCTCTAGCCCTTTATTAACCGATAGCTTTAAGGTGGGGAGTAAGATTTATACTACAAAGGCCAGTGTATGTGAGGATGCTCTCCTCTAGACAGCAACCAGATCTTGGGGTTCAGAATTTAGCATTTGTATATATAGCAACAGTCCAACCCTCAACAATAGGGAAACCATATCTCAATAGTCCAAAATAATATAATAAATGAGGAAATAAAGTTGCATTGGCCTGTCTCTTGTTACTGTAACAAAATACCTGACTCTGGGCGCATTGTTTTTAAAAAGAAACTTACTTAGCTCACAGTTTTAGACCCTAAAGTGCAAGATTTGACAGCTTCATCTGTCTGGTGTTTGGCGAGGGCCCCTGTCTTAGGTTCCTATGGCTGGGATAAACACCATGACCATCAACGGGTAGAAAGTGCACCACAGACTTGCCTTAAGGTACGTCTTAAAGAAAGGCATTTTCTCAATTGAGACTCCCTCTTCCCAAATGACTCTAGCTTATATCAAAGTGACATAGAACTAGCCAGCACAGCCCCCTACGTTAAATCACAGCATGGCAGAGAAGCAACAAGGGAAGCAGCCAAGTTTCTTGGGGTGGAGGGATTGGATGGCAGGCCCTGGCTGGCCTCGAACTACAGACATCGGCCTGCCCCTGCCTCCCCAGTGCTGGGATTATTAAAAGCGTGTGCCACCACTGCACCAGCTACTTATTTATTTTTGATGTAGGAAGGGGTTGGGTTTTTGAGACAGGGTCTCACCCTATCCCAGGCTGACTTCAGTCTCCCCAGTGCTGGGATTTCAAGCATATTCCACCCTGGCTAGCTGTGTTTGTTTCCTTTACTGGACTAATTATGGAATAAGAACCAAGGGCAGATTATAAGAGACATATTCATTTTTTGATTGATCCATAATAACTGTACATATTTATGGGGCACTGTGATATTTCATATCAGGTTTATGTGGATGTGTGTTTGTTCCTGTGTGAGGAAGTCATAGGACGACCTGTGGGTCTCAGTCCTGTGCTTGAGACAGGGCTGTAGGTGGCATAAGCCATCTAGCCATCGAGGTTAGCAACTCAGTGGGTGTGAGATGCAGCTCGGTTTTCATCTGCCTAATGATGAATGCTAAACCGTTCATAACGTAAAACCAACCAGGGTCTCACTGTATAGCCCTGACGTACGGAATTCCAGTTCCGGACCTGACTTTCTCTTCTGAACTCTGTGGGTACCAGGCATGCACTGGAGCACATTCAGGCAAAACATTTGTGCACAAAATAAATATAATTTTAAAAAATAGTGCACGTGACAGCACTTTCCTTTCTGTTGTACTGAAGCCTCTTTCTTGTGGCCCTCCATGTGTTTTTTGCCTGACTTTCTTGCTTTCTTTATCTTGCTACTGATTTGGTTTGGTTTGGTTTGGTTTGGTTTGGTTTGGTTTGGTTTGGTTTGGTTTGGTTTGGTTTGGTTTGGTTTGGTTTGGTTTGGTTTGGTTTGGTTTGGTTTGGAGGGACTTGACTTTACCTTTAATTAACAATCTGGGCATGAGCTCCTGGGATCAAGATATCCTCCTGCTTTAGCCTCCCAAGTAGCTGGGACTAAATGAGTGGCCCCAAACTCAGAGTCCCTGCCATTGTAACCACAGCTTTGCACATACAGGGTGTGTAGGTTGGGTTTTGACAACTCAACACAAGCTGGAGTCATCTGAGAAGAGGGAACCTCAATTGAGAAGTGGCTCCCATTAGACTGGACCATAGGCAAGCCTGGGGTGGGGGGGGAGGGGGGGCTTTCTTGATTGATGACTAATGTGAAAAGATGCTTCCCACTATGGCGGTGCCATGCCTGGGGTGGTGGGCCTGGGGTGGGGTGTATGAGAAACTGAGCCAGCCACGAGGAGCAAGCCAATAAACAGCCTCCCTCCACAGCCTCTCCTGGAGCTCTTGCCCCCAGTTTCCTGTCCTGACTTGACTGTAAGTGGAAACTAAGCCTCTCCTCTCCAAGTGGCTTTGGTCCTGGTGTTTAGCACTGCAACAGTAACTAAAACACAAAGCAAATGTCCTGCCCCACCTCCTGGCTCTTTACCTTTTTTGATCCACAGACTCCATTGTTCTCTGCTCAGAATGTCCCAGGTACCTTTTCTTCTCACCTCTGTCAAGGTCATTTGATTTTGAATTTTGTAAGGTGAACAAGAGGCAAAACTGAGGTTGGCCTTGGGGGCGCATCCCTGTCATCCCAGGATTTGGAAGGATAGAGCAGGATTACTCGGTGAAAATCAGTCTGGAATACTTAGGAGGACTTCGTCTCAGAAAATAAAAAGAAAACCTTCCTCAGTGTCCCTGCACACATGTAAGATTTCTCTGTGTCGCCCTGGCCTCCCAAGTACTAGGATCAAAGGCATGTGATACCACACCCAGCCTAAGTGTTTCCATTTCTTGAAAAAGTATATTCACAGTATTTAGGAGGATTAGTGGGAGTGGGGATGGGGGGGGGGGGGCTCTAGAAAAAACAGTCTGCCGGGCAGTGGTGGCACACGCCTTTAATCCCAGCACTTGGGAGGCAGAGGCAGGCGGATTTCGGAGTTTGAGGCCAGCCTGGTCTACAGAGCGAGTTCCAGGACAGCCAGGGCTATACAGAGAAACCCTGTCTCAAAAAAAAAAAAAAGAAAGAAAAAAGAAAAAACAGTCTAAGCTATTCTAAGAGGGTAGGCCTCATGTTGTAATGCCGCATTTTCTCTCTAGAGGGCACTGCTGGAGAAGAAGCAGAGAAAGAAGCGTCTTGAGCCACTCATGGTACAGCCAAACCCAGAAGCCAGGCTGCTAAGGTTAAAGCCAAGAGGCAGTGAGGAGCACACGCCTTTGGTGGACCCTCAGACACCTCGCAGCGATGTCATCCTACACGGTGTGTATTTAGACAGTGCCACCTCTGACTTAAGTACAGTTTTCACAGACCCAAGAGAAGGCGGACGGATACTGAGATGCTACAGAGATAGTATTAGCGTCCTTCCTAAGTACCTTCAAAATCTTTATAATCACATTCTGGGTCTTTGGGAGAAAAAAGAAGTGGAAGATGCCTTCAAGTTTAAGTCCACCCTAAAACTATTGATTTTGATGCAAAATGAATTGTACTCTCTGAAATGAATGAATGAATGGATTCTTAAAATTCTCCAAGTGAATGAAAGTTCTCTGGCACTGAGCCGCTCCCCTAACCTCTTGGTGTCAGTCCTAAGTTCTGAAATACAGCTTGAATAGCCAAGTCTGTTAACAGAATCGGCCCCAGGCCTGGACAAACATGCTTGGGACATACAGGACGGAAGAGGGCGGAGATGGCTGGGTGGCCTTGGGAGCATATCCCTGCCCCGGCCAGCTCCACTCTGGTTAACTTTCACCCTTTGTCTTCCTCTGGGCTCCTAGGCATCGATGGTCCAGCTGCTTTCCTTAAGCCAGAGGCTCAGGATTTGGAAAGCAAGCCTCAGGTTCTCTCAGTGGGCTCCCCTACCCCAGGAGAAGGCACAGAAGGAAGTGCCAATGGGGAAAGCCCTGTGGAGACGCCCTCCAAGCCAGACCTTCAGGAGATTCTCCAAAAACACGGTGAGGATGGCGCTGAGCTTAAGACTGGGTATCCTCTTTCTCTCACTGGCTTATATTCTAAGTAGCCCAGGCTTGCTTCGTGTGGTTGGGGTTTCAGCATCTTTAACATGGAAGTGGTGATGCTTAGCAACAGTAGTTGTTGATGCTGTCATCTGAGAAAACAGGTAATGGAATATAGCACAGCCATTATTATATATGATTTTTCCTTTTGACAATTATCCATCGCTCACTCTGCCTGCAGCTCAGATTCTTTTCTGGAGGAGACATAAGCAACATGAGCCCCTTCTAAGGTGCCCAAACGGAGGACCAGCTCCACCAAAGGTCACTCCGTGGAATAATTTTTATTTACAGAGCATGGGGGAGGGGTTCCTTAGGAGTGACAGCTCTTCCCTCAACAGAGCTTAGCTGAAAAGCCTCACCCAGCAGGCATGAAGCCTCACAGATGGAGCCTTCCCCGCTAGCCTCCCCAAGGCTTGTACAACAGGTGGTAGACAGAGACTGGCTACTCGGGAGGGTCTTGGGACCCTCCCCAGCCCTCTGTGAGGGGTTGTAAACAGTCAGTAAGCCCACCTCGGACTGTCCTTTTGCAAGAGGGTGCCACTAAGCACCCCAAGATGGGGTTAGCTTAGCTTGAAGGATAGATACTCACAATGCCTCTTTTTAGCAGAGTTGTTCATGGCTACTTTGTCCACCACACTCTGTAATTCTGTGACAAGAGCCCATTTCATCAGTTGCTGGACTCTGCATTTCAGAGTTCCCTTTTCTCCTTAAAAACAGTTTCACAGTGACATCAAATACCTGGTTTTGCCTTTTTTTTTTTTTTTTTTTTTTTGAGACAGGGTTTCTCTGTGTAGCCCTGGCTGTCCTGGAACTCACCCTGTAGACCAGGCTGGCCTCGAACCCAAAGATCCGCCTGCCTCTGCCTTCCAAGTGCTGGGATTAAAGCTGTTTGCCACCGTTGCCCGGCAGCTATTTTGTTTCTTTAAAACCTGGTTTCTGTTTCTTTTTTCTTTTTCCTTTTCATTTTAGACAGGGTGTTGTTATATAGCCCAGGCTGGCTTCCAACTTGAGATGCTCCCATCTCAGCCTCATGAATATAAGATCATAGACTTTCACCGCCATGCTATGTACCAACCTTTCAAGTGAGGCAAATGAAGGCCAGTAAGGAGCAGTGGATGCGAGATGCTTGCATTGCCCGCTCTCACCTGGGAGCTGGATCAGGAGAGTCTGTTGCAGCGTGGGAGAGTAGCTGGTACTGAAACAGGTTCCTATGTTCATCCTTTTAGAGAATAGGCTCTGAGCCGGGCAGTGGTGGCGCACGCCTTTAATCCCAGCACATGGGAGGTAGAGACAGGCGGATTTCTGAGTTCGAGGCCAGCCTGGTCTACAGCATGAGTTCCAGGACAGCCAGGGCTATACAGAGAAACCCTGTTTCGAAAAACCAAAAAAAGAAAAGAAAAGAAAAGAAGATAGGCTCTGAGCATCCGAGAGCCAGCTTAGTGGCTGAAGACACCTGCTGCTGAGCCTGAGCACCAGAGTTCAGTATCCAGAGCTCCATAACGTGGAAGGAGAAAATCAGCTCCTACAAATTGTCCCCCATACACACACCTCTTAACTCCCAGGACCCACATGGTAGGAGAAAAACAACCCCCACCGAATAAACAAAATGTAATTTAAAAAAATGTTTAAAAAAGAAAATGGGGGCTAGGTGTGGTGGTGCATACCCTCAGCACTCAGTAGGCAAAGGCAGGTGAATCTCTGAGTTCGAGGCCAGCCTGGTCTACAAAGTGAAGTCCAGGACAGCCAGGGCTCAGGTTACACAGAGAAACCATGTCAAGAAAGAAAGTAAGAAAAGAAATGGGTTTATTCTGACTGAGACTTTGTGGCCTAGGGGGTGCACCTCAGTTGCTGGAGTGCTTGCCAACATGCACGAAGTCCTGAGTTTGATCCCCGGTACCAATAAAACTATGTGTAAAGACACATGCTTGTAATCCCACCACTTGGAAGATGGAGGCAGGAGGATTCCAAGTTTATGGTTCTCCTTGCTTATAAAGCAAGTTTAAGGCTATCCTGGACTACATGAGACCCTGTCTCAAGAATAAAGTAATTGTCGCTTTGTGCTAGAAGAGAAAAGGTGCCAAAGAGTCCACGGATGCTCCTAACCCAGACTGGGTGGTGTGGCAGCTTCCCAGAGCAAGTGCGAGGGCCTGACAGCACAAGAGCTGGCCCACTGAGATGGCCGCAGTGGAGCCGGATGTGATTGGGGGTGGGGCGGGGTGGGGTGGGCAGGGCGAGCCTGGAGAGCTTAGAAGGGCTAGCTCCGGGCATAGAGATGTAGGGTATAGTGGGTATATAGGGTATATACGCCTTTATTCCTAGCACTCAGGAGACAGAGGCAGGCAGATCTCAGTGTGTTTGAGGCCAGCCTGGTCTACATGGTGAGCCTCTGTCTCAAAAACAAACAAATAGAAAAAGAAGGCACGGGTTCCATAGAGTGCAGGAGGCCATAGCAGGACTTCGGAGTTTGCATAAAACATAATAGGAGGTCGTGGTAAGACATGTCTCATGTAGCCAGGCTGGCCTCAAGCTCGTTTTGTAACCAAGGGTAGTCTTGACTTCATAGTCCTTCTGCCTCTGCCTCCTGAGGACTGGGACTACAAGCACGCACTACCAGACCTGGTTCCAGTTATTTATTTACTACTACTACTACTACTACTACTACTACTACTACTACTACTACTACTACTAGTGTGTGTGTGTGTGTGTGTGTGTGTGTGTGTGTGTGTGTGTGTGTGTGCGCGCGTGTGCACACCTTGGCACACATGTGGAAGTCGGAGGGCAACTCTCCACTGAGTCATCTTGATGGCTCCACTTGGGAATGTCTTAGACAAGAAAAGCATTTTTTTAATTCCTTTTTCGGAGGTGGGTTAATACAGGGTTTCTTTGTGTAGTCTTGGCTGTTCTGAAACTCACTCTGTAGACCAGGCTGGCCTTGAACTCACAGAGATCCACCTGCCTCTGCCTTCCAAGTGCTGGGATTAAAGGTGTTCACCATTGTCCAGTAAAACTCTTTTGTTTTTCTCTTCTTTCTTTTCTTAAATTTACTTTACCTCCCTACCATAGTTCCCTCCTTCCCCTCCTCCCAGCCCTGACCTCCCATGTCCCCCTCTCCCTCCACTCCCCCTCCCTTTTGCTTCAGAAAAGGGGGGGAACCTTCCATGGATACCGCCCAGCCCTGGCATATCAAGTTACAGTAAGACTAGGCCTGCCTTCTCCCACTGAGGTGACCAGAAGGAGGAAGAGGTCCCACAGGCGGGCAGCAGAGTCAGAGACAGCCCTGCCCCCTCTGTTAGGAGTCGCACATGAGGGCCATGCAACACAAGTGTGCTGTCTGTGCCAAGGGCCCAGGTCAGTCCCACGAATGCTCTTTGGTTGGCAGTTCAGTCTCTGTGAGTCCCTCTGGGCCCAGGTTAGTTGATTCTGTGGGGTTTCTTAGTGTCCTTGATCCCTCTGGCTTCTTCAGTCCTTCCTCCCAGGATTCCATAAGCTCCATCTAATGTTTGGCTGTGGGTCTCTGCATCTGTTTCCATCAGTTCCTAGGTGAAGCCTCTCTGGTGATGGTTATGTTAGGCTCCTGTCTGCAAGTATAGCAGAATATCATTAACAGTGTCAAGGGTGGGCTCCCTCTCACGGCGTGAGTCTCAGGCTGGACCAGACATTGTCCACTCCCTCAATTTCTTCTCCATCTTCATCCCCTACACATATTATAGGCAGGACAAATTGTAGTTCGAAGGATCTGTGGTTGGCTTGGTGTCCCAGTCCCTCCAATGGAAGTCTTGCCTGGTTACAGGAGATGGCACCATATCCCCATTGCTAGTCTTAGGTAGGGTCACCATCATAGATTCCTGGGCGTTTCCATTGTACTAGGTTTCTAGCTCATCCTAGAGATTCTCCTCCAGCCCCCCCCCCCCAGTTGTCTCTCCCAGTTCTCTCTCCCTCTGTCCTCTCTCCACCTGATCCCTCCTGTTCCCATCCCACTCCCACCCCATCAGATCCTTCCTCCACGATGTCTATTCTGTTTCCCTTTCTCAGTGAGATTCACGTGTCCCTCCTTGGTCCTCCTTGTTACTTAGCTTCTTTGCGTCTGTAGCTTTAGCATAGTTACTCTTTACCTTACGGCTAGTGTCCACTTAGCCGTTCTTCAGTTGAGGCACATCTACGTTTCCAGTTTCTGGCTATTGTGAATATAGTTAAGCAAGAGTCTTAGTGGGATGGTGGAGCATCTTTTGGATATATGCCCAGGAGTGGTATAGCTGGGTCTTGAGGTAGAACTATTCTGTTTTCTGAGAAAATGCCAAATTGATTTCCAAAATGACTGTACAAGTTTGCACTCCACCAGCAATGGAGGAGTGTTTCCCCTGCTCCGCAGCCTCACCAGTATGAACTGTCACTTGAATTTTTGATCTTAACCATTCTGGCAGTGTTAAGATGGACTCTCAGAGTCATTTTGATTTGCATTTCCTTGATGGCTAAGGATGTTGAACATTTCTTAAAGATTTGTTTAATACACACACACACACATACACACTGTAGCTGTCTTCAGACACACTAGAAGAGGGCATCGGATCCCATTACAGATGGCTGTGAGCCACCATGTGGTTGCTGGGATTTGAACACAGGACCTTCAGAAGAGCAGTCAGTGCTCTTAACCGTTGAGCCATCTGTCCAGCCCCAGAATATTGAACATTTCTTTAAGTGCTCCTCGGCCATTAGACATTCCTCTGTTGAGAATTCTCTGTTTAGATCTATACATGATGCCCCCCCCTTTTTTCTGAGGGGACAGGGGGGAAGACGGGGTTTCTCTGTGTACCAGAGCCCTGGCTCTCCTGGACTTACTTTGTAGACCAGGCTGGCCTCAAACTCATAGAAATCCTCCTGCTTCTGCCTTCTGAGTGCTGGGATTAAAGGTGTGTACCACCAAGCCCAACTCTGTACCCCATTTTTAATTTGGGTTATTTGATTTGTTGATTTCTAGTTTCTTAAGGTCTTTATATATCTTCGATATTAGGCTTCTGTCAGACATGGAGTGGGTGAAGATCTTTTCCCATTCTGTAGGCTGCCATTTTGGTTTTTTGACAGTATCCTTTGCCTTACAGAAACTGTTCATTTTCATGACGTCCTGTGTGTTAATTGTTGATCTTAGTGCCTGAGCTATTGGTGTTCTGTTCAGGAAGTTGTCTCCTGTGCCAATGTGTTCATGGTTATTCCCCACTTTCTTTTCTGTCTGGTTTAGTATATCTGGCTTTATTTTGAGGACTTTGATCCACTTGATCTTGAGTTTTGTACAGGGTGACAGATATGGCTCATATGAATTCTTCTACATGCAGACATCCAGTTAGCCCAGCACCATTTGTTGAAGATGCTTTCATTTTCCACTATATGGTTTTGGCTTCTTTGTCAAAAATCAAGTATCCATAGGTGTGTGGATTTACTTCTGGGTCTTTGATTCGATTCCATTGATCGACCCGTCTGTTTTTATGCCCTTATCATCTGGGTTTCATTACTATGGCTCTGAGGTACAGCTTGAAATCAGGATGGGGATACCTTCAGAAATTCTTTTATTGTTCAGGATTGTTTTAGATAGCTTGGGGCTTTTTGTTTGGTTTTGTTTTTTCCATATGGAGTTGAGAATTGTTCTTTCAAGATCTGTAAAGAATTGTGTTGGAATTTTGGTGGGAATTGCATTGCATCTGTATGTAGATTGCTTTTGGTAAGCTGGCCACTTTTATTATGTTAACCTACCAGTCCACAAGCATGAGAGATCTTTCCAGCTTCTCATATCTTCTTCAGTTTCTTTGTCTTGAAGTTCTTGTCATACAGGTCTTTCACTTCATTGGTTAGAATTAGACTAAGATATTTTCTGTTATTTTGTGGCTGTTGTGAAGGGTGTTGTTTTCCTAATTTCTTTCTTAGCCCATTTATCATTTCTATATAGGAGGGCTACAGAATTAATTAATTAATTAATTAATTAATTAATTAATTAATATCCAGCCACTTTGCTGAAGGTGTTTATTAGCTGTATGAGTTCTCTGGTAGAATTTTTGGGGTCACTTATATATACTGTTATATCATCTGCAAATTGTGGTACTTGGACTTTTTCCTTTCCAGTCTATATCCCCTGATCTCCTTTAGTTGTCTTACTGCTTTAGGCAAAAGTTCAAGTACTATATTGAATAGATGTGGAGAGAGTGGACAGCCTTCTCTTATTCTTGATTTTAGTAGAATTGCTTTGCGTTTCTCTCCATTTAATTTGATGTTGGCTATTGGATTGCTGTATACTGCTTTAATTGTGTTATGAATGTGCTTTTTATCCCTGATCTCTCCAAGACTTTTATCACGAGGGGGTGCATCCATCCCTGCATCCCTGGGATGAAACCTACTTGATCATGGTAGATGGTGTTTTTGATGTGTTCTTGGATTTGGTTTGAGGGTATTTTATTGAGTTTTTTTTTTTTTTTTTTCCTGCATTGATGCTCATAAGAGAAATTGGTTTGAAATTTTCTTTCTTTTTGAGTCTTTGTGTGGTTTAGGTATCGGGGTGACTCTAGCCTCATAAAATGAATTTGGTAATGTTCCTTTGTTTCTATTTTGAAGAGTATTAGTATTAGTACTTCTTTGAAAGTCTAGTAGAGTTTCTGCTAAAACCATCTGGCCATGTGCTTTTTTTGGTTGGGAAACTTTTAATGGTTGTTTCTACTTCCTTAAGGGTTTTAGGTCTATGTTGATTATTTATCTGGCCCAGACTTAACTTTGGTAAGTAGTATCTTCAAGAAAATTGTCTATTTCTTTTAGATTTTCCAATTTTGTGGAGTACTGGTTTTTGAAGTAAGACCTAATTTTTTTTTTTTTTTTTTTTTTTTAATTTCCAGGGTGACTGTTGTTATGTCCCCTTTTTCATTTTTGATTTTTTTAATTTGGGCATTCTCTATCTGCCTTTTAGTTAGTTTGGCTAAGGGTTTGTCTCTCTTACTGATTTTTACAAAAAAAAAAAAAAAAAAAAAAAAAAAACAATTCTTTGTTTCATTGATTATTTGTATTTTATTGATTGCAGCCCTGAGTTTGGTTATTTCCTATGTCTACTCCTCTTGGGTGTCTTTGCTTCTTGTTCTGGAGCTTTCAGGTGTGCTGCTAAGTCACCAGTATGTGATCTCACTAGTTGTCTTATGAAGGTACTTAGTCCTGTGAACTTTCTTCTTAGCACAGCTTTCTTTATGTCCCATTAGTTTGTTGTGCCTTCATTTTCATTGAAATACAGAAAGTCTTTTCCTTTTCCTTTTCCTTCCTTCCTTCCTTCCTTCCTTCCTTCCTTCCTTCCTTCCTTCCTTCCTTCCTTCTTTTCTTTCTTTCCTGACCCAGTGGTCATTGAGTAGAGAGTTAGTTGTTCAGTTTCCATGAGTTCATAAGCTTCTGTTGTTTCTAAAGTCTAGCTTTATAGTGGTCTGATAAAGATACAGGTAGTTATTTCAGCTTTCTTATATCTGTTGGAAACAGTACCATGAGGTGCTAAGAAGAAGGTATATTCTTTTGTTTTTGGGTGAAATGTTCTATAGATATCTATTAGGTCCATTTGATTCACAGTGTCTGTTAGTTTCATTATTTCTCTGTTTAGTTTCTGTCTAGATGAATTTTCCATTAATCTGTGGGGTTCCATGTGTGATTTAAGCTTTAGTAATGTTTCTTTTACCAATGTGGGTACCCTTACATTTGGGGCGTAGATATTCAGAATTGAGACGTCATCTTGGTGGATTTTTCCTTTGATGAGTATGAAGTGTCTTTCCCCATCTCTTTTGATTAATTAAGGCCTATTATGTTAATTATTAGGATGGCTACACCAGCTTGCTTCTTGAGTCCATTTGCTTGGAAAATCTTTTTCTAGCTCTTTACTCCGAGGTAGTGTCTATCTTTGATATTGAGTTGTGTTTATTGTATGCAGCAGAAAGATGGATCCTGTTTTCAAGTTCTTTCTGTTAGTCTGTGTCTTTTTACTGGGGAATTAAGTCCGTTGATATTGAGAGATAGTAATGATCAGTGATTGTTTATTTTGATGGTGGTGATAGTGTGTTTGTGTGTGTGGAGGAGGTGCATGTGTTGCATGCTTCCCTTCATTTGTTTTTGCTGATGTGAAATTATTTTCTGTGTTTTCTTGGGTGTGGTTAACCTCCTTGGGTTGGAGTTTTCCTTCTAGTATATTCTGTAGATCTGATTTATAGATAGGCATTGTTTAAATTTGGTTTTGTCGTGGAATATCTTGTTTTCTCCATCAATCGTGATTGTAAGTTTTGCTAGGTATAGAAGTCTAGGCTGACATCTGTGGTCTCTTAGAGTCAGCGAGACATCTGCCCAGGCCCTTCTGGCTTTTAGAGTCTCTGTTGAGAAGTTCTGTGTAATTCTAATAGGTCTTCATTTATATATTATATGGCCTTTTTCCCTTGCAGCTTTTAATATTCTTTGTTCTGTACATTTAGTATTTTTATTATTATGTGGCGTGGGGAGTTTCTTGTTTTGTCTAGTCTATTTGGTTCTGTTAGCTTCTTGTATGTTTGTAGGTACCTCTTTCTTTAGGTTAGGAAATTTTTCTTCTATGATTTTTGTTGAGAATATTTTCTGGGCCTTGGAGCTGGAACTCTTCTTCTTCTCTTCCTATTATTCTTAGGTTTGGTCTTTTCATGGTACCCCAGGTTTCCTGGACTTTTTGTGAAAGGAACTTTTTAGATTTAACATTTTCTTTGACTGATGTATTGATTTCTTCTATCACATATCTTCTACACCTGAGATTCTCTTTTCCATCTCTTATATTTCTCTGGTGATGCTTGTATCTGTAATTCCTGTTTGCTTACCTAGGTTTTCTATCTCCAGGGTTGCCTTAGTGTGTGTGCATGTGTGTGAGCGTGTGTTTTATTGGTTCTATTTCCATTTGCAGGTCATGAACAGTTTTATTCATTTTCCTTACCTGTTTGATTATATTTTTCTGTATTTTTTAAAGGAATTTAGTCACTTCTTCTTTAACAGCCTGTATCATTGGAATTCAGGTCATTTTCTTGTGTTTCCGCTGTACTGGGATGTCCAGGGCTTGCTGTAACAGGATGGCTGTAATAGGTGGTCCCTTGGCTGTTTCTGATGTTGTTCTAACACTCACCTCTAGTTATCTGGGTTTGCTGTTACTGCAGGTTTAGGTGCTAATTTCCGAGTTTATCTTTGTTTGATGGGTATTTTTTGGATGTTTTCCCCTTGGTTTCTGTTTCCTCTCTGGTCTTCTGAGCCGAGTGGCCTGAACTTCTTTCTGATGATCAAGACAGACGTCAGGTTCAGTAGGTTGTCTCTACTGGGGGTTTTGTGGCTTGTTTGACTTCTGGGGTTTTGGGTGCCAAAGTTGTCACTGCGGTGCCTAGAACCTGTGTGGGCTCTGGGAAAGCAGAGATCTTCTGCTAAAGTCATGGGCCAGGATGTGGAGCCCAGTGGGTAGAGTGTAGTTTAGAGCTGTTCAGTGTGCTTTAAGGGGAGTTGTCAGGCATCGGACAGGGTCTTACCTGGGGTCCCTCCATACTCTTTATTTCTAATATGATCTTTTCAAGCCACAGTTGGCAGCTGTTGAGAGCGTTTCCTTTCTTGCCAGGCATCTTGAGTAGCGTGAACTATGACGAGGAGCCTGACAAGGAGGAAGGTGAGGGGGAAAGCCTCAGCTCCCCATCAGCTCGGTCAGAGAAGGAGAGTGCTGCAGCCATCCAGAAAGCAGCCTCGGTATGTTGTGCTGAAGCAGCAGCTAGTGGAACTGTCCCCCAACACCGGGAAGTCGGGTTGCCCTTTGCCAGAGGACTGAAGATAGAGTTGGGGAGAGCCAGAGGGTTTTGTCCACCAAGTGTCTGTTGCAGGGGTGACGTTTGTGCCCAATTCTGGTCGCTCACATTGAACTCTATTTTCAGGAGACAGGAGCTTCTGGTGTGACAGCCCAGCAGGGTGAGGCTCAGCTTGGAGAAGTGGAGAATTTAGAGGACTTTGCATATAGTCCTGCCCCTCGGGGTGTCACGGTGAAGTGTAGAGTCACCAGGGATAAGAAAGGCATGGACCGTGGCCTCTTCCCCACCTACTATATGCACTTAGAGAAAGAAGAGAACCGCAAGGTACGGGTCCATCCTAGGCCGTTTCCCTCTAGAACTAGGGATAAAACGTCATGCATGCTAAGCAGGTACCGCTCCATCTAGCCACATCCTAAGCCTGAGCTGCTCCCGAGAGGACAAGGCTGTTGTGGGAATTGATTATGCCCAGGAAGTCCCTCTAGTTAGTCCACACAGCACCTAACAGTGGGCCATGTGCCCAGAAGTCCTGTTCTTAGTGTCAGCCTAGTCATGGGCAGACTCTCTTGTTCCTCACCCCTGCCTATCTTCAAGTGGAGAAGTGTTTCCCTGTGTTAGGGTGGAGCTCAGCCTCGTACACTGGGGTAGCTGACCCACCACTAAGCTGACCAACCACTGAGCCGACCCACCACTGAGCCGACCCACCACAAAGCTGACAACCACTGAGCTGACCCACCACTGAGCCGACCCACCACTGAGCTGATCCACCACTAAGCTGACCCACCACTAAGCTGACAACCACTGAGCTGACCCACCACTGAGCTAACCCACCACTGACCCAACCCACCACTAAGCTGACAACCACTGAGCTGACCCACCATTGAGCCGACCCACCAAGTGCTGGCTTTCCTTTGTATATTTACTTATTTTTATGGGGGGGCGGTTGGTTTGTTTGCTCGGTTGGTTTTTTGTTGGGTTTTTGTTTCGTTCTTATTTTTTGAGATGGGGTCTCTTTATGTAGCCCTAGCTGTCCTGGAACTCACTCTGTAGAATCCAAATTTACGCGATCCTCCTGAGTGCTGGGATTACAAGTCCATCATGCCAGGCCCAGATCGATTTCTTTGCACGATACGGTACGGATTAAGACTGTGGACTCACTGGACTAGTGTTCGACTGACATTTTTCTTTCCTCAGATATTTCTTCTAGCCGGTAGGAAGCGGAAGAAGAGCAAAACATCCAACTACCTGGTCTCCACAGACCCGACAGATTTGTCTCGTGAAGGGGAAAGTTACATTGGTAAACTCAGGTGACGGAGCCTCAGATCACTGGCCTGTTCCTTCTGTACTTCCGTGATTTCAGAGTAGTCCTGTTGTATCCTTCCCCATCCCCCAGCCCCCCTTCTGATCCCCCTACCCCAGTCTGGTCGTGTCTACCCTTCTCTTTACTAGTGATTAAACCTGAGACCTTACACTTGGTAAGCAATTGCTCTCCATGAGCTCCATCCCTAGCTTTTGCTAGTTTCTTTCTTTCTTTCTTTCTTTCTTTCTTTCTTTCTTTCTTTCTTTCTTTCTTCCTTTCTGATTTAAATACATAGTTGTGTTAATCTTAAAAAGAAAAAAGTTAAACAGAGTGGTGGTAGTGTACACCTTTAACCCCAACTCTCGGGAGGCAGAGACAGGTAGACCTCAGTTCAAAGCCAGCCTGGTCTACAGAGTGAGTTCCAGGTCAGCCAGGGCTACACAGAGAGAACTGATCTCAAAGACAAAAAGAATAATGTAATCTATTTTATTAAATTATTTATTAATTGTTAGTAAATCATTAATAAATTGTTTACTTATTAAATTCTTTAAAATTAAAGCGTTTAAAAAGAAAATATCAAATGGCATTCGTGCTGGCATTGGGCAAGCAGGCATGCGGGTCTCCCCTCTACGTCTGTCCTCTAGAGGAAGACTGCAGGTCCTCATGCAGCTTTCTCTCCCGATACCAGATCCAATCTCATGGGGACCAAGTTCACAGTGTATGACCATGGTGTCAACCCAGTCAAGGCCCAGGGTCTGGTGGAGAAGGCCCACACCCGACAGGAGCTGGCTGCCATCTGCTATGTAAGTGCTCCCCTTGCCTCCCGTGGTGCTCCTCCTGGTGCTCCCCTGCATGCCAGCCAGACCCCAAACCAGCTCTCCCCCTCCCCCTCCCCCTCCCCCTCCTCCCACGTTTCCTTGACCCCCTTCTAGGGGCTGACATCCTTTCGAGTGGATTTAGATCACCAAGTTCAGTCACAGTCACCTCTGCATCAGCCTCCCTTTCCTGGTGCTTCCACTTTGGTCAGAGGCTACAATAAAAAATAAATTTAGATTACAGCTATCTCTGCATTTAATCTTTCCCCTTTCCTCCGCTCCTTTCTCTTTCTTTCTTCTTCTTTTTTTTTTTTTTTTTTTGTTGTTGTTGTTTTTGTTTTGTTTTTTTCTTTCTAGACAGGGTCTCCTTGTCTGCCCTAGCCTCCCTGCGTATTCCAGGCTGGCCTCAAACTCAACCTTCCTGCTTCAACCTGCTGAAACCTGGAATTAAAGGTGTGTACCACCACGACTGGCTTTCTTCTCTCCTTTTCTTCCTTCCTTCCTTCCTTCTGTGACAAGGACTCACTAGTTTGCCTAGGCTAGCCCCAATCTCCTGGCCTTAAGCAATCTTCTCACTTCAGCCTCCCAAGTGCTGAGCCACGAATGCACAGGCGTGTGCCACCACGCCTGACTTCCTGTGTCCAGTCCTTAGCCTCTATGTTTAGTTCCGGCAAGGAAACAACACTGGTTTGGTGTTCTCAGGGCAGGCGGCGTTTCCTGCGCCCCGAGGACATTGCCTGTAAAAGGAGAACACAGAGTCTTTCTCTCTTCTGCTTCCAAATTCTGCCCCACTTCACTGTCTTTCAGGAAACAAATGTCCTCGGTTTCAAAGGTCCCAGGAAAATGTCTGTGGTCATCCCAGGGATGAATCTGAACCATGAGCGCATTCCATTTCGACCACGAAACGTAAGTAAAAACATATTCCCAGTGAAACCAGGTCTCAAAGACAGAAGAAAAATTATATCCCACAGGCAGGGTCTCTAAAACACAGTAATACACCGTTAATGCAGTAATACAGCACAACAGAGACCACTTTTAAAAATCGCTTTTTCCGGAAGCCAGGCTGGACTGCTTCTCTTAACGTTTGTTATTATGAAAGCCGCTGTTCCCGATTCCTGGCATAGGATGTTCCAGAGATGTTGGTTTAAGAGATGCTAGAACATCAGAATCTCATGGGTCTGGAGAGATGGCTCAGTGGCTAAGAGCACTGATTCCTCTCCCAGAGGACCCAGGTTCAGTTCCCAGGACACCCATAGTGGCTACAACTACCTGTAACTTCAAATTAAAACAAAAATCAGTAATTAAAAAAAAAGAAAGTTAAAAAGGAATCCTATGGGCGACCAGAAGGGGAACAGTGAGTGGGATGTAAAGTGAATAAGTAAAATGAATAAATAAACAATAATAAAGAAAAGACTCCCACAGCTCCTGCTGATGTTCTCCTTTAGTCCTCTGATGCCGTTTCAACCTTTCTGAAGTGAAGAGGTGAGCCTTCTCCCTGACTCTCAGGATTGTGAATAAATGACAAAGTAGTCATTTTCCCTCCACATAGGAACACGAGAGCTTGCTTTCAAAATGGCAAAACAAATCCATGGAGAACCTGATCGAACTGCACAACAAGGCCCCGGTGTGGAATGACGACACCCAGTCCTACGTCCTGAACTTTCACGGCAGAGTCACCCAGGCGTCTGTGAAGAACTTCCAGATAGTCCACGGGAATGACCGTAAGTGCAGGGGAGGGCTGGGTGGGACTGGGAGACGTACCCACGCAGGCGCAGAAATGACCTCGTCCACGGTGGCCTGGGAGCCATCCAGGGGGGAGTGACTGGAAAATGATCTCTTGGGAAGATAGAGCCACAGGGTGAGCATCTTTCTGTGGCACATCAAAGGACTGTTTGTTGGGTGAGGCCATTAGGACCCAGGTGCAAGTGACCTCACAAAAGCCAGCAAGTGACTGCAGCCGGTCCCCTGGTCCCACCAGGTTCCCTAGGCTTTCTTCCTGCCCTCCATGCTAGTCAGGAATAATTTCCCAGTCTGTAGGGAGAAGAACAGACATAGAAAATTGAATGGTTTTGCCTTTTTGAGACAGGGTCATGCTATGTAGGCCCAGCGGGTTGAGCTGTGATCCTCCTGCCTTAGCCTCCTGAATGCTAAGATAACAAGTATGCGCCACCACACCTAGATGCAAGCTTTCTTCTTCCTTCCTTCCTCCCTCCCTCCCTCCTTCCCTCCCTCCCTTCCTTCCTTCCTTTCTTTCTTTCTTTTATGTGTGAGGCTAGGGCTAGAGTTTAGTACCTCCCACATCCCAGGCAGGTGCTGTACCACTGAGCCACCTCCCCCCTCCTCCACTGCCTATTTGAAAGAGAACTTGAGGTTAGCCACCCCACCTCCCAGTACAACCCCATTAGCCTCCAGCACAGTGGTTCCCACCTTTCCTAATGCCGCGATTCTTTAATTGGTTCCTCACATCGTGGTGGCCCCCCAACATACGGTTATTTCTATTGCTGCTTCATAACTCATTTGCTACTGTTTGGAATCGTAACGTGGATATCTGACGTGTGACCCCGTGAAAGGGTTGTTCCACCCACAAAGGAGTCTTGACCCACAGGTTCGGAACTGTGGCTCTAACGAGTTCATCTCTTTCTGTTTCCAGCTGACTACATAGTCATGCAGTTCGGACGCGTGGCTGATGACGTGTTCACACTGGACTATAACTACCCACTGTGCGCACTTCAAGCCTTCGCCATCGGGCTGTCCAGCTTTGACAGCAAGCTGGCATGTGAATGAGAAGCAGCAAGCAGGGGGTTTCTTCACCACAGAGCCTTCAGGAGCAGAAAGCTGCTGCCCCTGCCCCTGCCCCTGCCCCAGCACAAGAAGAGCAACATTCTGCCCCCCTGGGAATGATTGGGTGTGTGTGTGAATGCATGTGTGTATTTGTACATGCATACACACACACACGTGGACTCATGCTTCCACACACTTGTTCATGCCTCCTCTGAACTTCAGAGACCTGGTCATAGATTACAGCTTCTCATGGGTGAGAGATAGTTTAATGCACAGGGAGGTAGACACCTGGGCACGCTGGTGTCTCCCGACTGCACAACAATTCTGTGTTGTCAGTGTAGCTTTCGTGCGCTCGGGCTTCCAACAGAATCAGGTTCTAATGAGTAAATACTTGGGCCTCCTTTTTTGAAGACCCTTTCAAAAGGAGGCTATTCCCTTGGATGCCTTTAGCCCAGGAGCCTGCCAACTCTTTCAGCAATGGTCTGATAGTGTCTCTTGCACTGACGCCAGTCAGCTTCTTTAGCACAAAAACAGCCATAACTAGTTGGTGTACAAAGAGTGTAGCTGTGTCCCAATAAAACTTTATTTACAAGTGGGTCTTGGCCTAGTTTGGCCTGTGACTCTGGCTGGTGGGCCTGCCCTGGATGTATCTCTGTACTCCAGGGCTGAAGCATCTTCCAGAACATAAGTAGAGACTGGGCACAGCTTACTTTTACTTTTTAGTAGCAGCAGACTGACTTTTTAAAAAAATTTTTCCCATGGATCTCTACATAGCCCTGGCTGTCCTGGAACTTGTTCTGTAGACCAGGCTGGCCTCAGATCCACCTGCCTCTGCCTCCCAAGTGCTGGGATTACAGGTGTGTACTACCGTGCCCAGCAACAGACCGACTCTTAAGAGGGGCTCTTGCTGAATCCACTCTTGGTAGCTTTTGCCTCACAGTGATTATGTCTCTAGAGTGTCATCTGCTGTCACGGCTGGGGGAGCCCAAGTCGAGTATCATATTTTGTTTTTTCTGGGGCATGTGACACTAGCTTGTTCGTGGGTCTGAAAGGCTCTGCTGTCCCCGCCTTCCTCTTGATTGTCCTCAGAGCAGGTTGGTGAGCAGCCATCTCAGAAGCATGACTGTGGCCAGATCTCTGGGATCTTTGCTCTCTAGCGTCTAAATCTAGTGTCTTGTTAGAGGGAGCAAGAGTCTTGGTGAGAAGGCCACCTTGCTGACACTCCCCAGGCCTTGCCCGTCAGCTTTGTCCTCCAGCCTCGAAGTCTGGCCCACACCGGTGCAGACACTGCCCTGCATACTGAGGCTTTGAGATCATGAACATCTCCCAGGGAATCATGACAAATTCCTCAAGTTCCCCAGCCCGAGATGTACCTGAACCTGAGAATTCAAAAACTTTGGGTCTACATTCAGTGTCCCCAACTCCCAAACTGCTTCCCAGCATGGGTGAAGGGTCGCTGGCGGCTGCTCCATGGTTTTGCCTATGTGGAGGAGGGCCCTTCATCCCCGCATCCTGTTGCTCCCTGCTCAGCATCACTCAGCTGTGTGATGACAGTGTGAGATCTGGGAGGTGAGACCTGTGCTGAGGCACTGTCTTGCCTGTCCCTTCAGATGTCACCGTTTCTGCCTCAGGCTTGCTTCCCATTAAGTGCCTTGTTCATCAATGTGCTCGGAAACCTGACACACCTCTGCCACCCTCTGTCCCTGACAAGCCACCTTTGTTGAGCTGAAAGCAGCTTGTTTGTCTCCACTTAAAGGGGGTGGGGCTATGGGCCACCGGGTCTAACCTTTCTGTCGAGCTTAGAGAGCTGTATTCTCCCATTTCACGGACTCTCAGCTTGAGTGTGCAGGTTTTACATGAATCCTATTTATACCTTTTGTATGCCATATAAATAAAGATAATTTATATAACGATGTCGCTTCCCAGAATCCCATCCCTTGGGGTTCCCCTGTTGTGTGTTCTTTGAACCAAGTAGCAGAATTTGATGGGGGGGGGGGCTGGGGTGCGGTGGCGCCACAGGCTAAGAAACCTGTTTAGGAGACAGCATAGATGCATCGTACTCAAGATCTTGGAGTTCTCTGCATGGGTTGTGGAACTGAGCGGAACATGCCAGGGGCCCTGATGGGCCAGGCTGCATCATCTTGGATGCCTACACGGGTCAGCCTCCTGGATCTTTTGTTGGCTTTGTTCACTGGTGCATCAAAACAAGCGAAATATCTAACAGAAAAACAGACCTCCTGCACGTGTATGTGTGTGTGTGTGTGTTTAGATAGGATCTTGTGTATTTGAGGCTATACTGGGAAGTGTAGCCCAGGCTGCCTTTGAACTCCCATCTCTCCTGCCTCAGCCTCTCCAGCACTGAGACGAAGAGCTCTGTCCACGTGACCATGTGTCACGTGACATTGACACATGGAGAGAAAGCATGCACCCACAGACCTTTATGGGCTTTCTCCCTGTTAGCAATACAGAAAAAAAAAGAAAAGCCCCAGCTGAGAATTTAGTTCTTAATAGACTGATTTTTTTTTCCATAATTGTGTGTGACTAAGGTATATTACGACCTTGGGGTTTTTGGTGGGATGGAGGCAGGCCTCAGTAATTTTTTGTGTATGGGGTTTGTTTGTTTGTTTGCCTGCACAGGTTTGTGCACATGCATGCCCACAGAGACCATAACAGGATATGGAATCCGACTTAACTGGAGTTAGAAGTGGTTATGAACTACTGTGTGAGCACCAAGAATTGAACCCTGGTCCTCTGGAAGAACAGCAAGTGCTCTTAACCACTGAGCCATCTGACCAGCCTCTGCCTCAAGTACTGAGGTCCAAATTCTTTTGTAACACTTTTATCCAACATTTAGTGATAGAGATTTTCCTTTCTTTCAGTGCTGGAGACGGAGTCCAGAGCCGTGCGCATGCTCAGCCACGCTCTTAAGCCCTGTGTTTAAGCAGAAGTCACTGAGCATGGTGACTTGCCTGTAATTCCAGCACTTAGGCTGCTGAGTGAAGAGGCTCTTGAATTTGAGACCAGCTTTGGCTACGTACTGAGGCCCTGTATGAATTTTTCTTCCTTTTTAAAGAAAAGGTCTTTATATGGCATACAGCTCATCCTAGCTGACTTGGAACTCACTGGTGTAGACTACGCTGGTCTTGAACTCAGAGATCCATCGACACTGCCTCTTAAGTGCTGGGATCAGAGGTGTGCCTCACTTTGCTCAGCCTCTGATTTTTTTAATTTTAATTTAATTTTATTTTATTTGGTTTTTTCGAGACAGGGTTTCTCTGTAGCCCTGGCTGTCCTGGAACTCACTCTGTAGACCAGGCTGACCTTGAACTCAGAAATCTGCCTGCCTCTGCTACCCAAGGGCTGGGATTAAAGGCGTGCGCTCTGATTTTTTTTTTTTTTTTAAAGACAAAAATCTCATGTTGCCCTAGGCTAGCCTACCTATGTAGTTGAGGATATACCTGACAAGTAGCCCATTTTGTAAGTGCCTATGTTGTATGCACATTTCATGTGCATGTGAAGGTTATGCATACATATGGATACCCAAGGTTAACCTCAAGGGTCATCCTTACATGATCTTATTTTCTGAGAAAGGTCTCTGTCCTGAGGTTAGGCTAGGCTGGGTGGCCAGTGGCACCAGGACTAGGCTGGCTGGCTGGTATCACCAGGGATTAGCCTGTCTTTCTCCCAGAGCTGGGATTGCAGACTTCAAACCAGACTGGACAGGTCTTCATGAATTTGAGGCTAGCCTGATCTATATAATGAGTTCTAGAACAGCCAGAACTATGTAGAGAGACTCTGACTCAAAAACAAACATTTTCATGCTCTTGTGGTTAATACTTTTAACAACAGAGCCACCCTCTGGTCCCTGTGCCCTAAAATAAGTACCTATTTTACTAGTTATGTCATCAGTTAGGTTGACACTTGTCAATTCTTTTGTCTTATATGTAATTTTCTAAGGTTGCAGAGACCAAGAGGAAACACTGGGACACTGTAGGCTGCCTTGTCCCCAGACTCTGGTTTCTTCAGACAGAATGTCCCCTTTCTTGTCTCCCTTTATCAAAGGTTTGCTGTTATATACATGTTTTTAAGCCTTAGTCTTGAGGAGCAACAAAATATCACATGCTTGTAATTCCAGCACTCCAGTGGCCGAGGCCAGAAACCTTTAAGGCCAATCTGGTCTACACAAGCAGCCAAACGGGAGAGAGTAAGACGGGTTTTGGCGCCACCCTGTGGCCTATAACACACATTACAAGTTCTTAGGAACCTGGTGACCTCCACACCACCCTGTATTACAGAGCAATTCTCTCAAGGTATGAAAACTCTAGTGTGATGGTTTGTATATGCTTGTCCCAGGGAGTGGCACTATTTGAGGTGTGGCCTTGTTGGAGGAGGTGTGTCACTGTGTGTGGGGGCTATAAGACCCTTGACTTGCTCCCTAGAAGCTAGTCTTCTCCGGTCGGCTTCCATGAAGTTGTAGAACTCTCAGCATCTCCTGCATCATGCCTGCCTGGGTGCTGCCATGCTTCCGCCTCTGAACCTCTAAGCCAGCCCCAATTAAATGTTGTTCTTTTAAGAGTTGCCTTGCCTGGCAGTGGTGGCGCATGCCTTTAATCCCAGCCCTTGGGAGGCAGAGGCAGGTGCATTTCTGAGTTCGAGGCCAGCCTGGTCTACAGAGTGAGTTCCAGGACAGCCAGGGCTACACAGAGAAACCCTGTCTCAAAAAAAAAAAAAAAAAAAAAAAAAAAAAAGAGTTGCCTTGGTCATGGTATCTGGTCACAGCAGTAAAACCCTAAGACAACTAGTTTTAAAAAATTGTGTGTGTGAGTGGGATTGAATCTTGGTAGGCAAGCTCTCTCTACTAAGCTACATTCCCCATTCTGGCTCGGAGAGATGGCTCAGAGGCTAAGAGCACTTGTGGCTCTCCTGGAGGATGTGAGTTTAACCCCTAGTACTCACATGACAACTCACAACTATCTGTAACTCCAGTTCCAGGGATCAACAACCTCTTCTGGCTTCAGCAGGCACCAGGAACACACACAGTGCACAGGCGCATTGATGAACCAGCCTGCCTCCATCTTAGGCTTAAAAGATCTTATAGTAAAGACAAACGAGGCTCATTCCTGTTTGGGATTAAACCTGTTTCTCTCTCTCTCTCTCTCTCTCTTTTTTTTTTTTTTTTTTTGAGACAGGGTTTCTCTGTGTAGCTCTGGCTGTCCTGGCACTTACTCGGTAGACCAGGCTGGCCTCGAACTCAGAAATCCGCCTGTCTCTGCCTCCCAAGTGCTGGGATTAAAGGCGTGCGCCACCACCGCCCGGCGTAAACCTGTTTCTCAAGCATTGGGCTATGTCCTACCTGTGACCTTAACTACAAATGGTTCTGTACTACCTGTCCCAGGACACAGTAACCTTGTCTTTGTTTCAAAAATAATTTTATAACCAATTTCCAACCCTACTTTTGTTTGAAAAGGTGGTTATAACTACCTGTTGTTATGACTACTTTGTAACACTACTTTGTAACCATGCCTGTGTTTCAGATGGTCATTATGACTAACTTGTTATGCTTGTGTTTTGCTCCTGTAACCTTGCCTATTTTGCCTGCCAATCCCCCCATTTGGAAACCCTACCCCTGGTCTATAAAAACCTATCTTTTTCACATCCAGTGCTGACCCCTGGAACCCTGCCTTAGGGGGAAGCAGCCTATATACACCAAGAAAAAAGTTAATTTTAATTATTTACTTGCTTTAATTAATGAATTTGGCCATGATTTGTGTCAGTGGTCTTTCTCCTTGAATTTCTGGAATTAAAATATATTCAGGCAAAACACTCATACACCACCTTTTGTTTTGTGTTTCAAGACAGGGTTTCTCTGTGTAGCTCTGGCTGTCCTAGAACTTGATCTATAGACCAGGCTGGCCTCAAATTCAGAGATACCCCTGTCTCTGCTCCTGAGTGCTGGGATTAAAGGTATGCACCACCACCTCCTAGCTTTAAATACCTTTTCTTAAAAATTAGATCTTATGCCAGGTATGGTGGTGCAAGGCTTTAATTCCAGCACTTGGGAGCCAGAGACAGACATAACTCTGTGAGTTCAAGGCTAGCTTGGTCTAAATAGTAAGTCCTGGAACTCACTATGCAGACCAGGCTGGACCCAACTCATGAAGATATGCCTGTCTCTATCTCTTGAGTTCTGGGTTTTAAACATGTGTACCACCATGCGCAGCTTACTGGACAATTTAAAAAACAAAACACTTTTAAAGCCTGTGACCAGGATATGTGTCCAGCTCTGCCTGGTCCTTCTGCCCACCAGCCCCAGGCTCCTCCATCCCACACACTTGGCCTGAGCAGGAAAACTGGCTGGTACAGAGACTGGTTTTGTTTTCTTTTTAAAATCTGTGGTGTCAGGGTAGAACCTCAGAAATGGAAGGTAGATTCCCTTCAACTAAACTACACTCAAAAGAGAGGGGGGTGGGCCAGGTCCTCCATTGCCCCTGGAAGGCATAGCCCCAATGGCCTAAGGATCCCCCATCAGACTCTGCCCCCTAAGGTCGCCTACTCACCTCCTAATTGCCCAAGTTGGCATTAGCCTTTTCTATACAGGGGTCTTTGTAAAGTTCAGACTCACCATTCAGCATCCAAACTACAGCACGGGAATCTTCCTGGCCTGCGACCACTGTTCAGACTCATCTTTAGTTTAAAGGGGGAGACTCGGGATAATCGCATACTTACATTTTTCTTCCCATGATTCTCCAACATTTCTAGAATGATTAGCCAGCAGTTCTTTTTGTAAGCTGGAAGCAAGAAGGCTAGTCTGAAGAGGAAATGGAGGTAGGGGCGCTTGCTGCCAAGCCTAACACCCCAAGTTTGATCCCTGGGGCCAGTTCCCAATGGTTGTCCTCTGACGGCCACATGCTCAAAAGAAATAAAACGGTAAATTGCTTTTGGTCTATTTTACATTATGCTTAGCCAGGTATATAGATATTAATAGAGTGTCTTGGTTGCCTTTTCTGTTACAGTAATAAAATGCCCTCATAAAAGCAACTTAACGGGGAAAGGATTTACTTTGGCTCGCAGTTTGAGGGTACTGTCCACCATGGTGAGAAGTGTTGGACGCAGGAGCCTGAGAAGCTGGTCACACCCCATCTGCAGAGATCAGCTCTCAACATCCCAGTTAGGGCGTGCCTTCCCACTCTGCGTAATTCTTCCTAAGCATGCCTAGAGGCTGACCCACTCCAGATGATCCCTCACAGGCATGGCTAGTGGCTCATCTCTTTGGTGACTCTAGTAAACATGATGAAGAGATACATAAAATTGATAAAGATGATATTTGAAAATGATACAAAATCTACTCCTACCTGCCTTTCTTCCCCGTCAGTCATTTCTAAGCTTCTCTTTAGCCTGTATCTTTTCAGTTTATATCTTTTATTTGTGTAAAAATTAAAAATATGTCTGTAATTTTCTATCCTTTGTGCTCCAAAGGTAGCAGCATGGTGTATACTTGGCTTTGTGGCTTGCTCATTCCCTGGGTATGTTTTTATAATAGTTCTTCTAGATATGCTGGCTCAGAGCTATCTTCCTAACACTGGGTAGACTGAGGCAGGAGGCTCATGAGTTTACTGCTCGGATTACAAAGGGAGAATCCTGTCTCAAAATTAAAAAAAGAAAAAAATTCTTTCTTATATTGTTTAGGCTGCATACTGATCTAGAAAGAGAGAGATTATACAGTTTCTGTTTTTCATTTTCCTTAGGTTTTTCTTTCCCTTTTAACCCAATTTATTCATTTACTTATTCGTTATGGTTTTCTGAGACAGGGACTTATAGATCCCATGCTGTCCTTGAAGTCCTAAAGGTAACACGAGACGACCTTGACTTACTGACCCTGCTGCCTCCACCTCACACCCAGGGACCAGAATCACAGGAGCCTGGCTGGCTACACAGTGCTGGGGCTCAAAACCAGGGCTTTGTGCATGCTGGGGGGCACCTTGCCAACTGAGCGATATCCCCACCCCTCCCTTTTTGTTTCTTAAAAATTTTAAATAGACACAAAAATGGTACATATTATGGATACCAAGTAATCACTAGGGCTAACATCTCTATCTATCCCCAGTTGTCATATTTCCTGCAATAGTGAATTCTCTCCTGAGCTATCGTGGTCAGTTTCAGATATTACCCTTTAGATGGCTTATGGCCGTGCTGCCAACCAGTATAACCGCTAGTACATATGTGATTATTATATTTTATTTATGTATTGGTCTTTTTGAGTCAGAGTCTCATATAGCCTAGACTGTGCTCAACTGAACCTGGACATGCAGAACTGTGGCTTTTTTTTTGTTGTTTTGTTTTTGTTTTTCAAGGCAAGGTTTCTCTGTGCAGCCTTGACTATCCTGGAACTTGCTCTGTAGACCAGGTGGGCTTTGAACTCATGGAGATGTGCCTGCCTCTGCCTTCCAAGTGCTGGAATTAAAGGCATCGTGTACCACCACCACCACCTGGCAGAACTGTTTCTGCTATTTCAATGCAAATAAATTAAAGTTCAGTCCCCTGAATGTTCACCTGGCCACAGAGATCTCAACTTTTGGTTTCCCAGCTGACCTGTCTTCTTGCTAAGTTTCCCGGGTGAGGGTTGGAGGGTGTCACTTGTTCAGCTTCCACTAGGCTGTCAGTAGCTTGAGAGTCAGGGGAGGATTGACTTTGTTTCTGTGTCTCTCTAGTTCTCAGCTCCCACGGGGCCCAGGGCGTCATACATGTTCAAGGAGCCTGGTAATGCAAGACTGTATCTTCAGAAGTTGGAAGGTAGAGGTAGAAGATTAGAATCCAAGGCTAGTCTTAGTCATATGAGGGGTCACCCTTAGTTACCTAGGAGCCAGCCTGACATAGGTTAAATCCTGTCTCAAAGGACGCTGGAGTCAGGTGGTGGCTCAGCAGTTAAGACTACCTGTGATCAAACATGAGGACGAGGGTTCAAATCCAAACCTAGCACCAGTGCTGAGTCAGTCACAAATCTCTATGACTCCAGCTGCATGGTACCCTCTTCTGGCATCTGAGGGCATGCCCCAGCCCCACATAGATGGATATACACTAACACAGACATAGATCCATCACAGGAAAAATAAGTAATTCTTTAGAAACAAAAACAGGGCTGATAGGGGCTGGAGAGATGGCTCAGCGGTTAAGAGCACCGACTGCTCTTCCAAAGGTCATGAGTTCAAATCCCAGCATCCATAATGAGATCTGATGCCCTCCTCTGGGGTGTCTGAAGACAGCTACAGTGAACTTACATATAATAAATAAATAATTAAAAAAAAAAAAAACAGGACTGATAGATAAAGGGGCTGGAGAGATGGCTCAGCGGTTAAGAGCACTGACTACGCTCCCAGAGGCCATGAGTTCAAATCCCAGCAACAGCATGGTGGCTCACAACCATCTGTAATGAGATCTGATGCCCTCTTCTGGTGTGTCTGAAGACACACCAGTGTCTTCAGTGTACTTATATATAATATAAGCTACAGTGTACTTATATATAATAAATAAATAAATCTTTAAAAAAAGGGGGGAAGGTTCCAGACATAGGACAGTGTGTCTGACAACAGGAGTGGGAGGAGAGAAGAGGAGAAAGGTGACTCCTGGAAGACTTCCAGCCTGCATGTATACAATAAACAAGTGTAATTTTAAAATGTTTAAAGCTGTTAGACAATGGTGGTGCACACCTTTAATCCCAGCACTTGGGAGGCAGAGGCAGGTGGATTTCTGAGTTCGAGGCCAGCCTGGTCTACAGAGTGAGTTCCAGGACAGCTAGGGCTACACAGAGAAACCCTGTCTCAAAAAACAAACAAACAAACAAAAACAACAAAAAAGAAAAACAAAGCAAAACAAAACACAATAAATAAATGAATAAATAAACACGTGTGCATCTGTGCACTGTGTGCCTGCAGTGCCTAAGAGAGCCAGAAGAGGGCGTATGGAACTCCTTCCTGGAACTGAGCTTTCACAAGTTTATAAGGCACCGTGCTGGGAACTCAATCTCTGTCCTCTACAAGAGCAATAAGTGCTCTTGGCTGCTGAGCCATCTCTTCAGACCATGTTGTTTCTCCTTCTGAAACAGGGTCTCACTCTATAGCCCAGGCTGGTCTGGAACTCATTCTATAGTCCAAGCTGACCTCAAACTCATGGCAACAGTAGAAGCAAATACTTTGGCTAATGAGTGAATCCACGAAAGCTTGGGGCTTTCAAATGTCGATGAATAAAGATTCATTTATTGAATTCTCTTAACTATAGATAATTCTTCCCCCCCCCCCCGTACATATGAGGGGGGGAGGGGGGCAGGGAAGGAGAGGGAGAGGGAGGGAGAGAAGGATCTAGAAGCATCAGATTCCCTGGAGTTACAGGTAGTTATGAGCTGCCTATCTACTGAGCCGTGAAAGGAAACCTTCGGCACTAGAGAGCCAGGTCAGTTGGTTGCAACGGCTATTCTTGGCTGTCAACTTGACTATATCTGGAATTAGCTAAAACCCAAAAATGGAGGACACCTGGGAGGGACTGTTACTTGATTTGAAGTGGGATGATCTACTTCTTTTTTTGTTTGTTTGTTTTGTTTTTCAAGACAGGGTTTCTCTGGGTAGCTCTGGCTGTCCTGGAACTTACTGTGTAAACCAGGGTGGTCTTGAAATTTACAGAGATCTGCCTGCACCTCGGCCTTTCAAGTGCTAGGATTAAAGGTGTGCACCTCCACCACTCAATGGAACTGTAGCTATTGGTCTTAGTTAGGGTTTACAGCTGTGAATTGACACCATGACCAAGGCAAGTCTTATAAAGGACAATTTAATTGGGGCTGGCTTACAGGTTCAGAGGTTCAGTCCATTATCATCAAGAAACATGGCAGCATCCATGCAGGCCTGGTACAGGAGGATCTGAGAGTTCTACATCTTCATCTGAAGGCTGCTAGCAGAATACTGGCCTCCAGGCAGCTAGGATGAGGGTCTCAAAGCCCACACCCACAGTGCCACACCTACTCCAACAGGGCCACACCTTCTAATAGTGCCACTCCCTTCGTGGAGCATAAACCCCATCACACTATTTAAATGAAAAATTCTGCCCTTGATTGGCTGTTCACCAGGCCACAGACATCTCACTACCTCCCTCCTTCACCTCGGCTGGAAGATCTACTCCTAATCTGGATCTCTGAGATAGGAAGAAACATCTCTAATCTGGGCCATGCCTTCTGCTGGGGGCCTGTATAAGTATACTGAAGAGGGAAGTTTCTCTTTGCCTGCTTACTTCGTCTCCCTAGCAAGCCTACTTCAGGATTCCAGCTTATACCAAAACCCAGCCGATACCTCCAGCCATCTGGATTCTTGGACTTTCCATTCATAGGCAGCCATTGTTGGGTTATCTGGGCTGTAGCCTGTAAGTCATTTTAGTGAATGCTCTCTCTCTCTCTCTCTCTCTCTCTCTCTCTCTCTCTCTCTCTCTCTCTGTAACTATCTATCTATCTATCTTCTATCTATCTACCTATCCGTTCGATAAGTTTTGTTACTCTAGAGAACCCTCAGTAATACAGTGATTAAGATTACTGGCTGTTCTTTCAGAGGACCTGGGTTCAATTCCCAGCGTCTACATGATAGAGATGTCACAATTGCCTGTATCTCCCAGGGTATTCAATGCCCTCTTCTGGACTCTGAGGGTACCAGGCAGGCATGTGGTGCACAAACATATATGTAGGCTAAACAACATATAATACAAAATCTTAAATTTAAAACGAAATTTTAAAGAATTATTGAGCAAGGTTTGCTCATCCACTCAAGAGGCTGAGGCAGGATTGCTTTAAGTTTGTGATCAAACTGTTCTACAGAATGAGACATTGTTTCAAAAAAACAAAAAACCAAAAAAAACCCAAATCCTTAAAGAACAAAACAATGATAACAGCAGCAGCAGCAGCAGCAGCAGCAGCAGCAGCAGCAGCAGCAGCAACTGTGGTTTTGCGTTTAGCCCAGCAGCTTGGGAAGGTGGAATGCGGAGATGCTATATTGCGTTTACCCTTTGCCACCGCTGCTGTCTGGTACTGGGCTCCAGGAAAGCACCGATAATACTGCTCAGGGGGTGGGAAAACGCAGCCTAGGATGTGGGAGGCCGAAGCTGGGGTTCCCTGACTCCCGAGTGTCCAGTCGCAGCTGGAAACCGCATGGAGTCGGGAATGAAGGGTTGGGGGTCTGTGGGCCTGCGATGAGGAGCCTGGGGCTGGGGCCTCCCAAACTCCTGGACATCCAGATGCCACTGGGTAGCAGGGAGTTGGGAACGGAGTGGACCTACAGGATGAGGATGAGCCCAGGGCTGGGGGTTCTCAGACTCCTGGACATCCAGATCGCTGGAGGTTGTGTAGAGGAAGAGTAGAGATCGGAGGAGGCCCTTGGGCTGAGGTGAGGATGATCTCAGGGTGGGGTGGGGGCACTCCAGCTCAGCTCATAGGCCAAAGTCCTTAGCTTAGCAGTGGTTTTCTGGGAGCGCAGAGGGGCCTTCTGCAGGAGGCTTAGGCAGCTGGCTCTGTAGGCGAAGACCTTCTTCATACTTCCCACAATGGTTCTTTTTTGTTTTTCGAGACAGGGTTTCTCTGTGTAGCCCTGGCTGTCCTGGAACTCACTCTGTAGACCAGGCTGGCCTCGAACTCAGAAATCCGCCTGCCTCTGCCTCCCAAGTGCTGGGACTAAAGGCATGCGCCACCACTGCCCGGCCTCCCACAATGGTTCTTGATGAAAGAGACAGTCCTTGGTTCTAAACTGTTTATTGACTGTTCATTGTGGAAAATCAATACATACCACCCCCTCAAGGTGGGCCAGAGATTAAATATGTTTTGCAGAGAGGAATGTCCGGGAAGGGAAGCTTATTGGCTAAACTCAGGGTCTCTAGATACCTCATTAGCATGGAGAACTCTGTTCTGGGCTAAGTGACCTATTTCTTAGGTGGGAAATGTGGCATGTGTTCCAGGCCAGGAATCTGGTAGGGAGCAGGGAGCCACCTACTGTCTCAGGTGGGTACATGAGTGCTGGGGACTCTGAGCCCCACTCAATCTTACCAAGTTTCCTGGCACTGTCCACTGTCTCACAACAAGAAGCCCCAAACTTTCTGGAATCAACTGTGCATACTACTTAGAGAATCTGGCAGGGCAGTGGTGGTACACACCTTTAATCCCAGCATTCTGGAGGCAGAGGCAGATGGATCTCTGTGAGTTTGGGGCCTGCCTGGTCTATGGAGTAAGTTCTAGGATAGCCAGGGCTGTTAAACACAGAAAAACCTTGTCTCAAAAAACTGAGAGAGCAAGAGAGAGAAATCATGGATGTCTAGTTTAGTGTTGGGGCTGGAGAGATGGCTCAGGGGCTAAGAGCACTGACTGCTCTTCCAGAGGTCCTGAGTTCAAATCCCAGCACCCACAGGGTGGCTCACAACCATCTGTAATGGGATCTGATGCCCTCTTCTGGTGTGCATGAAAAACAGAGCAATCCTATCAGTGAAATAAATAATAAAATACAGTGTTGGAGCCGAAGTGTAGATTGGTGTTAAAGCATATGTAAGGCCCAGGGTTTGGTCCCCAGCACCAAGCAAACAAATAGCAAACTGAGGAAGCTATTAGACATTTTAAGCAATCCTTTGCTGCTTGCAGCTTTGACCAGTTCCATTATGTAGATGTGAGTGACCTTGTGCAATAGAGGATCCTATGGATATTATGGCTATGACCCACATGGGCTAGAAAGACAAAGTTCACTACAGAAATGCAAACAATACCAAACAGCACATGTTAACACTAATTAATCTGGTTCTTAAGTCTGACTTGGCCTAATCAACGCCAATACCCTTCCCACATCAAAACCAGCTCTGACCACAACCACTGTGCCTTTGGCCTCCACATGCTTGTTGGACTGGAACCGTCTGGAGCTCAAGGAACTGGGCAAGTCCGGAGCCATGTGATATAATTGGAGGGACTCTGGGTCTTCAGCTGGATGTAAATAGCTCACACGTTCCCAGCAGCAGACTCATTCCTGAGGGTCAGCAAACACAGAACACAGGTCCTGTCCCTTGTGTATTCTGAACACATCTGGGCAGGGACAGACTACTTCCGTAAAGTCACTGTGGGGGGGGGGGGGTTATTGAGTGCTCTTGTAGAGGACTGGGGGTTGGCTCCCAGCACCTACCATCATTTGTAACTTTAGCTCCTGGGGATCTGACATCCTCTGGCACAGCGCGGTACCTGCGTGCATGTGGGCATACATACATACACATCAATCAAAAAAAAAAAAATCACTGTCAGCCACCAGCCTCTCAGAATGGGTGCACCTACTTGATTAGTTTTCTATAGCAGAAGGTCTTCTGAGATGGTCTTCATCTGCACAGAAAATGGAATGCCCAAAGACCTAGAACTCTCTAGAAGCTTGTAAGGGTACGAACAAGGAAGTGAGAAGAAGACACTTTCCAGCTTGGATTCCCAATGGTCTTGAAAGGAAGCAAGCAAGCAAGCAAGCAAGCAAGCAAGCAAGCAAGCAAGCAGAGGGATTTCCAGTCATCCTCTGTGTTGCATGTGAAGAGCTATCTTCCAGTCTGCATTCACACTGTCATGGCCAGACTCCCCTTCACATTATCCTAATTCCCTGTAGTTCAAATTCATTTATTTATTTAACATGTATTTATTTATTACTGTGTTCTTCTAGAAGAGGGCGCCAGATCCCATTATAGATGGTTGTGAATGACAATGCTGGAATTGAACTCAGGACCTCTGGAAGAGCAGTCAGTGTTCTCAACCTCTGAGCCATCTCTCCAGCCCCTATATTTATTTTTGAGGTAGAGTTTTGCAGCATAGTCCAGGCTGGCCTTGAATGCTTGATCTTCCTGTTTTAACTTTCTCTGACCCTTACTACCAGGCCACCAGGCCACTAGGCCACAGCTGGCCAGAGATCTTACTTCAGTTGAGACATGGTCAGTAAATGCTTTCTGCTTCAGCCTCAAAGACAATCTTTATCCACAGATCACACACGACTTTTTACCTTCATTTCCAGATCCTGAGCCTCTCTTCAGTCACAGGGTCACTGCTTGTATTTAGGACAGGACAGGAGTCTCCACATGGCATTCAAGAGTGTCATCAGAAAGTCTAATGATAGCATCAAGAAAGTGACCCTTGAGTCTAAGTCGCCTTGATGACGGCCACATTTTCAGTACAGCCTGTATGAGCCTCACAATCTCTTATTCTTTGGTTCATGTTGGTTTTTAAGCTCCTGCTAGGATTTCAGGTGTGTACCACCACAGGTGTGTAACACCTACTGGTTGTTTGGCTCTTCTTCACATCAAACCTTCCTGAAACACCAGTTAGTAAACTCACATTTCCATCAAGAGCTGGATCAAGGTCACCTCACAGACCTGGCAGCAAAGACCTGTACTGTAATTCCATCTATTCCCAAGGCTGAGGCAGGAGCGGCTGACAGAGTTCAAGGTCAGCCTGAGTAACTCAATAGACCTGTCTCAGAAACCAAAAGGAATTAAGGTTGGGGCCAGAGCTCAGGTGCAAGCATTGCCTAGCACACACAGGGCTGGGAGTAGACTGGGAAAAGTCACCCCTGGGCCTTGAATTTCATTGGTTTTGCTCTTGAATTCAGGTGGATATGCATTAATGAATTACTGTCTTGCCTCGACAGTGAACTTCTTGAAGGCAGGGGCCTGTTTCTGCCCTTAGCTTGGTACCAGAGTCAACAAAAGACTGTTGAATTGAGTGGCGGGCCAGTTTGCACTTTACACTCACATTGCCTCGCGATGTTCTTTTCATGTGTATGGGGTGTGACCGAGCTTTGATATGACTCACTATTTAATAAGCACACCAGAATTTATACATCCAAATGAGGGCTGCATCCTTCAAAGGCTTCACTTTGTAAGGCTGGATACTGAAGTCCCATGATGCCTGCACGTCGGCAGACTCTTTAGATCACCTCTCTTGGGTACAACCCTGGCATTTATAATACTTTCTTTTTAACGTCTCCCATGCTACTCTCCCCTCATTTATTATGTATATCTCTATCTGGTGGTGTTAGCCTTGGGCAAACGATAAGATAAATCTGGAGAGTTAGCCGGGCAGTGGGCAGTGGTGGTGCACGCCTTTAATCCCAGCACTTGGGAGGCAGAGGCAGGTGGATTTCTGAGTTCGAGGCCAGCCTGGTCTCCAGAGAGTTCGAGGCCAGCTAGGGCTACACAGAGAAACCCTGTCTCCAAAAGCCAAAAAAAAAAAAAAAAAAGAGATTTACTGCTTTCCAGAGTTTGTTTCACCAGATCAGGCTGGGAGAGCCACAGTAATAAAAAAATTTAGTGGTAGTGCTTCAGAGATTGTTTGATTTTGGGATAGCAAAGGCTTTTCTTTGATTTTAAGTTTCCCAAAGTAACAAGGTGAGTGCTGGAGCTAGGTAGTTACTAATTGTTTTAAGACTGGGTTCTAAAGACTCCCAGCCCGAGCCCACGTGTTTCCCTTAAATTGATCTGGCAAGCTTCTTTGAAAATCAGACTTCTAACTTCACAGCGAAGCTGTCCTGTACCCTGGGTCACCAGCTAAGTTCCAGCTCTCTGTGAACCACTGCTGGGACCTAATCTTTCTTTCTTATTCTCCCAGCATCCGGTGGGATAAACAGGATAAAGATTCACAGAGTAATAACAGAGCCCATGACGGGTCTCTCCTTTCTTCCCCTCTCTCTGGGAAATGACAGTTCTGCAGATCCCAAGAGACAAGGAAAAAGAACTGAGGGGCTGATGTTGGGGCGGGCTGGAGAGGGAAAGCGGTGGCGGATCTGGGAGCAGAGCAGGGAGTTCCTGCTTCCTGCTCCCGGAGCGAGTGTCCTCCATCGCAGCCTCGGGGAAGGGAACAGCCCTTCCTGCTCCCGTCCTCCGACTCCAGGAGCGAAGCGAGGCGCGCCCCACCCCGGCGGAGGGGACGGTTTTCAACTGGAGGTGGTGGAGGGACAGCTAGGATTCAACGCCACCCGAGGGTGTGGGGAGCTGGATGAGAGCGGGAAATCCGTAGATCAGAGTCAAGGCGTGTGGGCGCAAGCGGCGAGAGGAACCCACGGGGTTCCCGGGTGTCTCCGTCCTGCCCTGTCCCGTGGCCGCCCGCGATTCCCCGGGCTCCGCCCAGCCGCGGAGCCCAGCCTCTCTCGGGCTGGGTCTCCTCCCTAAGGTGCGGGTGGCAGCGCCACTCCCTCCGCTCCCTCCCCAGCCGCGCGCGTCTCATTCCAGCGCCCATTCCGCGCATTCCTGCTGGGCTCCTCTGCAAACTCCGGCCCCGGGGGTGGGGACCGCCTCAGCTACGCGCTCCGGTCCCGCAGCCGTCGCCGCCGCAGGAAAACTTGGCGCCCCGCGTGGACCTGCTGCAGCCCGCCGAGCGCTCCCACCCCGCCTCCCGAACCCTGGGACCGGTAAGGCTGAGGAGTTCGGACGACATTCGTGTCCCGCGTGGTCCCCGGCAGCACTGGGGGACCAGTGGGGCACGTGCTGGCGGCGGAGTCCAGGGGCTGGGCAGAGCAGGGTCCCCTAGCTGAAGTTTTAGAAGCTGGAGACTAACAAGCCTCAACCAGGCCCTTTTCGACTTTTCGGCCTGGAGAAAAGAGCACATAAAGGAGGTGTGTTGCCTGGACCTTTTGCAGAGGTCCCCAGGGTTTGAGACACCGTTGCTTCCCACGGTGAGAAGTGATGGACCAGGGCTCCCAAACTCCAAGGCAGTCTACTCTAGCAGGCAGCCCAGGGGTGCACCGCGGTGCACACACGTGTCAGGGGGCTCCAGGCACACCCACACTCCGTCGGATTCAGTGAGTTCAAGAGAGGTATCACTGTGCCAGCATCCTTAAGTTTTGGGTGTACCTGAGGAAGAGATATCTGTGCGCTGTGACTTACCTTGCTTCCAGGAGGTGTATTTGTTTGTGCGAAACGGTGGGTGCATTGCTACTTGAAGAGGGTTCTGTCTGAAACCCCGAGTGGAGTGTCAGAGTGGGTGTGTAATGCCTCCTCTCCGAGACCGTCTTCGCTCTGAGGATGTTGGTTCTGGCTCTGACTTTTTCCTGAAGAACCAGAGCAGGGGACAGTGTCTCCAAGTTCTTTGTGTTCAGGGAGAATTTGACAGTAGTAGTTGGAGCTGTCCCCCCTCCCGTTCCCCCTCCCACTCCATCCCCGCTGGGTTGAGCTTTGCTGGCAGGAAGCTGCCTACACCTGCCCCCCTTTCCAGGCAGCTGTCTTTCTGAGGGAGTGTGGATCCTGCTCTGGCGGAATCCTTTAGGGAACTGCTGATCGGCTAAGCAAAGCTGAGATCTTTGCCCTTAGGGGCTAGGATGGGTTGTTGGTAATGTTTATAGGGGTGGACCCCCTGAAAGGGAAAGAGCTTGTTAGGTTGTTTTCTTTTGAGACAGAAGTCTCCAGTAGTCTAGGCTGGCCTGACTACTACCTTAGCAGGAGGTGGCTTTCATTCTCCTGCCTCAATTTTTTTTTCTTTTTCTTTTTTTGAGATAGACTCAGAAGACCAGGCAGCCTTGAACTCACAGCAGTCTGACCCCAGCCTTCTAAGTGCTGGGATTACAGGCCGGAGTCACCAGGCTTAGCTGACCGATTTGGATGTTGGATAGTGCTTGTTGGGTAGTTGATAGTGTTTCTAAGTTGGCTTCAAGGACAGGGGTGTCAGTGTTACCTGTGGGAACCTTGAAGCAATGAGGGGGAGAAAAATCTCTCATTCTTCAGTAGCCAGGGTCTTGCTCTGGAACCCAGGCTGGGTCCAAACTGGATGATCGCCTGCCTCAGCTTCCCCCCTGGTTCTTCACAGTTAGCTAGGCTGCCTTGTTTCTGTGGGGAACTGTGAATAGCTCCTGTAGGAATAGCTCTAGTGACAGTTGGGAAGGGGAGGCTGCCTCGGACTTGGTAGCTGAGGCCAGGATATTGACAGGAGAGTGGTGTGAGAGGTCACCGACAGACTTGGCACCAGAGTTCTCCCTCATTAACACAACACCCGAGGTGATGGCCAGGGTTTCTCAGAAGGAAGGAACAGAACTGTCAGGAGTGTGGGGGAGGGGCTCTTGTGTTTATCTTTCCTTCTGTCCTGCTGATATAGATTAGATAGTCAACTGGGACAAACCTCATACTCCATACTGCTCAGGCTATGTCTTCACGAGCGTCTCTCGTGGGGTGGGAAACACACAGGCTTGGGGTCAGACAGACCAGGGCACGAATCTTGATACTCACTACCTTTAAGGCCCTTGGGCTCCGTTTTTGTAACGTGGGAGTTTGTGGATGGGGGTGAGTAAAACCAGAGCAGAAAGCTTGCTCTGAAAACCCAGTGCTTCTAAAGCATCCGTTAGCACATCCCAGGGCCCCTGGAGATGGTGTATCCTATGTTTTCCTAAGCTTGCTTTGGCAAACCCCTCCCTCTCCCCCTTTCCATGTTGAGGATTGGATCCGGGGTATTTGTGACAGGTGAGACCAGGAGATTTTGCATGATTGTTCTCTGGGTACCCTTTGGGAAACCCCACCATGTATCATATTTATTTTGCCAACGTGAATTGGGCATTTGCTGTGGGCCCCATACCACAGAGAGTCTTCTCTTAATGTGACTCTCATTCTCCAGCTCCCATATTCTCGGTTCCACTTTTGCCTGTCCTCAGGACATGTTTGCTGAGCCCCTGTTGGAGCCTCTGTCAATGTCCAGCCTTTTGGTGGGGAAACTGAGACCTGGGGAGGGATCATAACATGTTTAGAATTACACAAGCTCTGAGTGGCAGAGTTGGGAATAGAACCCAAGCTCTCCACTTTGGATTATGTCTCCTGCTTTGTGCAGCCCAATATCTGGGTCCCGAGACCCTATCCACTTTCATCTAATGGGTGTGGAGACTGGGACAGCCTGACTTGGGTGGTGTCTACCCTCCGGTGTTACAGATAGTTGTTTGCAGGCTGGCATTTTCTCTTGTATCCCAGCAGAAAGTATACAGCTAACCTCCCTGTGGTAAGGCAGTCTGGGAGGCTATCAGGACAGCTTTCAGATCCACTCTCCTTTGTCTCAAGGTCTAGGCATTACTCTGCCAGGTGTGCGTGTGTGCACGCCTGCGCTATATATATACATATGCATGCACACATGTTTGTTTGTATCCATCTATCCATCTATCATCTGTCTATCCACCCATCTATGTATCCATCCATCTATGTATCCATCCATCTATGTATCCACTGCTCTGTCATTTTGCTTTTTTGTATCCATCCGTCTATGTATCCACTGCTCTGTCATTTTGCTTTTTTGTCCAAGGGATGAGCCCAGAGGCTCAGGTCTGAGCGCCAATTCCCTGCTCTATCTTTTCCATCTCCCAGGATGCAAATGTCACAGCCTCCTTTGGCCTTCATTCTGCGGTCTTGTGCTGGTGACTGTCACAAAGCAATACCTATTGCCAAACTTATGTCTCTTCCTTCTCAGGGGAGGTAGAAGACATCAGTCCCTGACTTTGGACCTCACCCTTCCTGGAGTTGAGGCCAGTCTGGTGGCAGTTGGAAATTCAGGGCTCCTGAGGGTGGCTTTACCTCTTTGCCCCCTTGACCCCTTGTTGGCAGAAGCAGGAAAACGGATCTGTTTAAAGCTCTGAAATTGGAGCTGAGCAGCTGCTCCCCGGCACCCTGAGGGCGGGGGTGTCACCAGCTCAGGGGCCCAGGTGGAGGCTAGGGTAGGGCAGGCTGCTGCCTGACTGGGAGCATGAAGTCTCCATCTTCAGTGTAGCCCTGAAGTGGCAGCTTTTCTTTGCTGTGCGGCTGTCTTTAAGGTTGTACACTCAGGAGAGTCTAATCACACCTGTGTGGTTGATCTTGGGGCTCTCAGCTGCTGGGCCAGGATCCGTGGGAAATTTCCCACCAGAACTTCAGGCCAAGATCTGTGCCCATCTGTCTGCTTGTCATACAGGCCAGCTACCAGAAAGGTAGGAGGATGGGCCAGCTCCGTGGCCAGGGTGGGCAGGCTGGTCCCGTGGGTGGGGACCAGGTTTCCTTTGACCCAAACTCAATGTGAACAATAGACTTCAGAGGAGTCACCAGGGGCAGGAAATGGGAGCTGTGCTAAGGCCAGGGTGACCCTCCTGGGAGGATGGGATTGTGTATCCGGTTAGGGCCGGTGCAGAGGGCACTGGGGAGGGGCTGATGACACACAGGGTGGGCCCTGGGGTGGGGCTCTCTGCCTAAGGGGGCCATTGACTCAGAGTGAAACCTGAGCAGAAGGACCCATTATTTGACTGAGCACCCTGTTCTGTCTTACCAGCAAAGATTATGTGTCTGGCAGTCTCTTCTGCCAGGTTCCTGCCAGGCTCACCAGGCCAGAACAGTGCCTTCCCCTTCCCCTGGAGCCCCCAGGATGGCTTCAGGAGTTGCCTTGGCCAGAATGAAAGACTAGTGTTGTTTCTTCCTGGCTGCCCTCCAACCTGGCTGCCCTCCACTTTGGCATTGAACCCCAAGGAATAGTTGATGGGCAGGTAATGTTGGGCAGAGCTCTGGGTACAGAGACAGTAAGCAGCCTTGGGTCACTTGGACAACTGGGAAGAGATTTCTTCAGTCCCAGTCAGAGCAAGATGGGGAGATTCCTGCCTGAGGCAGGTGGTGGAATGTTCTAGCAGACTGGACACTTATCTTGCCACCATCTGTGGGAGGGTGGGACAGACTCTGTGTGAGAGAGCTAAAGTACACTTGGCTTTGGGAGAAGTGAGTGCAGGTTAGCCTTTAGGGACCCAAGGGGGGTGGGGCAGGGCTAGCTTGATTTATTTCTCCAAGGGACAAGATGAGGGTCCGGGAAATGGAGCAGTGGGTTCTCCTTCATCCCTTGCCCAGTTTTTTGATTGTTTTATTCTATTTATTGGTTGGTTGGTTGGTTTGCCATGCTGAAACTGGATCCTAGGATCTCATACTTGGCTAGGCTGGTGCTTCGACCCCAGCCTTCTGTCAGAGTTTTACACAAAACCTCTATGGAAGAATTGAGTTCAAAGTAACAAGTCTCTAGTCTAGATTAACTCTGTGTAGTCTTTTTCTTTCTTTTTTGTTGGTGGGGCTGGGACTGGAACTCGGGGCCTTGTGTGCTAGGTGAGCTCTATCATTGAACCACACTGTAATCTATCATCAGTAAGGTTTTTCCTGGCCACAGGAGAAGGAACTACAGTATGGGGTGTGTCTGGCTGAAGGACTAGCTTGGTCAATCATCCCTCCCTTGCCCCCCCCCCCCC
>CM052700.1:19267605-19294098 GCA_028551405.1 Uromys caudimaculatus
GGCTGTCCTGGAACTCACTCTGTAGACCAGGCTGGCCTCGAACTCAGATCTGCCTCTCCCTCTCAAGTGCTGGGTCAAGGGTGTGTGCTACTACTGCCTGGCAATAGAAAATTTTATGAGGGTTTCCGCAGGTGGAATAGACTGTGGATAGTCTCCACAGAACAGACTATAATAAGCAAATGCTTGATCTTCATGCCACCAACCTTAGATACAAAGAGTAACAGAACTGGGGACTTTGCCTGGGTATAGCTCAGTGGCCGAAAACTTGCCTGACATTATGAAATGTCCTGAGTTTAATCCCCAGGAGCACAAATAGAAGAGGAAAAAAGAAAGGAAAGGAAAAAATGAAGGGATTTGTTTGGAGTAGAACTCCTCATGCTTCCCCCTCCCTCCTCCCTCCTCCCTCCTCCCTCCTCCCTCCTCCATGCCTCCAGTATATGACAAGCAGCAGTTGGTGCAGCAGGTGTGGTGCATGTTGTGGAGTGGAGACACGGACACATACAGCTGTCGGTTCTCTAAGGCAGGCTGTGAGGACTGTGCCTTCCTTCAGGGAGGGCCCCCATACCCTTCAGCTTCTTGAGTGACCAGGATGTGGAACATTTAGCAGCCACATGGGAAGGACCAGCAGTCTATATGAGTCTATATGGCTTTGCAGAAGAGGATTCTGGGAAAGTAAAAACACCCAAACTGAACAGGTGCTGCAAGACCCGACTCAGGATTAGGTCAGGCTTCTGCTCCCACCGGAAACATCTCAGGGCCTCGTGCTTCAAACAGTATGAGGAGCAGACACCCAAAGGTTTGTGAAGGCCTCTGCAACTGGTGACAGTAGAACAGCAGAAGGTTCAAAGGCCAGCTGCCACCCTTGCCCCCGTGGGTTTCCACTCATGAGTATCTCTCCCCACTCCCCCAGCACAGTGCTTTTTCAGCTGTGGGAGAGCCACTGTGTAGGGGAACTGGGTGTATTAGTGATTGTTACCACAGAGTGATTAAGAAGTTCCCGCAAGCTGTTTCAAGGATGAAAATAACAGAATAGAGCTGGGCTAGCTTTGGAGGGAGAGCCTAACCTTGGCTCTGGAGGAGGTATGCAGAGGTACAAGCAGGCAAAACAAAAACCTAAAAACCTGTTTATTTTTATGTGTATGTGTGTGTGCCTGAGTATATGTCTGCACCACATGCCCGGAAGGTTAGAAGGGGCATCAGATCCTCTGGGACTGGCGTTACCATTGGTTCTGAGCTGCCACGTGAGTGCTGGAAACCAAATCCGGGTCCTTTGCAAGAACAGTAAATGCTCTTAACCACTGAGCCATCTCTCCAGCTTGCCTCTCACCTTCTTACAAAGATACTAGTCACTGGGTTTAGGGGATGCCCTAGTCCAATATGATATCAGCTTAACTAATGTACCCACAGTTTCTAAACTGGGTCTTGTGTTGGGCTGTGGGTCAGTGGTGGAGTGCTGGCTCAGCATATATAAGTTCCTGAACTGATCTCCAGCATCACACACTACAAAGTGGGTCGAGGCTGAAGTTACAGGTGTAAGTTCTAGGGGGTTCGTCTTCAGCATTCCTCAGCTGACTAAACTGCAATCCAGTCCCAGGTCTGGGGACAAGAGAGCTCTGCTGGCTCCTGGTTTGTTTGTTTTGTTTTGTTTTTGTTTGTTTGCTTGTTTTCTTTCTCATTTTTCATAGTCTTCCCTCTGAGACCAAAATAGTGCCTTCCTTTTCTTTTGTTCCTTGCTCCTTTCATATTAGACCCCAGCTCTACTCCCCTACACCAGTTAAAACCTCTCCCGGTCCCTCTGCACCCCTCAGTTCCCAGAGGCACCCCCTTAGCACCTCTGCTCTGATCACTTCTTGTTCTAACAGTTGCTCCCCCTAGGGAGTTTCCTAGAGGAGAAGACTGACCTATGGAGCCAACTGAGGACAGAACTCTCCATGGGGTATCCTCCTGTAGCTGCCCCAGAACCACGGGTGGAGAGCAGGGTAGATAGCAATCCTAAGCTCAAGTGTGAAGATGGGAACTGACAGGATTTATTGAGGCAGGGATTGTTTAACTGTAGAGTCCTGTTGGCACCCTGGGCAGGAAGCCAGAGTACATGCACAGGATACTGAGATGAAGTGCAGGAATCATTCAGCAGAGGGTAGGGGCCAAGGGCGCTGCAGTGGCGGAGAAAGGCCCCGGAGTAAAGCCAGACAGTCTTAGAGTTTCTACTGCTGTCATGCAACACCATAACCAAAAGCAAGTTGGGAAGGAAGAGGTTTAGTCCACTTACACTTCTACATTGCTCAGACAGGGCAAGAACCTGGAGCAGGAGCTGATGCAGAGACCGTGGAGGGACGCTGCTTATTGCCTTGCTCCCCATGGCTTGCTCAGCCTGTTTTCTTATAGAACCCAGGACCACCAGCCCAGGGGTGGCACCACTGACAATGGGCTGGGTTTTCCCCTGTCAATCACTGATTTAAAAAATGTCACATAGGCTTGCCTGCCTCCAGTCCTATCTGAAAGGCATTTTCTCAACTGAGGGTCCTCCTCTCAGATGATCCTAGCTCATGTTAAGTTGACATAAAACTAGCTGGCACAGTGACCCATGCCATGAAAATTAGAAAGTTTGAGGCCAGCCTGGATTATATAATACGTTTGAGGCCAGCCTAGGCTATACAAGACACTGTAAAAACAGAGTGGGGAAGAAGCTGGAAGAAAGGCTCAGTGTTAAGAGTACTTGCTCTTTCAGCAGACCTGGGTTCAATTCCCAGCATCATCCACATCGAGCAGTTCATAACTGCCTGGAAGTCTAGTCCCAGGGGATCTGAAGCCCTCTTCTGGGCTCCACAGGCACCAGTATACACAGGACACACACATTTAATTTTAATAATAATAATAATAATATAAAAAATGGAGAGATGGCTCAGCTTTTTTTTTTTTTGAGACAGGGTTTCTCTGTGTAGACCAGGCTGGCCTCGAACTCAGAAATCCGCTTGCCTCTGCCTCCCAAGTGTGCCACCACTGCCCGACTTCAGCTTTTAAGAACACATGCTGCTCTTGCAGAGGACCTTGGTTCAGTTCCCAGCAACCACATACTGGCTTACAACCATCCTCAACTCCAGTTCCAAGAGATCCAGCACCTCTTTTGGCCCCAGTGAGCACCAGGCAGGCAAGCAGTGCACTTCCATCTTTGTAGATCAAATACTCACACATATAAAGTAAAAATAAAACAAATCTTAAAAAAAAATGTCAGATGAACTCTCCTATGGCAAGATGGGAAGGTCATTCAAAAGTAAAAATGAGAGATCCCCCCTCCTAAAAAGCAAGGTGGAAGGCAGCACCAACTCCGAAAAGTCGTTCTCTGATATCTACTGCATGTACACCAAGTATGCGTGTGCTTTCTCTCTGTGTACCCCATCCTGAGGTATGCATGCGTTGTCCCTCTACCCCATGCTTATGTACACACTGACACACACATCTTTCAAGGTGATTAAGCAAAAATGAATAAAAACACACTAAGAATGTATTTGGTTGGCTCTGTGGTCCAGGATCTTTGGCTACCTGCTTTAGAGTTAGTGACATTCCGTGATTCACACTCTTGTTATAGCCACTGCACCCTTCCCCTGCAGAAACGCTGTGACCCCAAAGTAGAACTTTGTACCCCTTACATAGCAGTTCTATTCCCTCCCTCCCTCTCTCCCTCCCACCCACCCTCTCTCTCCCTCTCCCTTCCTTTCTTTTTCTCTTTCTGACAGGGTCTTATATGTCATCCTGGTTGGCTTGGAAACCATTGTGTAGGCCAGGCTAGCCTTGAGCTCCCTGGGCTCTATCAGCCTTTGCCTCCTGAGTGATGGGTTAATGTGCACCATGCCCAGCTCCTCAGGCGACTGCTGTTTCTTTTCTTCAGTGATCTAACCATTCCAAAGTCCCACAGTGGGAAAAATATATTTGTCATCTTCCTCCTCCTCCTCCTCTTCTTTTTCTAATTCACTTGATGTCATGTTAATGTTTTAGCGTGTGTCAGAATTTCCTTCCATTGTATGTCCGTATTGGACACCCATCAGTGGATACTTGGGCTGCTGCTTAGATTAATTTAGTGATTGTGGGTAGCTATTTCTCCCCCCTCCTTTACATGTAAAGGTGTGGAGGTTAAGGTCTCTCAGGTAGTAAGCAGAGCAGGGCTAGCAGCCTCCACCCCTCTCCCTCACTCTCAACTCCTGAACTGTCCTTCCTGGTCCTGCCTCTGCCTGGCCTTGGGTCAGGTGGCTCAGTCTCTGGGCAGGGGGACAAGAGCCTCCTGCCCTATCTGATGACTCACCTGGCCTGCCTGAAGGGAGGTCTTGCGGTGAGCCAGACACTGGCTTATACTGGTCTCTTTTTACCAGCTTGGGAACGGCCAGCACAGCTGGGAGGTATAGATAGCTCTGAGCTCACAGTAGAGTGTATGGGGCAGGCCCCCAGGGAGGCTGACTCAGACCTCCTCTCCCCCTGGCTGTGCTCCTCTGGGCCTCTCATCTTCCCTGAGGGACCTGTTGTGCCATATCTCATATCCTCATCTCTAGTCAGCTTCAGCTGCCAGCACCCCCAAGAGCCCTGTCTTTACACTTCCTGCATGCAGAAGATCATTTCCCAAGTGGACCAGCCAGTGGGGCCCACAGTCAGCTGACAGCCGATTCTAGAGTTGGGGCCATGGCCTTAGTGTTTTGACTACAGGGATTAGGCCTGTTACCAGCTCAGGCCTCGGTACACCAGAGCCAGGCAGCCCTGTGGATGACATGCAGAGCTGCAGCACAGCTTAACACCTGATATTTCTGAGCCGAGGCACTCATACTTATTGGCTTTGGTCACCAACTTGAACGCCTCTCATCTCTCCAGGACGAGCTCCCATGCCTGGGGTGCTAAACTCCTGCTCATGACTCCGTTCACTTTTGCCTTTCACTGTGTGACCCTCAGTCTGTAACTGAGCATCCTACTCATTCTGACTTCCTTTGGCTAGCCTGGCCACAGAACCCTGGGAACGGAGGTAGGGAAGAAAGGTGTTACTTCACTCTTGCCTGCATCTGCCCTTTTCCCTCCCTCTTCCTCGCCCTAGCAGCTGCATTGAGGGATGCCTTCCTCCTCTTTCTTTTCCTCTTCCTCCTCCTCTTCCTCCTCCCCGAGGCTGGCTCCTTAAATCTCTTGCATCTGTTCTTCCTGATTCCAGCCTTCACACACCATACCTGGAGGCAGCTCTTGTATGACTGAGTCTTTCTGCCCCTGTTTTCATTCCCTGTGTCTTTTGGTTTCTCTGCTGTGTCCCTGGCTCGCCATTAGGCTAGTCTTATGAAGCATCACCTCTCCTTGAACCTAGCTGGAGTAGGGGTTGGGGAATTTCTGTTCTTCCTGACTCCATGGCTAATGAGAGAGGCAGGAGAAATACCTTTTGTAAATGAACCATCCGGACAGGCATGTAGGGTAGAGCCAGGAAACTAGAGGGCTGGGTTGTCTTGGACTTTTCTGTAAGGAAGAGGGTCCTGATTTGGTGGGGGTGGGAGCGACAAACATGCTCTAGGCAAAGAATCTAGAGTCTGGCACTAGCTCATAGGTAGGACTCAACATGGTGGCTTTAGGTGAGAGAGCCACTAAAGCATCTAGACAAAACCTTATCAGAAAAGACTTAGCAACATACTGTTAAAAGCTCCCTTTTCAGGCTAGACTTTGGTAGCCTACAGCTGGAGGGATGGGGTAAAAAGTGAGAGCCTGGCCTGAGTCTCCTACTCTGTCTGCCCCTCCTCTCCCATATTAATTGTTCCTTACTGGCTCTGACTTCCTTTGACTAGCCTGGCCATGGCATTGTTCCTAGGTGTCTTAGTGTGCTTTCCATTGCTGAGGTAAAACAACTTAGGAAAGGGCTTATTTGACTTACAGATCACAGTCCACTATCAAGGGACGCCACAGCAGGAATTCAAGGCAGAAGGAACCTGAAGGCAGGAACTGAAGCATACACAGTGGAAGAATGCTGCTTACTGTCTTGCTCCTTCCTCATGGTTTTCTCAGTCTGCTTCCCCCTCCAACCCCCCTTCGGTAGACCAGGCTGGCCTCGAACTCACAGAGATCCACCTGCCTCTGCAGTTGGCTCATCCTGCCTTTTTATACAGCCAAGGACAGCCTGCCATGGGTGGTGGCGTTGCCCCCAGCACAGGCCAATCTGACGAGGCATTTCTTTTTCAGTTGCAGCTCCATTTTCCAAGGTGACTCTCTGTGTCAGGTTGACAAAAAACTAGCCAGGTGCTTGGGTCTTTGCTCTTTGCTTCTTTGTGCTTTCTGTCTCCAGCACTTACACTGTCCTCCTAGGCCTCTCTCCTGCTTCTAGAGGCTTGTGGAGGCCTAAGTCTCTTCTACTCGTGCTGCCTTGATGGCAGGTGTGATCTAGAGCAAGACTTAACTTTGCTGAACATTGCTTTACTTCTCTGTAGGTTATGCATGACTACCTCTGAGGAAGGTGTTTTGATTTCCTTTATTTCATGGTAAGATTATGGATGTTAAGCTGTTTGTATGGACAGTGTTCAGTGGCGTTAAATATATTGACAGATGTCCCTTTTTATTTTATAATCTTTAAGAATCATTATTTTGGGAATTGGCTCAGTAAGAGTGCTTTCTTTTTTTCTTTTTTTTTTAATTGGGTATTTTCTTTATTTACATTTCAAATGTTATCCCCTTTCTCGCTTACCCCCCTCCCCCAAACCCCCTATCTCATTCCCCCTCCCCCTGCTTCAATGAGGATATTCCTCCACCCACCCACTCCTGCCTCCCCACCCTCAATTCCCCTACACTGGGGCATCTATCCAGCCTTCATAGGACCAAGGACCTCTCCTCCCATTGGTGCCTGACAAGGCCATCCTCTGCTATATATGCAGCTGAAACTATGTGTATTCCTTGATTGGTAAGAGTGCTTTCCATACAAGCACAAAGACCTGGGTTCAAATTCCAAGCATCGATTTAAAAAGCCAGACATGTCCTGAACAGCCTGGTGGGCAGAGACAGGAGCTTGCCAGCCTATCTCCATGTTCATTGAGAGAGCCTGTCTCAAGGGAGTAAGGTAGAGGGTGACAGAGCAGGACATCTGACATTCTTGTCTCGCCTCTGCATGTGGATGTACACACCACATGTATGTACACATTATTATTTTAAGTTATACTTCATTGATTTGTGTATGTGTGTGGGTGGTCATTTGCTGGGGCATGGGTATGAAGGTCAAAGGATTGCTTCCAGGAATGGGTTCTCTCTACCATGTGGGTCCTGGGGATCAAACTCAGTTCATCAGGCTGGAAGCAGGCATCTGTCTCACCAGCCCCCAGATGCTGCTGCTGCTGCTGCTGCTGCTGCTGCTGCTGCTGCTGAGGATGGAACCCAGAGTCTTGTATATGCTTGGCAAATCCTCTAGCAGGAGCCCCAACCCCAGCTTGTGCAGTCACCACCACTGTCCCTTTCCATCACCCTCAGATAAAAATTGTACCCATCCAACAATAACTTCTCATTCTTTTGGGCCCTGTCCATGATAACAGCATCTCTCTTATGTTCTGTCTCCATGGCTTGGTGCCTCAGAAAAGTAGAATCGTTCAGAGTTTACTTCAATGTTTGTGAGGGCTTTGTTTTTGTATGGAGGGTGGAAGCCAGGAAACACACGACCTACCAGCGAGCCACAGCGCAGGCCCAGACGTCTGGCTTGCTAGCCCATCATCCACAAATGGACTTTCGTGTTGTCTGTGTCCTTGGCTGTTATGACACTGTAGTGAGCATTAGTGTGTCAGTGTCTGAGACCTTCCCTGTAATTCCTGTAGGAATCCAGGAGAGGAAGGAACTGTTGGCTCCTGTGGTGATTTTATGTTTAACATCAAAAACAGTGTTTAACTGGGCATGGTGGCACACGCCTATAGTCCCACCACTCAAGAGGCAGAGGCAGGGTCCCTAAGAGTTTGAGATCAGCCTCATCTACATATGGATTTCTAGGATAGCCAAGGCTACATAATGAGAACTTTTGTCAAACCAACCAACCAACCAAACAACGTTTGCTGTTACTTTTCTTCTTTTCCTGTTGCTATGATGAAATACTCTGACAGAAGCACATTAGCAAGAGAGAGCTTACTTGGGCTGAAAGTTCAGAGTTACAGTCCACGGTGGGGGGTGGGAGGGGTCATGACAGCAGGAACTTCAGGGAGCTGGTGACATCATGTGTGGGAACAAGCCTGTCGCTGTGGAAGGAAGGCCAATGTGTCTGTCCCGGGTGCTGTGGCTCTGGGTGGGACAGGAGACACATGGGAAGTGGCCGTGTGTCTTTCCACACAGTCCACAGGCATGTGGGGGCTGTGGGAAGCCTTTGAGGGCCCTGCCCATGGGTGGGGGGAGGGGGCCATTCTCGGGAACAAGCGGCAGCCATCTCTGTGGACTCTCTAGCTCTAGCTCAGGGCACTGCAGTCGCTGCAGGGGTGCCGCAGATGGGCTAGCCGGAGCTCAGCTGGGGTTCCCACTGAGACCGGGTTTTGGCAGCTTGGGGCACCGGGCTAGCTGCTTAGGCTTGGGTGAATGGGTACCGTCTGGGAGCGCTGAGAAGCCCTCAGCAAGAGATTAGATTCAGCTCCTTAATCGAGGGCCAGATCCCTTGCTTCCCACAGCGGGTCCAGATGAAGAGACAGTCCATAATTCTAAGACGTTTATTTTCATCATGTGGAGTGGCCTGGATGGAATTGTACCCCCTCCTTTCTGGGAGAGGGGAGGCAGATATAGTAACTGGGAAGGGGAGTGACTGAGCCTCTAGGTGTCTCATTAACATGGGGATGGCTTGGGGCTGTGTGGCCACGCCTCTACCTGAGGAGGGGTGGTATGTGACCGTGACTGGAGCCAAAAACCTCTTTTGTTTTTCTGTCCCTTGCGGATTGTTCTGCGAGGTCGTCCAGATTTTATACCTGTGCTCAACCGGGTGCCAGATTGCCTGTCACAGGTCACTGCCCCACAATCATGTTCACAACTAGTAGGTAGAGAATGGTGAATTTTTAAATTAAAAAAGTTAAATTTATTTATTCTGTTTATATGGGTGTTTTTCTGTGTACTATGGGCATGCCTGGTGCCTATGGAGGCTGGAAGAGGGTATTGGACCTCCTGGGACTCTAGTTCTAGGTGGTCCTGAGCCAGCGTGTGGGTGCTGGGGATCGCACCTTCATTCTCTGGAAGAACAAGTCATCTCTCTAGGTCAGTGAGTGATTTTGTTGATTTTTTTTACCCCCCCCCCCTTTTTTTTTTGATTTTTGGACAGGGTTTTTCTGTGTACTCTGGGCTGTTCTGGACCTCACTTTGTAGATGAGGTTGGGCTCTAACTCAGAGATCTGCCTGCCTCTGCCTCTAGAGTGCTAGGATTAAAGGGTTTGGGGGTGGGGTGGTGGCTCGTGTGTGTGTGTGTGTGTGTGTGTGTGTGTGTGTGTGTGTGTGTGTGTGTCTGGGGTTTGTGGGTGAGGGGTCATGCGTGTGTATGGGGGAAGCGCTCATGTCATGGCGCTCACATGGAGGTCAGAGAACAGGCTGCAGCTCCAGCAGGTTGCCGGTTCCTCTTCCTGTCCTGTCCCAGGAATGGAGCCTAGGGTGTCAGTGTAGGCAGCACTTCCGTTACCCACTATCTCAGAGGCTCCAAGAGAGATGCATTCTGTGCTTAGCTCTCCTCCTCTCCTTATCCAGCTCCCAGAATGGAGCTGCCTTTTTTCCAGCCTAACCTAAGTAACCCTTCATGGGTATGCCTAGTGCCGCCTTTCCTAGTGACTCTAGATCAAGCCTATTGCAACACCTTTTCCATCCCCACTCCAGTGAAGCAGAAGGTTCCAGTTCTTCTGCATGCTTGCCAACCCTTGCTATTTTCCCTTTTCTATTTGTAGCCATCCGAGTAGGTGTGAGGTGGTGTCTTGTGACAGTGATGCTCAGTGGAGCTGAATACCCTTTCACGTGCTTGCGGGAATGAGACACTGTATCTAAGGTGACTGGGATGATGAGTGCCACCTCACAGTTATAAGAGATACAATGTAGAGAAGACGTAGACTTGAGAGCACAAGTCTTCCCTCAAGAAGCCTCTATATTTAGTGGGGACTGTGGCACAGAGCTCACCCAAGGAACGTGAAGGCCCAAACCATCACCTGGGGAGTGGAGGTGGGAACGAGCACACCCACGGGCTCAGGGCGAGCTCTTGGGGGTGGCAGTCAACAGAAATTTCACCAGAAATCTTGGAGCCTACTCAGGGATGATGGTGGTGACAGTTAAGTCCCATTACTGTGGTCACTTCTCCACAAACAGGCTCCTCCCCCCAGCTCACTGGCATCTGTGGATTTTGGACAGAGAAGCTCTCCTGCTATCTGGGTTAGAGAGCATAGCTTCTCCTTCCTGGATCCCAACTCACAATAGGAATAATGACCGAGTACAGAAACAGGGTTGCCTCTCTGGAGAGAGATTCATAGTCCATTTCAGTTTTAAAGCATTCATTATTGCAGGGCCTTGTAAATAGTAGCATTGATTAGAGAAGGTCCTGACAGTCTGAGGAAGATGGCTGACTGTCCTGGCCTCTGGCTAAGCAGCCCGTCTTTTACTTCCTTGATGCTGTTTTTATGGCGTAGTGGGAGAGCTGTTGTGGCATAGACACTGCTCTGCCTCCAGAAGTGAAATGCAGAAGCCACTATTCCAGTCAGGATTTGGCAGGTGGGACAGCAAGTCTAGTGGAGTTGTGTCTAGGACCAGGCCCAGGCTGGCTGGTGGCTTCGTGGGAAGCCGAGAGGTCATGAGATGACCAAGGTGATGCCTCATTAGAGATCTTCACCCTCAGTCCGAGCCAGGCTGAGGCCCTCCCTTCTCCTTGGGCAGTCCTTCCCATGGTGGGCCGTGGATCTGAGCTGTGTGTGTTAGCTGTTGGACACATGTTCTCTGACAGATGGATCTACCATCTGTCTGGTGGGGATGTCCTTCCCAGCCTCTCCCAGATCCTCTCTAGGGTGGGCCAAGACCACCTGCCACATCGCAATGTCCAGCTGCTCAGGATCTCCCCCAAAGGCCAGGGTGGCTTCCTGCTTCCTTGGCTTGTGAGCTCAACTGCTGAGGGGTGAGGCCTATAGTTATACAGCTGGTGGCAGGGCTGGGACGGCAACATGTGTCTTCTTCCCTTTCTCTGAATTATCTGGGCTTTCCATCCTGTCCCCCCTCCTTTCACCTTCTGCCCCCCCCCCTTTCTCTTGGTGGGAGGTATTTTTGAGATATACCACTATATAGCTCAGGCTAGCCTGGAACTCAACTTACTCTGAAGTCCAGGTAGGCTTCCAACTAAAAATCCTCCTGCCTCAGTGCTGACGTTGTGGGTGTACCCCACCACTCCTGGGGTTCCTGCAGGTTTCTTCTTGCCAAAGCTCCTTTTACTAGCTTGACGCGCTTTGAGGACTCTCTCTTCAGGACCACATTCCTGCCTGCCCCCTACTCTTCCTCATCCATGAAATGTTTTCCTGAGCTCAAGATACCACTGTCTACAAGGGTTAAGACTATGGTACATCCTTAGGTCTTGGGAGATGGAGGTCTGATTTGTGCTGACACTCAGGAGATCTAGACGATCCACCCAAAGTTGGGAAACAGAATGGATCCTCGTCAAGGAAATCTACTGCCACTTGGGAGAAGGCTTCCACGAGAAAAAACCAGCCTTTGTGTAACCATCATGACGAATAGTCACCATCCTAGAAAACAATCCTCATAGTGCCTGGGCCACTAACAAGCCATGTATGTGGTCATGACTGAAGTATTTCTCCATCCTGGGCTTCATTTTCTTCTTTGGATTAGTCAGGGTGAACACCTGCTTCTAAGAGACGTGATCATATTCAGTCAAAAGTTATATGTGTTTGTTAAGAAGTGGCCTCTTTGGGCACGGTGGTACAGATCTTTAATCCTACCACTCAGAAGGCAGAGGTAGGTGGACCTCTGTGAGTTCGAGATTAGCCTAGTGATATATATAGACTACGCACATTATTTAGTAAATTCCAGGACTGCCACACTGTATAGCAAAATCCTGTCTCAAAATAAAGAAAACACATATTTAAAAAAAAAAAAAAACAAAAAAAAACTGAAGACAAAGGGCATAGAGGGATCAGCAGTTAAGAGCGTTTGCCCCACAATCATGAGGAACAGCGTTCGGATCCCAACATTTCTTTAATACACCAGATTCCATGTATGCCTGGCTCTGAGGGCACAGGCAGAGACCGGAAGGTTCTTTTGGGCTCCCTGGCTTCCAGTATAGCTGAGAAAACATGAGCCCTGGGTTCAGGGAGAGCCTCTGCCTCAAAAGAACAGGCGGAGAGAGACAGGAGGACACCAGACACCCTCTTTTGGCCCCTGCATGCATTCTGCATACTTGAAACACACACAAACATAAATCTCAAACACATATTATTTGCGTGCATATGTGCATACATGTGTTATAATACATGCTTAGAAGCTAGAGAACAGCCTTCGGGAGTAGGGAGTCTCTCCTACTGTGTGGGTCCTGAGACTTGAACTTATGCTGTCAGGCTTGGTTGCAAGTGCCTTTACCTGCCTGGCCATCTCTCTACCCCTAAGTAAATCTATAAATAAATAGCTTTTTAAAAATGGAATAAACAAGGAAGGGAGGAGAGAGACAGAGACAGAGAGAGACAGAGAGAGACAGAGACAGAGATAGAGAGATAGAAAGACAGGGAGAGAGAGACACAGAGAGAGACAGAGGGGGGGGTGTCTGGGGCCAGTCTGTATAAATTTGACTCTCAGCCATGTGTGGGGCTATGAACTTGACTAACTTACTCCCCATCTGTGGCATGGAAGCGACAGCACCAGCTGCACAGAGCTGTGAGGATATTAGGCAGGGGTGCAAATACAGCTGTGACTTCTACATCTGTATGTGTGTACATATACTGATATGGCTGCTTCAGTGACTACTGATAGCACAGCAGGAGTCTAAGGAAAGAAATAGCTAAAGCTTCCTCTGTGAATGCTAGTTTGAACTGGATAACACACTGTAGGCAGTGTGTGGCTACAGTGTCCTTTCCCATGTGACAGGAAGGAAATTGTATATTCCTCATGGCTCCAAACACCCTCAGAAACTCCACTTCCACATCAGGGCACGCACCTCTGCCAGCATCTCCTGTGGCAGGAGAGTGGATGGAGTGATAGCCGGAGGTAAGCAACTGTGAGACAGAAGAATGCAAAAGTGTGGACAGCATGCAGAACAAAAGAGCAAACAGAGAGGACCCTTAGCCATGGAATTTAAAATGGCAGCTCACAGGAGAGAAGAGAGAATTTGGATGGCCAGGAAATGTGAAGATGGTAGCCCAAGGTTTAAGGATGCCTTTGGGTAGAAGAGACCATTCCAGACACAATGAGATGTATACCTCAAAATTGCTGAGAGGTTTTTTTTTTTTTTTTCTTTTTTTAGATTTTTAAAATTAGGGTCTTGTTTGTTTGCTTGTTTGTTTACTTGTTTTTCTTCTTTTCTACCCTCCTCCTCCTCCTCCTCCTCCTCCTCCTCCTCCTCCTCCTCCTCCTCCTCCTCTTCTTTGTTTTTTCAAGACTAGCTCTGTAGACGAGGGCGACCTTGAACTTACAGAGATCTGCTTACCTCTGACTCCCGAGTGCTGGGATTAAAGGGTATACCCCCATTGCCCAGTTAGGGTCTTGTTTTATAACCCTGACTGGCTTGGAAATTTATTATGTAGTCTAGTCTGGTCTTTAAACTCAAAGTGATCCTCCTATCTCTCTCTTGAGTGATGTAATTACACACCTGGCTAATTTTTTTTCTTTTTTAAGGAACTTGGGTGGCAACATATTTGTCACAGCAGAACTTGGGAGGCTGAGGCAACAGCTACTTTTTTGTACTGAATGTTCCTCAGGCTTAGAGAAGGGTCTCAGGCAGCTTGTATTGTGGCCTATTCTGTAAGAGGCATTACTGGGCACCCTATTTGGGTCTGGCTCAGTGCTACAAGCAAGTGGCCTGGGCAAGCATGTCTCCTAGATCTGTTGATGGGTGTTCTGAGAGGTTTTTCCAACTTGTTTTGATATGTAACAAATAGAGTGACGTGATCATTGTAGGGAGAGGTGGGCTTACTCTGAGTTTGTGAGCTGACACTACAGGATTCTCTGTTTGCATGTGCACCTATGATACGCCTAAACCTCTTGGCTGTGCACCTGAAGGTGACTTTGAACTTCTTTTCAAAGGAAGTTTGAATTTCAATTTTAAAAGTAATTAATTAGTTAATTAATTAAAATATTTTATTTACGGCCGGGCAGTGGTGGTGCATGCCTTTAATCCCAGCACTTGGGAGGCAGAGACAGGAGGATTTCTGAGTTCAAGGCCAGCCTGGTCTACAGGGTGAGTTCCAGGAAAGCCAGGGCTACACAGAGAAACCCTGTCTCGAAAAAACCAAAAAAAATTTTATTTACATTGGTGTTCTACCTCTGTGTATGTCTGTGTGAGGGTGTCAGTGTAGGGGTGTCAGATCCCCCAGAACTGAAATTACAAGTGGCTATGTAGGTTCTGGGATTTGAACCCTGTTCCTTTGGAAGAGCAGCCAATGCTCTTAATCATTGAGCCATGTCTCCAGCCCCTAATTTATTATTATTTTTCTAATTTAATATACATTTATTTATTTGTGTAGATCTATGTGGGTAGGTGTGAGCATGCCACAGTGCTCATACTGAGGTCAGAGGATAACCTCCCTCCCACCAAGTGGGTCCTGGGAATTGAACTCAGGTCTTTAGTCTTCACAGCTAGCACCTTTACCTGTTGAGCCACTTTTGTTTACTCTGGGTGGGTGGTTGGTTGGTTGGTTGGTTGGTTGGTTGGTTGGTTAGTTGGCTGATTGATTGGTTGGTTGGCTGGTTGGTTGATTGGTTGGCTGATTGGTTGATTGGTTGGTTGGTTGGTTGGCTGATTGGTTGTTTGGTTGACTGGTTGATTGGTTGGTTGGCTGATTGGTTGGTTGATTGGTTGGTTGGCTGATTGGTTGATTGGTTGGTTGGTTGGCTGATTGGTTGGTTGGTTGGTTGGTTGGTTGGTTGGTTGGTTGGTTGGTTGGTTGGCTGGCTGATTGGTTGGTTGGTTGGCTGATTGGTTGGTTGGTTGATTGGTTGGTTGGCTGATTGGTTGATTGGTTGGTTGGTTGGTTGGTTGGTTGGTTGGTTGGCTGATTGGTTGGTTGGCTGATTGGTTGGTTGGCTGATTGGTTGATTGGTTGGTTGGTTGATTGGTTGGTTGGCTGATTGGTTGATTGGTTGGTTGGTTGGCTGATTGTTTGGTTGGTTGATTGGTTTGGTTGGCTGATTGGTTGGTTGGTTGGTTGATGTGTATGTACAAACTATAACACGTATGTGGAAGTCAGAGGACAAGTACAGAGTTGGTTTTCTCCTTCCACCTTTACAAGGGCTCCAGCAATCACACTCTGATTGTTAGGCTGTGGGGCAAATGCTTTACCTGCTTAGCCATCTGGAGATCCTGGTATCCTTGAATTTCTGATCAATCCTATGGTCTCCACCTCCAAAGTGTTAGAACTATAGGCATGTACCACCATACCTGGGTTATGCAGTGCTGAGGCTTGGGGATGAACTCGGACTTCCTGTATGATAGTCAAGTACTTTACTCCCCAACCCTCCAGGGAGTTTTCTGGGTATCTGATATGGACAAATAATAGACACCCCATTCTCAGGGTGCACTAATGGGGGGGGGGAGACAGTGCTCAGAATATCAGTAAATTACATGGTGCTCAGAGGAAACTGAGGATGACAGTGAGTGAGGTTGAGATGTACTGGTGGGGATGGAGATCTTTGCCCTCATATCATGGCCAGGGAAGATGTCACAAGACCATGGCAGCTGTCCCCACCCAGGCCACAAGGGCATTCTAGACACTGCCAGGAACATGCAGGTGAGGTTCCCTGATGGAAGGACAGCAAGCACAAATCCTATTGGGCAAGAGGACCCAGAACGTTCCAGGAAGCAGCTTAGAGTGGCAGATAGATGACATCCGGAGAAGTGACTGAGCTGGTTATGAGGATGGACAAATCCTTTGGCTGCTTCTAGGTCATTGGAGGGATATGAACGGTGTGTGTGTGTGTGTGTGTGTGTGTGTGTGTGTGTGTGTGTGTGTGTGTGTGTATGTGTGTGTTTTGCAGGTTCCTTGTGTACACTAGGTAAGAGCTCTACTGTTGTCCCCAGCTTTCTTTACCCTTCCCCGACCTCTAAGAAAGTATGTCTCTTGTATTGCTTAAGGTGGGTCCAGCCCCTGGCAGAAACAATCCTCCTGCCTCTCAGCTTCCCAAGTAGCTGAAATTCCAACACTGCTACCACATCTGGCAAACCTTGGACTCTTCATCTGAGGAAGATGGGAAGCCAAGGCAGCACCTTTTGGATTTTAGTAGACATGCCAGCTGCTGGGCTGAGAATAGTCTGAAGTAGGAAGCCAGGTGGAGGCCATTAATAACCCAGGCCAGTGTTGGTCTGTGAGAGTTCTCCATGCTAATGAGGTATCTAGATAGGCCCCATCTTGGGTGCCAGATCTTGTTGGTCTGCATTTCTGCCTTGCCACTGAGATGCTGGGCTGCGGCATGTCACTCAGGGAAGGTAAAACACAGGGGCAACAGGCTGCATGTCTGCCTTGCGGCTGGGACCTGGAGCACTGTGGGAATGTTGCTCAAGGAAGAAGAACCACAGTCTAAGATAAGGGTCCCCAGAGCCTGTGTTTCTCCGGGTAAGAAACAGTGGGAACTGGGACAGATGCTGTGGTTCTCAATCTCCCATGTACCCACACACTGCCAGCAACTTAGATGAGTTGAGAATGGTGGTCTGCAGGCCCATGCTGAGCCTGCCACGTGATGCGGGTGGAGTCTGGCTTAGTTCGGAGTGAGTGCCAAATGTAGGGAGGGGCTGGATGCCCAGGAAGGGAAGCTCATTGTCTAAACACTCGCACCTATCTAGATACCTCATTAGCATGGAGAACTCTAGGTTTTTATGCTATGTGACTGGTTGCCATGGTCCTCTTAGGGGAGTGTCATAGTCATGTGTTCCAGGAAAGGTGGTCTGGTCGGGAGCTGATTCTAACCACTTACCATTCTCAATTATGAGATTTACCGGGGTTTTCAAATCTGCTTCGACCTTGCCAGTTCTGACTGGTGGCGTGGTTAGTTCCACTTGCCTCAAAGGCCAGAGCATGGTAGCTTGGACCACAGAGCTGAGGTGGGAGAAGAGACCTAATTTGGGCAATATTTTGAAAGTAGACTGTGACAGACATTCCTTCATCCATGCGTTGATTCCATTCATCTGGTGTCTAACGCTGGAGATGTTAGCTTGTTTGTTTTGAAACACAGTCTCATTATGTAACCCAGGCTGGTCTGTAATTTCTGATCCTCCTGCATCAGTTTCCCAAGTACTGTGTCACAGGCATGCACTCCCATTCCCAGCTTTGGAGGTACCGACTGGAGTAAGAACAGAATGAATCGTGTGTGTATTTTTTTCCCTCTGGGGTACTAAGAACCTAAACGGATGCAGATAACTGCTAAGCTGCCAAGGCATGAGCCAGAGGAGCAGCCCAAGAATGATTTCCCAGATGTCCCTAAGGTTCGCAGCATCCCCTGTTGGGTTGGCTAGTTTTATGTCAACTTGTCACAAGCTAGTCATCAGTGAGGAGGGACCCTCAATTGAGAAAATGTCTTGTTAAGATGGACTGTAGGCAAGCCCAGAGGGCATTTTCTTAATTAGTGATTGATGTGAGGCCCAGCCCATTGTGGGTGAGACCACTCCTGGGCTCTTGGTCCTGGGTTCTATAAGAAAGTGAGCTAAGCAAGCCATGTGAGCAATCCAGTAAGCAGCACTCCTCCATGGTCTCTGTATCAGCTTCTGCCTCCAGGTTCCTGCTCTGCTTAAGTTTTTGTCCTGACTTCCTTTTATGATGAACTGTGATGTGGAAGTGGAAGTCAAATAAATCTTTTCCTCCCCAAGTTGCTTTGGCCATGGTGTTTCATCACAGCAGTAGTTACCCTGCCTAAACCTCCTGCCTTCCCTTTCCATCCCACCAACCAACACTCAGACTCACCACGGTGTCTCCAGCCTTGGATTAGCCTATGACTCTCAGAAACCTCTTCTCTGTCATTCCTAGCATCTCCATGGCCTTTGTCTCTGAATTCTGATAGCTTCTTTAGGCTAAGAGTGTATTCTCCTTCCTGAGGGACAGACTGAGCTGCAGGCTTCTCGTCCTGTCTTTAAAATAATAAAATAAAATAAAATAAAAGGACTGGGTTTGCTCTGTAACCCAGGTTGGACTCAAACTTCAAGCCGTCTCCCCGCCTTGGGCTCCTAAGTGCCTTGATAATAGATAGGTATGGGCTGCCATGTGTGGTCAGAGTTCTCACTGAGCCAGCGTTAAGCTTAGCATCCTAAGTCAGTAAAAATTTGTGTGATCAAATGTAGAAGAAAGACTTTAGAAGAACTAGACTGAGCTAGATTAGAAGGCTGAGTGAGGTCCATGGGCTTGCTGTGGCCCCAAAGCTCCTTTGTAGAACTGTAGGTTCAAGCCCAGCTCCCTAAACTCTGATGTTGTGGTCCCTTTTCCATAAACAACCACTGATGGTTCAGGCTTCAGATTTCATCCCTGCAGCACAATCACCTTTAGTTAGACACAGAGTAGAACTGCTGGACATTCATTGCACTGCCAGCAGCACTATGGAGTATGTTTCCCTTCAGGGCTTTGGAGGAGATGTCTTTCAGGACTCATATTTTTAGGTGAGGACTGGCTCACACAGTGCCTGAGAAGCCTAAGTCCTCCTTCTTCCTTCTCCCCTGACACAGACCTGCCAGCACTCTCAGGCCAACACATCTTTCTGGCAGTTGAGGACTCTTAATTTGGACTTGGCCTCAGGGAAAGGTCAGCTTGGGGGCCAGCCTGGCTCTGGCCAAGTTCTCGAGTTACAGTCCAGGGCTCGACTCACCTGCCCCTGTACTAGCAGCTTCCTCACATGGCCACTCCAGCCTCAGCTGACAGGGCAGGCCTCTGCTATGCCCTCCGGCCTAGATGTAGAGCAAGGAGATGATGGCTTCCCCTACCTCACTCTTGCTTCTCCCTCATCTGAGGTTCACACAGAGGTTGATGTCTCACTGAGCCCACCTGCTCCCTAAACCTGAACTCACCCCTCATTCTCAAACCCATCTGCTCTGTGTGGATACCTGTCCCCCTAACCTAGATCCTGAGTTCCGTTTATCGGACAGAGGGGGGAAGATCAAGGATGGACACATGGTCTGAGCCAGCCAGGGCTAGGTAGCAATACCTTTTCCCAAAAAGCAATCAAATAGGCACATACAGCAAAATATCAACTATGAAAAGGGCTGAGGATGTAGCATAGATAACAACAGTGTTTGCCTCGAAGTCACAATGCTAGGCTTGATTTCCTGCACTGGATGAGAACCTGGCACAATGGCACATGTGGGATATGGAAGCAAGAGGATCAGGAGTTCAAAGTCATTCTCAGCTACATAACGAGTTCAATCAGCCTAGGCTATATGAAACCCTGCCTCGATACTAATTAATAATAGTAATAATAATAATAATTTAAAAACCTAATGCATCCTCTTTGATCTTATTTATAGTAATAGAGGGTGTGGCTGGCTTTGGGGACACAGTATGGCCTCCGGGTGGTGGCTCTTTGAGCTTGGGTGAAGACTGCTGCCTGGCCCGAGACAGAGACTTGGGCTACAGGAGCTGCCTGGGTTTTGGTTTTGGCTTTGGTGAGACTAGATGGAGAATCGAGGTTTTTTGCCTGTTGTACAAATCTTCTATACCTAGCTATTTCTCCTTACTGTCCTTTCTGGTTGAAGAGGCAGACATCCTCTCTGGCAACTATTAGAGTCCCAGGACCATGCCTTCTATCTCCCCATGGGCCAACAACCATCTTTAAGGTCCTCCTCATTTCCAGAGGCAGCAGAAACTTTGTCTCAAAAGCAAGGGCCAGGTATTTCCCATACAGAAAGCCCTGGGAAGGGCCAAGGTGTTGAAGCAGCCACTATGGAATGAGGAGGTTGGGTTGAGTGGCAGTGGCCCACATGTCCTGATTCTACTATTGTCCGCAGTCTGTGTGGCGTAGTCTCCTCTCACTACTGGAATATCCATGTGTTCCAAAGAGGGCAGGGGGAACTTACAAAGTCCTTATTCTAAGTCCCTACTGAAGGAGGGCAGAGTATGCAGCCTGCCCGCAAGCTTTCCCCACTGAGTGGTTGTGGTGTTTCTGCAGGTCGGAATGAGCTGATTGCACGCTACATCAAAATCCGAACAGGGAAGACGCGCACAAGGAAGCAGGTGAGTCTGGAGAGGTCTTCCCAAGGGATTGGAGAGCCACTCACCCCTCTGGGTTCCCTGGTTCTTCCATTTACTAGAGAGTCAAACTCCCTCTCAGGGGTACTAGGGAGAAAAAAAAGCAAATCATTGCTCCCTTGTGAAGTCCTACCAGACAACTGGGGCAGGCGGAGTGAGCTCCAGACCCAAGGTGAACTGGGGCAGGCGGTTGATCCGCTCCTCACACAGTCTATTCACAAGTGTAGGTAGAAGGGCTAAGGGTGGGGGACACACAAGCTGTCTGGGAGGTGGAGACAGGAACTCTCTCTTTCTGCAACAGGTCTCCAGCCACATCCAGGTGCTTGCCCGTCGAAAAGCCCGGGAGATCCAGGCCAAACTCAAGGTAAGGGAAACTGTCAGCAGAGAGAGAACCCAGGGATGTGGGGTAAAGTGGGGCTTCCCTTCCCGGAAGTCTCATTTCTTTTTCCAGTTGGGAAAGTGAGTCCTGTGGGTTCAGGGGTGTCCACTGTGTTGAACCTATGTGTTTCTTGCTATTAAGGACAGTTGAGGCCTAGCCTATGGCATCTGTGTAGAGCCATGTGTATGGATGGCAGTCTTCTGTTGGGCCCTACCTGGAATTTAGTGTAGAAGGGCCCAGACTCAGTGTTTCTGTTACCCCTGTGTTCTCCAAGATAGGCAGTTCCATCTCCTCCCTCAATGGCTCTTAGTGTAAGGTCAGTTGCTGATGGGCCACCTCAGAAAAGTCAGGACTCTGGACCCAGAGCCTTTGGGTGAGCACTAAGAGGGGGTGAACCTTCTATCAGGGAAACTCCCCCCTATCCATTCCCCCCAAGGGTTTCTCTGTATTCTTGGCTTTCTTGGAGTTCGCTCTGTAGAGCAGGCTGGCCTTGAACTCACAGAGAGCCACCTCTCTCTGCCTCCTGATCGACGGGATTAAAGGCATGTGCCACAATCACCTTTTATCTGACCCAGGCCCAGATTCAATGGTAGAACCACAGACCTCTCTGTCTCCTAAGAAGCCACATTCACTGTCCTCATGCTTCCGTTTCTGTCCTCAGCCCGCTGTCTAACACACCCCATAGCTGTGGCTCAGAACCTCCATCCTTTGTCCCCAGGACAGCTGGCCTGCCTGCAGCTGTGGATCCCTCCCTGGAGCACTTCCAGCCCGAGAGCCCTGCATGTTCTCCACGTCCCCTCTCTGGTCTGCCTCTGACACACTGGGAGTCCAGGTGACAGCAGAGGACAGAAAAGCGGTGCTATGTTTAGGGCGTCTAGGGGAATGTCCGATTCCTTGGGACTTCTCTACCACGCATCCTTGCTTCAAGGAATCCTGTGTCTGTTTGTAACGTGAGAATTGAAGGCAACTGTCAATGACTCCTAGTCACCAAGAGGAGCCACAAACCTCTTAAAATGTCCAAATTGCATCTTCCCCAGAGACTGGCCTGGGGACTTTGTCCTACTTTCAAGACTCCTGGGACCACAGTTATTAAGCTCTGGGGCGGACAGTAGGGTAGGCAGAAATCCTTGGGCTTGGTTCTACTCCATCTGTCTCGGGGGGCTGTCCTATATCCTTCATGAGCCCATTCAGGATCCTCATCTACAAAATGTCAGGGTGATGTGGCACAGTGCTTGGTAATGTCCCCTTCAACTGGAAGATGCATGACTCCTGGCTCTGCTTGTCTGGCCATTGATGTCATCCTTACAATGTCCTTTCCACTTCCTTCTGCCTCTTGCCTCACGCATTGAGGATGTGGTTTCCTGAGCCCTGCCATTTGTTTAGATTAAGGATACAGGAAGAACACATGTTGCTGGCATGGAACGGATGGAGCTCTCTGGACTTGGGGTTCACTTGTAAATCTCAGCAGCCCTTAGGATATGGTTCATCAAGTCACCTTAGGGAGAAGCCTGGGAGGGCTGGCCTAGGACGTCTTCCTCCCAGAAGTACATGACATTAGTTATCAGAGATGGCCTTTAAGAACAAGGCTCAAGTCTATCCACAGAAGGACAGTGGTTGAGGATGCCAGCAACAAATTTTACCCACTCACTGCTTTCACAAGCAAGCACATAGTGGGGAACAAGCAAGCACATAGTATGGCTTTCACGTGCTCTATAGTGAGTGCTGGCTGCTGCTACATCCTAACACATTTCCACGGCCCCCTTGGTTGGCATCGCCTTTCTCTGTGCCAGCCTGCAATGTCTCAGTCATTTTTCTGAGACAATAAAAAAATTCTCTCAGACTGGGTAATAATAAAGCATAAATATGGATATGATTGTGTATGCCTATAATCTTTATCAGGAGGTTAAGGCAGAAAGATCTTGCAAGCCCAGGCATTTGAGAACAGCTAATACAGGCAGACTGTCTTTAAAACATAGAGGGGACTGGGCATGATGGTCCATGTGTACAATCTCAGTTACTTGGGAGGCTGAAACAGGAGGACCCAAGTTCAAGACCAGCATGGGCACTCTAGTGAGACCCTATGTCAAAGTTTTAAACAAAAAGGGGCTGGTGGTAGAGTATAGAGTGCTTCCATAGTGTAAGACCCTGAATGCAAGCCTCAGCATCATGGAGAAAACTCTGGCACATAAAGAAAAAGAGAGAAAGCCTTAAAGATTGTGGGACTGGAGAGTTGGCCAGTGACTAAGACATTTGTTGCTCTTGCAGAGGACCTGGGTTCAGTTTCCAACACCTACCTAGTAGCTCACAACCATCTGTAACTGTAATCCCAGTGGGTCTGACACCCTCTTCTGGCTTCTGCAGGCACCAGCTATGTACACACTGCGCATACACACATGTAGGCAAAATACTCACATGCATAAAATAAATAATTAGTAATGACAAGAAAGAAGAATAGAGGCTTACATGGCTCACCATCTGAGAACATGGCTGCAGTATCAATTTAACATCTGTGGGGCCTTCTTCCAACATTAAAGCAGGGAGAAGGGCGCCGCCACACAGAGAGCAAGCTCGGACCAGTCAGTCTTCCTCTTCTTGTAGACCACTAATGCCATCAAATGGACTCACCTTCATGGCTTTGTTTAATTACCTGCAGAAGGTCCCAGCTCTAAATAACCATCAACCCGTGAACGTAGTGGACCAGTAGAGCCCCAGCCTGGACCACTCTCTTAAGGTTATCCCTGCCTTCTCCGTGACTCAGTTCTTCATAAGAGATCCTCCTGATCCTCCACCCTCCCAGGGGTCAAAGTGTACTAGCATTTCCCAAGATCCTCTGTGTGCTGCTCCAGGCCACACCTATTTCCAGATTGCTCATGAGCAGCTTCTGGGGGCACCTCTGGGGTCCCAGAGCTATACTGCATCCTGTCTTGGAGTTGCTGTGTGGACCTAGGGAGATTGTCCTGCAGATTTTTAAGCTACAGAGGTTATCTGCCAGTCTCAGCTTTTGCCTTACTCAAGGCAGACTTGGTTCTACCAAATTCTCGTTCCCTAGTGTCTCCATTTGATAAAGATGGTAACTGGAGCGGCAGGTTCAGTGGTAGAGCGCATGCTTAGCATGCTTGAAGCTTGGGGTTCCATCCCCAGCACTAGAAAGAGTCAGAGAGGAGAGGGAGGGAGGTAGTGTGGGAGATCAGGCAGGCAGTCTGGCATACATAGTCTCTAGTCAGGTTCATGTGTCCCCAACAGATGAGGAAACTGACCAGAGAAGCCAAGCCATCTGCTAAGTCTCCAACACATTAGGACTTCAGGCTCCAACCTGGTCCCCAGCTCTGGCTGCTGGCCCTGGACAGCTTTTCTGACCCTAAGGCCAGACCACACCTCCCCTGAGCCTGGTTGGTGGCCCTGCTCAGGTCCTGCCTTCCCGTGTCTCCCCAGGACCAGGCAGCTAAGAACAAGGCCCTGCAGAGCATGGCTGCCATGTCGTCCGCCCAGATCGTCTCGGCCACAGCCTTCCACAGTAAAATGTCTCTTGCCCAGGGCCCTGGCTACCCAGCAATCTCAGGGGTAAGTGGGGCAGCCCAGAGCAAGAGGCCAACACAGCTTCTCTCATCCCTTCTCTTCTGCAGAGCAGAACAGTGGCCAGTCTCAATTGCTGTCTTCTGAGCCCTTCCAGGGCCCATTCTAAAAGCATAACTTTGCCAGTAGTAGACCCTCCATTGATTCCTTAACAGTAACACAGCAGGCCTTCGGAGAGAGACAAGAGGCTGTTCTCATGAGCTGCCCGATGAGAATTGGCTTAATTAGTTGAGGAAGCAGATAGATGGGAGCTGAATCCCAAGGCTTTGACGTAGCACTACGGCGTCTTCAATACCCACCATTCATCCTGGTCTCTGCTCCTGCTCTGCATCCCAGGGTGCCCAATCTGTGTGGAGAGCTGATGTCTAGGGGCAAACCTGTGCTCAGATTTCAATTTAGTCAGCCTAACAACTAGTCTCTGAGCCATGTCCGCATTGCCATACTTTTAGAATGTTCCAGAAATGGTCCTCTTCCCTGAGCCTGTCATATAGCCTGAATGGCTTTTTAAGATGCCCCACTTGCACTGTCCTCTCAGATGGAATCCCGTAGGTCTTTCCATTATCATATTTCGTAGAGGGTCTTAGAGAGTGTTAGTTGGGCTGTTAAATATATGGGACATAAAGTGATTGTGTAGACACTTGGATTAAATCTTTTTTTTTTTTGCATTCGAGATGGGAACACAATTCGAGAGCAAGCTAAGCACACACTCTACCACTGAGCCCCTGAGTAGACTTCTTGGCTCTAGGACCTCAGAGCCAAACATGCTTAGAGGTCTTACGTGCTAAAGAGCCCCGTGACTCCTGATAGGAGGGAGAAAGTGCCTGGTCAGCAGGCCTAGCTTTCCCCATGGAGCATAGAGAAAAATACATGTAGGTGTGGCTGCTGCCTGTTAGCATCAGCTTGTCTTCCTCCCACCACCGGAGCTACCTTTCTTCCGCCTTTTCCACCTGGAGGCCTGCATGGTCTCTCCCTCACAGATTCTTCCCATGCTCCTCGTGGGCTCTGGCCCCATGCACAACACAGCTGGATTGAATCTATACTTTTTGCCTCCACAGTTTTGGCAAGGAGCGTTGCCAGGCCAACCTGGAACATCCCATGAGTGAGTATGGTCTGCTTTCTTACCCCTCACTCCCTGAACTGATTTTGAACCCAGAATTTTAGGAAACAGAGCCTAGCTAGGGGAGATGGGGTAGAGGGGCATGGGCTGCCATGTGAGATCAGCCTCAGAGCGCCATTTCCTGATGTGCTCGATGGTATGGGGTGTAGGTAGTACTCAAGCTTGATACAGAGAGAGGCATCAGGTTGGCCCAAGAGTAGATGTGAGGTGGATTGCCTCAGCAGACATATTGCTGCTCTAACTCAAACCAAAGCCTGGGCAATCGGCAGGGGAGGGTGCTGGAAACCAGTGCCCTCTAAGGCCCAAGGCCACCAATGGCCAAGCCTACTCTGCAGCTCTTCCCAGTGCCTGATGGCTCCTCTCTCCTCTTTCTACTGCAGTGTGAAACCTTTCTCTCAAAACACCTACCCTGTCCAGCCTCCGATGCCTCTGCCAGGTAGGTGGATGGTGCATGATCCCCCTTATGTGTCACACCTTCTGCCTCCCGCCTCAGGTCCCAGGCCCCCAGCACCCGGGTCCTGCTTTTATCACTGCTAGACATCATGCTGTCATGCATTCAGATCGTACATCCCAGTTTTCTGGCTATACCACGTCTCCTGCCTCTAGTCAGCATGCTGCAGTCATGCCTCATGGGTGTGGCATGGCGTTCTGGGGAGACACCAAGTGCTGTGATTGCCCGTCGTGCTCAGGGCTGGCTGGGACACAGGACTGGAAGGAAGTGCTTGCATGTTCAGGCCGCTCTTGTAGGGTACATGTGCTGCTGGCTCTCCAGGCTTTCCCCTCGAGTGCTACCTACTGCTTCTCAATTGGGAGCTGAGGGGCACTGATTTCCAAGCCCAGGAGACCCTGATACCTGGAGAGTACAGCTGGGCATTGATATCGAAGCAGCTTGCTGGGTTGGGCCCTCCCCCGGACTTCAGCCCTGACCTTCTCAGGAGGTTTCTTCAGCTCTTTCCACACTGCAGTCCAGGCCAGGGTTTTGAGCCTTCCTTGGAGAGCAACCAGCTGTGCCATTCTGGTTGTGGTCCCAGGCTTTCCTGGCATCCCAGTGCCCGCTCACTGCTTCCTTCTCCCCCATG
>CM052700.1:19301139-19331254 GCA_028551405.1 Uromys caudimaculatus
TGTACTTCCATGGAGTGAGTCATACATCCTTGGGCAAAAGTCACGCCATGTTTGCATTTTGTTGGACAATGTGCATTGCTCACCCAAGAGCTGAGGACTGTATCATGACACATTTCCTTTATTATGTACCTTTTCTTTTTCCTACATGTAAATGGATTTGTTTTTGGAAACTGGACATTTTAAATGAAGTTATTCTTAACATTTTACAGATTGCTCCATGAGAACCACCATATGAAACTGCCTCAGCTTCCTGGGTTCTGGGGTTGCAAGTGTCCACCGCCCGCTAAAGTACAGCGGCCATTTGTAAACACATTACTCTGCTGTCTTCTGATGTGCACGCCTGACGCCATTCTGCCTTGCTATGCATAGGGAATTTTATGATCTGCTTTTCTCCTCGATTTCTGTGTTTTCAGTTTCATATTGATGATCTTTGGATTGTATTTTGCCTTTCTTACTTCCTATCTTTAGCTCTATACTTGATAGGCACCTTTAATTATAAGAGTAGAATCTTCCTATTTTGGGACATTTATATTTTTCTGAAAATTTCTCTCATTCATTTTGCCAAATCCCTAATGCTACCTTACTCCCTAGTTTGTTCTCTTTGCTTTTTACCTTTTTGGGGAGTGGTAGGGGAGTTGAAACAAAATCTTACTGTATAGTCTAGGCTGGCCTGTGACTCATAGTATAGCTCAGGCTGTTCTTAAACTTGTAGTGTTCTTCCTGTCTCAGCCTCCCAAGTGTCAGGATTATTGGTGTGAGTCACCAACTTGTTTGTGTGTGTCTGTCTCTTGTTGTCCTGGAGATCACTAAATAGGCTAGGCCAAAGTCCCAGGGCTCCCCCCCTCCCCCCACAGCTGGGATTACAAGTGTGACCCTGAGCCTGGCTTTTCTTCGTGCATTCTGAGGGTTGAACCTCATTCTTGCAAGGCAAGCCCCTCAATTACCATTTTTATATTTTCCAGTTTATTTGCTTGGTCTGTGTTTTTGGAGACTTGCTTCTTTTGGCTTCTAATTTGAATTAGTTCAGTGTCATATTATCCAAAGCTCAAAGAAAGCATCAGTGCATAAAGCAGTAGTTTTCCATTTGTGTAAAGAGCCTGGTGATAGCCACTCCAGGGATGGTCTGACTGCTCTGTAATAGCCCAGTAGCCTGAGTCCTTTTTCCTTACCATCCTCAGTATACGTCTTCTGTCCTCAAGGTCATGGACACTGGAATTCCAGTCATTATCTCCACATTGCAAACATTAGGAAAGAATCCTATGGAGCTCCCTGTGGGGTCCTTTCTAAAGTCCTGCACCAGGTATAACTATTTGTATGGCTGCGCCTTGCTCTGATGAACCAGGGAAATGTGAACTCAGTGGCTTTGCTGTGGGTTTCAGTTAGTGTCATTGTGGTAAACAGGCAGCCTCCAATTTCTCGTGTGTTTAGGGGAAATCCTGGGCTCCCTTCCAGAGTGAGTTAACTAGTTGTTCTCTTAGCACTGGCCCAGCTGCTCCTCAGCTGTGACTGGAGTCAGAAAGGAGACCCAGCTGGTAGTGGCAAGATGTGTTTATCAGTACGCTACCTTGGAAGTCAAGGCATATTTAGGGTCCTTCTTGCCAGCTCCTGCCTTCTTTCAGCTGGTAGTTTCCACATATATACACGTGTGTGTGTGTGTGTGTGTGTGTGTGTGTGTGTGTGTGTGTGTGTATGTATGTATGTATGTATGTATGTATGTTTGTTTGTACATGCGTATGAGTTCTGGGTATAGGGATCCCAGGGCCCTGCGTATGCCAGGTAAGCCCTGTACAGTTGACCTGCACCCTGGTGCAGTTGGTAGCTATAGTTTTTATCTACAGACACATTTCAAATAAGGCTTATCTTAGGATCCCCATCTCACAAACAGTAGAAACTGACACATTGTACAGACAAGGGCTTAGGTCTCAGGGTGCTTCCTTGGCTGGGTCTCCATTGTTCCTGTGGCCATTCTCAGTGTACTCAGGGAAGACTGAAAGATCACAGGAGCACTCGCGTTCTCAGGTCACATGGATTCTCATTTGTGACTTTTGCCACATCTCCAAAGGAAGATCTGGTTGATAATCTTGTCTTCAGAGGAGAACTGAAGTATGGTCAGGATAAACAATTTTACCAGACTTAACCCAGTCTGCTATAGTACTAGAACCAGACTGTAGACCTCAACAGTATGGTTCAAGGTCAGGCAATACGACCTCCCAAACAGAATAACAGCCCCCCCCCCCCCCAGGCACAGCTTTGGCCTCATCCTGGTCCTGGAAGAAAGTTCTGGATTGTTTGAAAGGCTTCGAGGGATGCCCATTGGTAGGAGAGAAGAGGGCAGACTTAGCTGTGACCATACAGGCCGAGAGGGGAGCAATCTGGCCATTTGATTTTCTAGATCTTAACCCTCCTCCCAGGAAACGTTGGCAAAGTCTTCCAGGTAGAAGTAAATGAGAGCCTTCCTCTACTGCCTTGTTGGGCCATTTACTCTTTTGCCTTCCCTTAGGGGACAGGGATAGGGAACTGATAGAAGAAACGGGTGTGGGGACCCCTGGGATGCCAGAAGTTTGACTGGGCAGGTCCCATAGACATGCTTGGCCAGGGCTGTATAAAAAACCCACATGGAGCCGGGCAGTGGTGGCGCACGCCTTTAATCCCAGCACTTGGGAGGCAGAGGCAGAGGCAGGTGGATTTCTGAGTTCGAGGCCAGCCTGGTCTACAGAGTGAGTTCCAGGACAGCCAGGGCTTCACAGAGAAACCCTGCCTCGAAAAACCAAAAACCAACCAAACAAACAAAAAACCCCCACACGGTCATTGCCTTTTAGCAGCGTGGACCCTGGGGGAGACTCCACAGTGGGTCTTGGACCTGGAGCAGTGCAGACTGTACAGGAGCATGGTGGATATAAGAGCCCTTACCCTGTGACAGGCAGCTGACTTTTGGGCCCAACAGTTCCTGTGAAATGCATCTACTCTTGAGAGCTGGATCTTAAGAGTGAGTCTTGGCTTCTGTGCCTCCATTTTTCCTTCTTAATGGTTAGCTGTTATTCTCATGGGCTCGAATCTGGAAGTTCAGATGAGATCTTGGCCTTCCTTAGCGAAGGTGAGCAGAGGTCAGAGAGGGGATGCCAGAGGACAGCGCACTTAGCAGCCATAATCCACAGAACGATGCAGTGGGGAACATTTGCCAATAGTGAGAATGGGTCAGTCACAGGCAGTCCCCTGCCCCTGACCTGCTCCCTTCTCCTATTACTGTCTGCTGTGGGCTTGGACACACACAATTAGGAAGGAAACCTGTCCAGGCAAGAAAGTGTTGCCTGTCTCAGTCAGCCTTCCTCCCCTGCCTTTGTTTGCTCAGTCTGCCTGCCAGGTGCTACAGAGCTGATGAGAGCCCGCCCAGAGTGGGGCCCACTTTGATTTCCCAGAATCCATGCAGCAGCTGCCTCCCTCCCCTGAGAGGCTGTGGTGGTAGTCCTGCAGCAAACTGGGCTTAGCCCCACTGCAAATGGTGTCAAGGTGCAGCAGGGGAAGGGGTGGAGCTATGTCCTCTGAACTGAGGGCTGGAAAATGGAAACCCCATGCCCCAGAACCAGCTGAAAACTAACCGAGGCTGCCTGTCCTTGTCAGGGGAAGGCATGCCATCCGGCACACTGGGTGGAGCCAGGATAATTCCCTGGGCCCTTCCATCATCCTTTCCAGGCTCCCTTCTGGGCCTGACATTCCTCCCAGACACATGACAATCAAGGCTGTCTGCTCATCTGTCAGTCACCCGATCCCTCACACCTGTTTCAGGCCCAGTCCGTGAGCTGCCCACCCTCACAGAACAGCTATGAATAGGACACATGGAGGGGGTGGTGTGTTCAGAAGTGGTCACTGAGAGGGACAGCTGTCCTGGGCTACAGCTGTGAGGTAAGGTGGCAGTGGAGCTGGATACACCCTGGAGCCCAAGGACAGGCAGAGGCCGAGGCAGAGGCAGAGTTAGAGGCAGAGGCAGAGTCAGGTGGATCTCTGAGTTCAAGGCCAGCTTGGTCTACAGAGTGAGTTCCAGGACAGCCAGGGCTACACAGAGAAACCCTGTCTCAACTCCCCCCCCCCAAAATAAAATAAAATAAAATAATAAAATAAAATAAAAAAGGAAAGAAAGAAAGAAAGAAAGAAAGGAAGGAAGGAAGGAAGGAAGGAAGGAAGGAAGGAAGGAAGGAAGGAAGGAAGGAAGGAAGGAAGGAAAAGAAAAAGAAAAGTGAATTTATTTCAAAGATATCACAAGGGCCAGCAATATGGCTAAGTGAGTAAAGGTGCTTGCCGTTAAGCCTGATGACCTGAGTTCAACTCCTAGAACACACACACATATTTGAAGGAGAAAATTGACTCATGCAAGAAATTAGGTAGATACTTGTAACCCTAATACTTTGGAGGCTGAAGTCAAAGGAATGAATATTTGAGGTCAGCCTGGACTACACAGCAAGATCTTGGTTCAAGCAAAGACACCATGAGGGTCTGGTGTGGTTAATGAGGGTAACATTGGTCAGAGTCCTGTGACCACGTGTCTGTCATCTGAGTGTTGTCACCATATTTATGGCCTCAGTGCCCTTCCAGGCCGTTGGGACTCATGACAGTGTTTCATTTTCTTGTCGATGTGTGGACATTTCTGCTCTGTTCGAGCCACAGCATAGTCTCAACGTTTTCAGGCCAATCTGGCATACTTGGTCTCCTGGAAAGCTCATGTGACTTAGAGAACATGGGAGAAAACCTGGGTTCAAGTCCCCCTGCCCACTTCATTTGTCACAGGAAGACCTTGAGTCATGGGTGACCCACGTCCTCCAGGACTCACGGGTTGCTCTTTCTGCCTTGCTCCACACCCGCAGCTGCCCTTCTCCACAGGATTATGATGGACACGGGGTCAGGAGACGGAAACCATCCTGGGTTGGGAGTGTAGAATGTTTAGTAAAGAGGACTATTTGTTTCAGAAGCTAAACATCAGCTTGGATGCTGTTGCAGTTCTTTGCTCTTCCTTTCTTCTAGTGAATGGCTCCATTTAAACCATGCATAGCACAGAGACATTCCAAAAAGTATCTCTTCACTCTGTTCCATAATTGCTTTCCTCATTCAGCAAGTTCTGTTCATCCATAATGGTGACGGCTAGCCCTCCTCAGGAGTGTGCCCGTGTCTGTGTGTGTGCATAATATGTCTTCCAAGCCACCTTAATTAATTACAGCATAATTAACACTCCCTTGTCAGTTTACACAAAGATTTTGCTGTAGAAAGGAGGTGCCAAAGGAGAGAAAATTGGTACTTGAGTGTCACCTAGTGGCCTGAGTAAGACTACTTGTCACTTGTGCCCAAAGTAGACCTTCCCGGGTTCTACATAAAAATTGTAGGTCTCAGAACCTGCATCAGAATTGGCAGTTCACAGCCTGCACTCTGGTCCATGTGGCAGTTCCCTCTGTGTTATGTGGTAGGTGAAGAAGTCTCATGTAAAAGTCATCCTTCTCCTGGGCAGTGGTGGTACATGCCTTTAATCCCAGTGCTTGAGAGGCTCTTGTCTATAGAGCAAAATCCAGGACAAGCCAGGGCTACACAGAGAAACTCCATCTCAAAAAACCCTACAAAACAACAACAACAACAAAACCCAAGCAAGCAAGCAAACAAAAAACCCCGAGTCTTTGTTTTCATGACTGTAATGCTTAGGGTAAAATTAAGGAATGAAAGAGAGTTGGTGTGGCCGGGCCGTGGTAACGCACACCTTTACCCTTGGCACTTAGGAGGCAGGCTGGTCTACGTGGTGAGTTCCAGGGCAGCCAGACCTACATAGCAAGACCTTGTCTTGGAAAACAAAACAAAACAAAGAATTGGACTTCTGTAGGTCATTTGTAGGAAAATGGGTGGAGTCAGAAATCACAATGCCAAGGAAAATTGGGGCAACCCAGCCAGACAAACACATGTTTACACACACACACACACACACACACACACACACACACACACACACACACATTCATATATATATATATATATATATATATATATATATATATATATATATATATATGAATGTTTAAAAGAACTCCTTAATTAAAATACAAAAGAATGTGTCAGTAAGATGACTTGGTATAAGCCCTGCCTCCAAACCTATTGATTCACATGGTGGAAGGAGAGAATCAATATCCAAAAGTTGTCCTTTGGCTTCTACATGCTGCTTCTGGCATGGGTGTACTCATACACATAAAATAAACGAGTAATTTTTTTTTAAAAAGCCCACCCCGAAGCAAAAGAACCCCCTCCCAAAACTAAAGAGCTGAAGGGATGTCCTTCTGTGAATGTTTACCAAGTTCAACCACATAGGCACTCAGAGGACACTTGCCATGGTCCATGGGGACCCGCTGTCTCTTGAGTTAGCACCAGGACTTGCCCTTATCTATGTTTGCTGAATGCAGAAGTTAAAGGGTCAAGAGCTTACATCAGGGTTTGAGAAAAAAGCCTGTGAGGCCCATGCAGTGTGTGGAAGGGTTGGATTCTCTGATATGTGAAGGAAGACTAGCTTGTACTGGAAGCCTAAGGGCGCTGAAGCTGGGGCTGTGAGATCTCTATTGAAGAAAGCTGCAGGTACCCAGGAGAGCCAGCTCTTGGGAGAGGCTGTAGCTGCAAATGGCAAAACCATGGGGGCTGGAACGCCCAAGCTCTTGCACCTCAGATATCATCACAAGCCCTGAATATCAGATATGGAGCTGTAGAATCTCATGCTTGCTTTGCTGAGTTGACACCTTTTTCTTTAAAGATCTTATGGATATGTCTCTGTGTATATGTGAGCGCATGTGTGCAGGTGCCGCGGAGGCCGGAGGAGAGCAGAAGAGGGTATGAGTTGCCCAGCGTGGGTGGGCGTCGAGCTCAGGTTCTCTGTACGAGCATCGCGTTCTCTTACCCACGGGATGTCCCTCTTTCCGGCACGGAGTTTCTTCTTGCTGCTCCCTCTTGCCTTCTCATTGACATGGGAATGTCTACTTGGCTTTAGGATGAGTGGGAACTGCGGTTTTCCTTCTGATGGTGTAAGGTTTATAGCTCTATGTGGTTTCCTTCCGATTTTGCAGGGTTCAGAGCTCAGATTACCTCAGAAGAGACTATACTCCGGACACTTCTGACTCCATGCGGTTGTATTAAGAGATAGATATGACCCTTTCTGGGCCACGGACATGTTTTGAATCTGTGGCTCCCACAGATTTGCATTTGGAATGCTTGGTCCTCAGCTTGTGGCTCTATTTTGAAGGCTATGGAGCTTTTAAGAGGTGTGGTTTTGCTGCTGGAAATAAGCCTCTAAAGACAAGTCCTTGAAGGTTATACCCACTCCTAGTTTGGGCTTGTGGCCTTGACTTCCTCCTGTCCCATGCCATGCAAACAGCTACCATCTCAACACCAGATGGAATCATTCTGCCTCGCCTTCCCTGCTATAAGGGACTGAGACAGTGATTGATATAAACCTCTCCTCTCTTAGGCTGTCTGTGGTATTTAGTCAGAGCAATCCTAAAGTAATTAATACAATGTCCAACCAAGAATTAATTGGTGCACTCCCACGTGGGCAGCTATGAACTCATTTCTCATTGTTTCAGAAACAAACGGAAAAGACTGGCACGGAGCCAGGATCTGGGGGTAGCAGAGGCTTTCCCGTGCTATCAATGTACCAATGTTTTTGTTTCCTTCTTTTTGTTTTCTCCTTCTGGTCCTTCCAGGTCAAAGGTTCTCTCACTGAGCTATACCCAAGTCCAGTCCCCATTTTTTTTTTTTTCTGTAGTTGAAAAGTCCATTCATGAAACTTTTATTCCACTTACACGAACTTTAATTCATGTGTTCTTAACAACTGTGCTTGGATTGTTCATGAAAATTTCATGTTCATTTAATTTCATTAAAACAAAGCTAGGTGTCGTCTCAAGTTATTTCCATGTTAATTATTTTTTTATAGCACATATGTGTTAAGCAAAAGAAAAAATCACAAAAGTATACACACACACACACACACATGGGATTTCGTTTACAGCTTGTGTTTACAGATGGAATCGGGAACACAAAGCAATTCATTTTTTACTGAATGTTTGCTTTTACATTTGTTCTTAGATTGCCTAAAACATTTAAATACAAATAAAATATGTAGCAAAATAATGAAAGCAAGTAGCAGGTAACTTTACAAATAATGGAATGTGAACAGTTTCTTCCCTTAGAATAAATTGGGTCATGGCTTTGTCTAGGGACCACTGGTAAAGGGTGTGCACGTGGAGACACACATCTCAATGTGCACATATCCACAGGATGTTTGTACCACAGCCTCACAAGTGCTCTAAACCTTAAAGTACCCCAGACAGCACACTCCAGTGATCCCTTTTGTTCCCTACCAGCACAAGACCAATATGTAGCCAATTTTCTTTGCTTAGACATGGAAGCAGGTTTTTTTTTTTTTTTTTCCGAGACAGGGTTTCTCTGTGTAGCCCTGGCTGTCCTGGAACTCACTCTGTAGACCAGGCTGGCCTCGAACTCAGAAATCCACCTGCCTCTGCCTCCCAAGTGCTGGGATTAAAGGTGTGCGCCACCACAGCCCGGCATACATGGAAGCAGTTTTAATGACGGCCCTTCCAAAGCCACAATGTACTAAGAGTACTATGCTAAACATGTGTAGCTCCTGTAAAATTTCCACATCCCTATTTTGGTGAAAGAGAGTATGTCCTTAAAGTCAACTGGCTCTACTTGGCTGCCCCGCTCCATTCTTTGAAAGTCCTGTTCTCTGGTCCAAGTCACGCACTAGGAACCCTAAGGATACACCCGGAAACAACCACATCTTCCTCTGTCTCTGGCAGGCAGACCTCAATACCAACATCGACGACGAGGGCAGCGCCTTCTATGGGGTCTCCAGCCAGTACGAGAGCCCGGAGAACATGATTATTACCTGCTCTACTAAGGTCTGCTCCTTTGGCAAGCAAGTGGTGGAGAAAGTTGAGGTAGGAATCCACCCAGTGGGTGTAGGGCAAAGGGGTGGTCTGTGTGCCTTCTCCTGGGGGCAGGATCACTAAGGGAGGCCCTGGGCAGAGGTGGGCCCCATGTCACTTGCCTTTAAGGAAGTGCCTATTTTGGGTTGGGCATGTGGCATCTGATAAGTTACTGATTTAATTGCCTGTCCCACACCTCAGAGCCCTGGCTGAGTCTTCTGGCTGGGATTCCTTTTAAACCTTCCTTGGAAGCACCTTACTTCTTCTAGAGCAGGGCCAAAGCACAGGTTAGCCCAAGGATTTCTCCCTAATCCAGCTGGGTGTGGGGCTAGAAGAGGCCTTTCCCAGTCACACAGCTCTCCAGAGGTAGAGGCAGGTGAGGTGGGTGTTCAGGGCTTGTCCGCTTCTCACCGTTCACTCCTTGAGTACTGCAAACTTGTGGAGTCCCTTTGCTCTGCTTGTTTGGGCTTTTGTAAGAGCCTGGTGTGTGCTAGGCAAGTATTCTACCACTGAGCACACCCTTGTCAACCCGATTCCTCCTTTTCTCCCTCCCTTCCTTCCTTCCTTCCTTCCTTCCTTCCTTCCTTCCTTCCTTCCTTCCTTCCTTCCTTCCTCCCTCCCTCCCTCCCTTCTTCCTTCTTCCTTCCTTCCTGGAGACAGTCTTTTCCCTGAAGCACAAAGTTTACTCTTCAATTGTGGAGTGTCTCAGAGACCTTACACTTGGCTAGAATTCCCTGCTTCTCCCCTTCTTACCCGTCAGGGGCAGGCAGCTTGGTGCTGAGCACAAGCTTCAGGAACCCGAGTTGACCTCTGTACACCTCTACCAACCCCCACTTCCTGTTGGATGTTTGGAGTTGTGTTAATACCCCTCCACACACCCACATTTATCTCTAAGGAAGTATCAGTTTGTCCTCACCATCCACTGGTTCCAGTAGCTGCCATCCCATTCCTATTGTGTAATGACAAAATGGCACCAAAGCCTCCACCCCAGCATACCTGTGGCCCTAAAGTCTATGACCCTGTGTAATGCTTAACGCTGTGCATGGTGTCAGTCTGGTCACCTCTTGGCCCACGGGGACCTGAATTGATGGTGTCTTCTCCACCTGGGGTTGACAGCCACTTCATGTCAAACAGCTAGGTGCCAGGACCTGAGAAGGGACCTTTTCTTTGGGGTCCCAATCCTAGAATTGGCAAGGAGCTTTCGATACATATTAGGACCACTGAGGCTCACTCATGTAACTGTTCTCCATCTTGGGAGTATATTCCAGTAGTAGCAGTAGGCGCATGCAAGTTTGTTGTATTTTGTTTGGTTTGGTGCTAAAGATGGATGCCAAGGCTCATAATGGTTAAGCATCTGTCCTGCCTCAGCAAAGGTAGTTTTTAAAGGTATCTATTTACTTTCATGAAATGTATGGAGGTTTTGAGATGCCCGTGGCTCTATCTAGTCATCATTCCACATGTCATCCCTCTAGCTTCTAGGCCAACAACATCCACCACCAAGGTTCATGCATCTCAAAGTTGCTGGTACCCTCCCCCACCTCAGCCTCCTGTGCACCGCCTGCCTACCTGCCTCATCTCCTTGCTGCTACTTCCCGGTCTTTACATTTCCCTCTCCTGGAAGTGTCTGCCTGTCTTGTCAGTGACAAAGGGGAGAGGCCTGGCTTCACATTCAGGAACCTCAGAGGATGCCTCTCCTCCTGGACCATCTTCTGCCTCTCTGTCCCATTGGTGATGATGTATTTTTGTACATCCCTGCTGAATTGGGCTTGGGCTGGAAGTGAAGGGATTCTAAGCCTCTTGTCCCTGGGGTTCTACAGACAGAGTATGCTCGCTATGAGAATGGCCACTATGTGTACCGCATCCACCGGTCCCCGCTCTGTGAGTACATGATCAACTTTATCCACAAGCTGAAGCACTTACCCGAGAAGTACATGATGAACAGCGTGCTGGAGAACTTCACCATCCTGCAGGTAGGACATGGGGCAGATGCCCAGGGGGTAGGACATCAGTGGGCGGCGCCAATGGTTCACCTTCTTCTCTCCTGCAGGTAGTCACCAACCGAGACACACAGGAGACCTTGCTGTGTATCGCGTTTGTCTTCGAAGTTTCAGCCAGCGAACACGGGGCTCAGCACCACATCTACCGGCTTGTGAAAGAATGAGAGACTTGGTGGGGGGACAAGTCCAGGAAATGGGGACCTGGGAGGGAACTTTCAGGGACAGCCCCCAGAAGTGCCAAGAGAGCCAAGCAGAGTTGCCAGTTCTCTTCTTACCAGGAGCAAACTGCGTGATCTTGCAGTGCTCAACCCCCAATAAACCCAAGGTGTCAAGTGTTTTCAGAGGAGCTGGTTTGGCCTATATGAGCCCAGAAGGGCAGGGGAGAAGGGGGCACCAGGAGACAAGCCGGAAGCAATGCCCAGAGGTGTCCCAGGATGGCCCAGGAACCAGAACCCCGGTGGACTCAGCCTGGCATATCACCAAGACACCAAAGCTCAAGACCCAGTGGTCCCTTCTCAGCTGCTGGAACCCTGTACTCTGCTGCCCGGCACACTAGGGGCCTGAGGACAGATGGCATGTGGGTCACACACCCAGAGATGCTGTGCATGACTTTGTGTACACTGTCTGAAAGTCCTGCCATTGATGTCTGAGGATGACTATGGCAGAAGGTCCCACCCCTGCAAATGGGGCTGGATTTAGGTAGTTGTTGGACGGGAACTGGGTGCGAGCTACTCAGGTGGCTCTGTTCCTTCTGAGGTTGCCCTGCAGGAGGCAGGGACTCCAGACTGAAGCAAGGCTTGGAGGTAGGGCATCCTGTTTCAGGGCCAGCATTTCCAGCTGCCTGACCTTCACAGGCTCCTCAGCTTCTCTGTTAGTCCCCTTTCTTCTCTGCTAAGCACTGAGAGGAGGAGGATGTCTGTGTCAGTTAAATGATCTAATCCTTGGCCCCTTCCTTCTCTCCCTCTGAAGGGCCTGGATCTGTCTCTCCGCTGCCCTCTCAAGGCTTTCTGGTGTCCTTCCCAGTTGGAGCCAGCTCTAGTAGTCTTGGAGCCTCAGGAAGAAAGCCATAACCTGGGCATGTTTGTGTGGGCCCAGGACTCAGGGATGCATCTATGAGGATGCAGAAATGGGCAGGGCAGCATTGTGAGGATGCTACAGAGGTGAGGGACAAGGGCTCTGGAGTCAGTCTAGCCTGACTTTGTGCAACCTTAAAAAAAAAAAAAGAAATGTGGTGCCTCAGTTTCCCCATCTGTAAAATGGGTATAACATTCACCTACCTCGTGTATGGACAGTGCCTCACACAGTGCTGAGCACATCCACATGTTCAATAAATATGCATCGGTACTAACCATGGGAACTTCAACTCCAGCTAAGGATCCTGACTGGAGAGCTATATGCACTAGGGTGGGTGGCTCCTACAGCAACTGCCTGTCACAGAGAGAAGGGATCCGAGGGTCTCAGGGAAGAGGTAGTCCTTGAGGGAACAGGTTATGGGAAGAAGGTGGCTAATATTTATTGATGTTATTTCTGTGGTTTTGGTGTTGGGGCCAGAGTCTGATCCAGGTTAAGTGACCATGCCAGAAGTATGCAAATGGGAGGATATGGGACAAGCATATGGGAGAGGCTGGCTGCATTTCAGATGAGGAAGACAGACAACCCACCTGGTGTTTCCGTAGCCACAAATTCCCTGTCCTTAACACAAAGCAATTTAACCCATACCCTGTTCCCCACCATGTTAGGTGGTGGCTAGACCCAGGCCTCGTTCCTTCCAACGGCACCATGTAACGGGGTCAGGGGTCTCAGAAAGACTACTGTATCCCAGGCCTTGATTCACCAGTCCACATGCAGACCCATGCTTACAGCCCCCCCGCCCCCCAAATCCTAGTCTTGGCCCCTCCCCTGCATATGCTGCCCAGGAGCAGCATTCTTGGAAGCCCCAGCCTCAGACATTTCAGACTTTATGTAGTCAGCCTCTCGGGACATGATGGGTACAACCTTTTCCTATTGGAAGCAGGTCAGTCCATATGTTGGGTCCCAGTGTGGGTCATAAGTTTTTCCTGTGTTAACTGACCTCAGTGGCCTAATGGAAAGTCCCCATAGAAGACTGCCTGACTGCCTCTCCATTCAAGTCAACATGGCGCTTGACCCAGGGCACCTCCCTTATCCCACAAAGCTGGTTCTGTGCTGAAACCAGTTAGCTTTTTAAGATGAGGTCTTCCTCTCTTGCCTGGACTCTTGTCTCCAGTGACCGTCCTGGGTGCTCCCCACTGTGCCCCGCACTCCTATTTTAAAGACTGAGAGAGCTTTGAGAAGTTGCTTAGGTTGTTGGCGTATTTTTTCATTTGCTTTGTGAGTGGTTGTTTGACTTCTGAGGTGTGGCAGACTCTGGGAATGTGTCCATGCGCAGATTAGACACTGGCCAGGAGCTTCCTTTGGACTGGGGGTGGGGTGGGGTGGGGTGGTGGCTGGAAGCAAGTTAAGGAGACTTGTAGGTAGTGGGAAGTGCTGAGGAGGGGTACTCAGGGTCAGTTTCACTTTAGGGGCGACTGCTGAGGCCCAGCCTCTGCACTGGCCTCTGAACCGCAGACAAGGGGATCCAAAAGGAACACTCCAAGGGAGAGTGGAGAGGCCTGGAGACAGGGAGGGGATGGGTGTGGCCCAGGGCTGCTGACTGACAGAGGTTGGACATACCCCCAGCTAACCCGCCAGGTAGGAAGGCAGGCAGTTCAGTCTTTTGTGTCTCCTGCACTCCCTGTGTGTTTGTGTACGTTGGGATCTCCCTGGATGGTAGGCAGGCTTGGAGGTGTTAAGCAAGGGAGTGCATTCCTTTGATGCTATTTTTAGAAAGGAGCTCTGGAGCATTTGGTTTGTACAGAGGAGCAGGTGGAACTGTTGCTCCTGAGCCTATCCAGCCTGCTCCCCTGGGTGTCTAGGGGTGGGACCTATTTGTTTTCTGGATCTGTTCCACTTGGCAGCCAGGCAAAAGGCAAGAGAGAGTGGACTGGGCATGGCCACCCGTGTCACTGGGCCCGTGAGATGGGCAAGGGTCCCCAAAGTCCTGGGGATAGAGAGCCCTCCATCCTGGGAGTGGAAACCTTCTGGTGTTATCTTGTTAGCAGGAAACACCAGAGACCGCAGAAGGGATAGGTGAGAGGTCTTCTGCCTCACAGGGTCTGACACTGATGGAGCAGATTGTGCCAACAAAGTGTCCCAGGAATGGAAAGAATGTGCCCTGACTCCACCCCCACACAAAAAACCCCCACAAAACAAAAACCCAAACAAATGAATTAACACACAGAGAGAGAGAGAGAGAGAGAGAGAGAGAGAGAGAGAGAGAGAGAGAGAGCACTTGTATGTGTACAAGTGGCTGTGTCCTAGACCTCTGCAATAGACCTTGTGTCCCTAGTCTATGGAGCACCCAGTCTTTCCCAGGCTGGGAACTGAGTCAGATGGCAGAGGTTGGAGGACTGAGGGAAGGCAGTGACAGGAGGGAGCTCCTGAGACCCTGGGGCAGTGTAACTCCTCTCTGGCCACCCAGGCACAGAAGAGAAACAGAAGAACAGTGGGAGCATTCCCCAGGGTTTCTACCCAGTGGCCACCTGGGTCTGACCCCTGACGAAAACCCATTAGAGCTAAGGTAGCAGGGATCAGTGGCACCTTGGATAACCTATCTTACAGGTCAGAAAGAAAACGACCTTTCCCCCCAAAGACTTGACTCTGTGTAGACTGTTGATATGCCCAGCCAGGCACCTAGCTGCACAGCTATAATCCCCTCCCCCCCCCCAACCCCAGGAGAAAATTGAGACCATCATGGACTACACAGTGAAGCCTAATCTCTGAAATAAATTTCTTTAATAAGTGTCTGGAACTTGGCTTTTGTATATATACTTAGTGAATTAGAAAGGGCACAGGTATGCACGTGCCTTCCTAGAGAGCCAGAGCCCAGGCCACGGGGAATGGTGGCTTTTTTTTACGCTCACAGATGTCTAATATTCAATTTTAAGGTTTTTGTAATTTTTTTTTAATGTAAACCCCCTTCATCACATCTTCAGTAAAGTCTGCTACAAACACAGATGTCTGTGCTCATGTGGTTTCTTTATGCAGGAATGGAGTTCTGTGCCTGCTACAGAGCACACAGCCCAGCGGTGTGCATAGGGCAGGTGCGCTCTGGAGCACACACCCCAGCGGTGTGCACAGGGCAGGTGTGCCATGGAGCACACAGCCCAGCAGTGCACACTGGAGCACACAGCCCAGCAGTGTGCATAGTGCAGGTGCTCAGGAGCACACAGCCCAGCAGTGCACACTGGAGCACACAGACCAGCAGTGTGCATATGGCAGGTGCGCACTGGAGCACACAGACCAGCAGTGTGCATAGTGCAGGTGCTCAGGAGCACACAGACCAGCAGTGCACACTGGAGCACACAGACCAGCAGTGTGCATATGGCAGGTGCGCACTGGAGCACACAGACCAGTGCTATGCATAGGGCAGGTGCTCACTGGAGCACACAGACCAGTGCTATGCATAGGGCAGGTGCTCACTGGAGCACACAGACCAGCGGTGCGCATAGGGCAGGTGTGCACTGGAGCACACAGACCAGCGGTGCATGTAGGGCAGGTATCACTGGGACAGACCCTGCTGAGCCAAGCCTATGGGAGCAGGAACCGAACTCAGTGCTGAAGAGTTAGAATACTCTTGAAAAGGGCACCCTAGGAGACTGGCCAAGGCCCCACAGCACTACCGGGCACCTTACTCAGATCAGCTGCTCTACTGTGCTAAACTGGTTTCCAGTTGAGAGAGGCCTGGTGCAGAAGCCCCACCTGCACCTGCTGCACTCTCTCCCTTCGCTCCCGGTCCTGAGCAGGGATGCAGGAGGCCTTGCCTGGGTGACTGTGCCTGCCCTTCAGTGGACACCTTCCTCCCTGGGCCAGACTCAGGAAGGACAGCAGATCTTATTTGGGTTGGGGACATGACCGAGAGGAGAGTTGGGGCTGAGAAGAGAAGCTGTGGTCAGCCCGGTGCTGAGATGTGGTGCGTATTGGGCAGGAAGAGAAGAAGCAGGGGTGTGATTTGTTCTCAGTGGTAAAGGAAAGGTTTTGGGGTCAGGGGAGGCCAGCTGCTGCTGTTCACAGGGAGATGGAGTTGAGGATGGAGAAGTGAACACTTACAATAAAGACCCCTGTCTCCTTTTCAAATAACAGGACTAGACCCCTCTGTTTTGATAGACGCATGGTCACTCAGAAAAGAACTACATTTCCCAGCTTCCACTGCAGTCCAATGTGGTTATGTTTGGCCAGTGGAGGTAAGCAGAAGTAAGATTTCCAGGAGTGACCAAAAAGGGAGGGGCACGCTCTTTATTCTAGGGAATTGTAGGGAGTGTGATGTACCGGCTGGATGTAGTGTGACTATGTAGCAGTGTAGCTACATTGGATTCTGAGATGACCTTAGACTGGCAACTTCTCAGGACATAGCAGAAAGACTGCTCTAATGGATTTCATGTGAAATACATTTTCCATGTTTAAGTCATTTCATTATGGAATGACCCAATATTGTTTTTGGAATTAGCAGTCAGACTTAATTCTAATCTATAACAATATTCAAATCTGGTAACAAATTTGGAGGCAACACAGTTAAGGCAAAAGGAGATGATACTGATGGTGATGATGAAGATGATGCTGATGGTGATGATGATGATGATGACAATGACGACGACGAGGATACCTACTTACACCTTTTGAGACAAAACTTGCCACCTTGTCTCAGCCTTCCAAAGGCTTCCATTACAGACACCGCCACCTCGCTCTGCTCCTCCTTGCACTTTACAGTTCACAAAGCCCTTCTAAAACATTCTCTAGCTTGATGTCCACAGCAGCACTGTGCTCCTGCAGACATTCTTTTCACGGATGAAGAGGCTGGGAGATCAGTGACTAACCTCAGCTGGCATTATCGCCTCAGTGTGTAATGTCCCTACAGGCCCGTGTGTTTGAACACTTGGTCCCCAGCTGGTGGCGCTGTTCTGGAAGATTACAGAGCCTTGTTGGCAGTCACATCCTAAAGTCAAGGCTTGAAAGGTTACAGGCTAGCACAATTCCATCCCAAGCTCGCTGTGTCCTGGTCTAGAGGTAACTGAGCTGTGCCACCAGCTCCACCATCCCTGGCCTGAGCAGTTCCTGTTACCATATCTCCCACAACATCCTGAGTTCCCTCAAACCACACCTTGCTTCTCTTTGGTGTTTTATCACAGTGGCCAGAAAACTTATGTACCTGAAAAATACACTGCAGACCTTCTGCCTCCCTTGGCGCCTCAGCCAGCGCTCATGGAAAGCAGGTGGGCTGATCCTGGGTGGTCCAGCTTTGCCTGAAGCTGAGTGAGAGACTGGAAAAGCCAGAAAGGATACAGTGTAGAGGTAGGACTAGTTCAGTTGTGGAGCACTTGCCTGGCACATGTGGCCGTGACTTGCTTCCAGGAAAACAAGACAAAAAATTAAAGCAAGATGAAGAAAGCTTTTTTGGTTTTGTTTTTTTGTTTTTGTTTTTTGTACAGCAATCACCTTGTGGGTAAAGTAATTCCACTCTTGTAAGGATGATATGGTGGCCAGGAGGCTGCGGAGCTCTAAGAGAAGGCAATAGCAGATGACGGGCTCCACTGGAGGGAAATGTGTTTGCCGGCTGGTAGGCTCGGGAGCCCATTCTAGAAGGAAGCAGGAGTCCTCAGATGTTAGCCCGAGTCTGCTGAGTGTCCTGCGACCTTTTATTGATTGATTTATTTTTTTCAGGCCAAGCTGGGAGTTAGAACTTTGCCACAATATTTTCATTCTGCCTTTTTCCTTTAGTTCCATTGTTTTGAGTCAGGATTTCACATAGCTCAGGTTGGATTCAAACTCACAATTTAGCTGAGGATGACCCTTTCAAAGATTGGGATTATAAATATATGTCACCACCCTTGCTTTCAGTGACAACTTCGCGGACTTCTTTCCAGTCTTTCTTGAAATCCATCTCTGAGTCCTGCCAGCAACACTGGGGCAGGTGTATGCCAGCTCTTTGGTGACAGTGCCCAGAGTCCCAGTCCTGGCTTCAGGCTGCTTACCCAGGTTCACTCCCCTTACAGACAGCCAAAGGTCTTCTACCTCCACATACTGTTTTTCCAGATTCTGCTCTGGGAAGCAAGAAGACCAGAAATCCCATTCTGTCCACCCCCCTCCCCGCCCCCATGATCCCTGTAACCTTGACTCGCCCACCCCAGCTTGGCTCTGGAGGAACATTAAAGCAAGCCTCGAATGCCTGCTCAGAGGAGGCCTGGGCCCCTCCCAGCTGTGATCTGCCCACTCGCTCTTTCTCTTCATCTCTCTGGTCTGGGATTCCTGGCTGTGCTCCCTGGCTTTGATATTTGCTTCTGAGTTCTCTGGTTTGGCAACTCACCACATTCCCCTGTAGCTTTGGGGGCCTCTGAATTTTGTTGGTCAGCCCTCTGCTGTGTCCCCTGCTCTAATTTTATGTACCCACTTGGCCCTTCATGAGGAACATTCTCTCTGGTTGGGCTCTGCCAAATCCTACGGCTAAGCTAGGATTGGAAGTGGTCTTGCAGTGGCCTGTGGTACCCTAGTTCTGCCCCTGGCCCTAGTTGACCCTTGAGGGAGACACACACACACAAGGCACATCCCATAGCCCTCTCTGATTGTTCAGGAAGGCTCTACTCTCTCTAGCTGCTAAGGATGTGGCTGAGAAGAAAACCAAAGCCCCTGCCTGCCCTCAAAGAGCATTTGCGTGAAAGTCACAAAGTCTAGCCTATTAACTCTACTCACAAATGGCTGTCATTTGAATCCACCCCCTTGTGGTCTGCTCTCTATTAGAAGACAGGGACACACAATCAGCAATGACGTGAGCCAGGAACAATAGCAGTCCTAAGAGCTTAGATGAAGGCCCAGCTGTTGTGCCCCATGGTCAGTGATGGGATTGAGCTGAGAGCCATTCCTGACTTTGTTACCTGGTGAGAAAGAGCCTGTGGAGCCCCAGGTGGTCACTGGGGAAGAGTGGCCACTTCTGGGTAGGACTTGCACCTGCGCCCTGGGAACTCCTTGGAGCTGTAAGGTCTTGCTGCCCAGTTTTGGGATTTTACCCTGGCAGGTGACTCCTAAGCATGTTGAAGTTTGAGAAGTCACTGGGCTGGACTTTTTCACCAAGTGCAGAGGCAGCTTCACTCCCAGGCTACGACGATAATCTTTGGTGATTTCTTCTTGTCAGTGGAGCAGGCATTTGGGAGGGAATACAAGAGCCTTCTGTCCCTGGGAAAGGTCTGCAGTCAAACACCATAGTTATTGCTATGAAATTACTTTTTCCTTTTAGGAAGAGATAGCAGGAGCTGGAGAGATGACTCCGTGGCTAACAGCACTTGTTGCCCTTGCAGAGAACCTAGTTCAGTTCCCAGCACCTGCTTGGCGCCTCTCAGCCACCTGTAACTCCATTTTCAGGGGATCAAGTCATCTTCTTCTCACCATGGGCACTGTATGCATGTGGTGCACAGGCATGCATGCAGGAACACACACACAGAGAGAATAAAAGTAGTAAGAAATATCTTCTAAAAGATAACAATAAAAAATGAATGTAAGAAAATGAAATTCCAAGGAATTACTTTGACATATAACCTTTTTTGCTTATTTTTCTGTGACAGAATCTTGCAATGTCGCTTACCTGAGCTAATTCATGATTCTAATTCTCCTGCCTCAGTCTTCAGTGTGCTAGGCATATAGTACCATGCTTTGCTACACATAATCTTTTCAACTGTCCACATTTCAAAAAATAATATCATATGTATGAGTATTCTGCCTTCATGTTCGTCTGTGTACCAAATGCATGCAGTGCCCACAGAGACCAGAAGAGGGCATCAGATACCCTGGAATTGGAGTTACAGATAGTTGTAAGCTGATATTTGGGTGCTGGGAATCAAACCACAGTCATCTGGAAGAACAGCCAGCGCTCTTACCTACTGAGCCATATCTCCAATCCCCTTTCCTTTTTAAAAAGAAACTCTTACTCCATTGCCCATGTAGGTCTCATTCTCTTGAGAATTAAACAAAAGGCAACAGGTCTGACTCTGATGTATCGCTTTGTAACCTAAAATGATCAGGAGTATTTTAAATGTCCAAAGAGAAGTTTTTTGCATGGGAAAGAATACTTGAAGATCTTTGTCTAGTTACTTATTTTGAACAATTAAAGGACTAGTTTTGTTGGGTTCAGCTTGCACATCATGTTACTTTGTGTATCAAGCTGGTGTTTTTACATTGTCTCCTTCCCTTGCTCTTTGATTAATGCTCAGTTACCTCACTGGTCCTCTCAGTGTTTAATATCACTTACAGGCTTAATTAAATTAGCTTAGACTATTTAAAATAACTAAACATCTGGGCATGGTGGATCATGGCTGTAATTCCAGCACTGGAAGACTAATGAGTTAGTTCTACACCAGCCTTGACTACAGTGTCAAATCCTATCTCAAAAATCAAAACGAACAAAAATTTAACAAAAGAAAGAAAAATATGAAATTTAGCATTTTAAACATTTACTATCTAACCTGTCATCTTGGGGTTTTATTGCTATGAAGAGACACCATGACCAAGGCAATTCTTATAAAAGGACAGCCTTTTATTGGGGCTGACTTACAGGTTTAGAGGTTCAGTCCATTATCATCATGGCAGGAAGCATGGTAGTGCACAGGTAGACATGATGCTGGAGGAGCAGAGTTCTACATCTTGATCTGAAGACAGCCAGGAGGAGACTGGAATTTTACTTTGAGTTGAACTTAAGCATAGGAGACCTCAAAGCCCACCCCCACAGTGCCACACCTACTCCAATAAGGCCACACCTACTCCAACAAGGCCACACCTACTCCAACAAGACCACACCCACTCCAATAAGGCCACACCTACTCCAATAAGGCTACACCTACTCCAACAAGGCCACACCCACTCCAATACCACACCTCCTAATAGTGCCATTCCCCATGGGCCAAGCATTCAAACACACGAGTCTACAGGGACCAAACCTATTCAAACCACCACACCTGTCTAAAGCTGACTTGAAAATCTAACAAAATCTTCGACATTCAACATTTAACACTAAATTAACTTAATACTAATCAAGTTTTGAAATAATTTTAGGAAAACAGTGCTATTGCCAAATATGCCAATTAATTTGAAAATTTAGAGAAAATAGACAAATTCTTAGAAAATATAACCTACCAAAAGCAAATAGAGGGGGAAAGGAGCATTTATATAGATAACTACTAGAGAGTAAATAAGGAGTTACAGTGTTTCCCCCAAAAGAAAGCACCAGAAACAGGGTATTTTTCTAGTAAGTTCTGCCATACATTCAAGAAACATGAGTCCACTGAGAGAATAGCTCATTGGTAAAGCCTGTGTGAGATTCTGAGTTCATTCCTAGGAACACACACACACACACACACACACACACACACACACACACACACACAGTGAAGGAGGGAAACAAAGTCAGACGCATGGATCCAAATTACTGCAAATCTCCTTCGAGTAAACAACCCCAGGAGATTTTACCAGACTGGGAATCTTTGATGCTAAAACAGAAAAGTAAAAGCTAGGTGTAGGGTTACATGATTATAATCTCAGCAATGTGGAAGCTGAGGCAGGAGAATCTTAAATTCAAATCCCGTCTGGGCAGCATAGCAAGATTAAGGCCAACAAAGACTACATAACAACACCCTGCTTCAAACAAACAAACAAACAAACAAAAAAAGTAGAAAAATAAAGTAGGGGAAAGCCAGGAACATGTCGATGTGATTCAATAAAACATTCAAACGTAGAACAAAATCTGACAATGGTTTAAGAAAAAGCAGAATCACGGCCACGTTCCAGCTCTTCCTAGGACCCAAAGCTGATCTTGTTAGATTAAAAGGGAGAATGTTACAGTTGTCTCAAAGGACATAAAACCTGGAAAGAATATAAACATCCATTAATAATTTAAACAAAACAAAAACAAAGTCTCTCTAAGTAGGATTGTAAGGGACATTTATTGACCTACTAAAACCTACAGTAGGTGGAGAAATAGCCAGAAGATTCCTTTCAACATCAGGAAGCAGAGATGAGGTCTGTGCTTTCCACGAGGTTAAGCACCCTTGGAGAGGTACTAGCCAGAACAGCCAGTCAAAGGAACACAACAAGTCTAAGAACTAACAACATTGTTCTGCTGGACTTGAACCGTGAAAGAGAAGGTACAGAGAAGGTGCTATGGGTCTGGGGTCCTTCAGAGATTCATCAGTCTGACTCAAGTTTTGCTTTCAGTAAATAAGAGGCTTTTTTTTTTTTTATTAAAAGAAGACTGACCAGGACCAACCCAGAGAGAATTCTCTAGATAAGACCCAGGCTATTGTTAGCTAAAGGATTGTACAGGCCAAACATACAAAGTTACAATTTTGGGAAGCCAAAGTAATTCATATCCTGTCTGGGTGTAGGCAAGGCTTGATTTTGTGACATGTCCAGCAGGTACCTCTGCCATCTAAGCAAGCAGCAAGATTTGTACAAAAGCAGAACTTAGCAGTTCGCCTGTTTAATCTGTGACCCATCACTTTGCAGGAAAAACTGAGGCACTGAAATATTTTGCAACAATCAGCAATTTTTGAAGAGGAGCTCAACTGCACCAGGAAGTGGTCCATCTCAGGCTACCTGACAGGGTACATTCAAGACAGAGTAATTTCTTCACGGCTTATACAAGCTAAAACAATTTTGGTTTTACAAGCCTAGCACAATAAATTTATCCTCTAAATATAATGTCCACCATCCCAAAGGCAGCCCCACCAGGTTATTCAGTGATATAAGACCAATGTGGTAATTTGAATTTTTTTCTTGGTATGGGAACAAATCCCTCCAAGGTGTAATTAGAAAGAGAAAGAAGACTGGTACAAACAAAATGACACCTGGGGAAATAGCAATCATAAGAAATTCAAACCTTTTACAGAAAAAAAAAAAGAACAGCTTTTATCCTTCCAGTAAAACATTGGTATAAATATACTTGCACAATTTGTTAATATTTGCAGTGGAAAAAAAACCAAACAATATGTGTCTCAACTCTTTTTATCATATTTTTGTAAAAATATCTCCATACTTTTGAAGGTAGATCGAAGAGCTGCTCAAGGGGCCAGAGATAGATCAGTGGTTAAAGTACTTGCTGATTAATCATGAGGCTTAGAGTTCAGATCCCAGGGCCCACTGAAAACACACACCTCTGTAACTCCAACTCCAATGAAATTATTCCTACAGTTCGCTAGGAAGGAGTTCAGGGCTTGTGTTATTGCTAGGATTGTAACTGCAGTAGTGATGTATCTTTCTCAATGGATCCTATAGACAATGGTGAGATTTTATTTATTCTCTTTGGGCAATGTGTTGATCCTCAGTGAGTTGGTACCAGTTGCGGGAGTTTCCTCCAATACTGAAACATTGAACCATTCCACCCTTCATTCACTCAGACAGGAAAGACAACTCAAAAGCTCTCAAAATGGTCCCTGAAACTGATCAGATTCACTAGGCTTCTTCCCTGCCAGAGAGCAATAAAAGCTGAGAGTCCTTCTCAGATGGAAGGAAGCTGAGCTGCAAAGAAGACTCTATCAGCTGTCTAGAAGAAGTTTAGACCAACTGAGGCACCTGGAAAGGACATTCTCCAGCCTGTTGAGCCATCTACAGACTGTGCAGTTTCTCCAGATTCTCAGCTTTTGTGAGCTGTCACCCATACTGGGTGGGCTTTTGAGATGCAGCTGTCTTTGAGTCATTTCTGCTTCTGTAAGTAACCCTTCACCCATATTCCTATAAGTAACCCCAATTAAATGTATCGGTTCACCAAGTAGGACTTCGGTGGTATGGGCACCACTTTGGTCTGTCCTGGGTTCCTTATCCAGGGGAGAAAAAAGTTTTGTCACACAGCAGTACCTACTAGGTTTTATAACTGTAAAATTCTATTTATTCTTTGTAATTAGCAAGCATATTGTGTGTGAGAAGATATTTTGAAGGGCACTTATATTTTGAAGGGCACTTATATTTCTATAATTGACCATGACGGGACAGTTTCCTAAAAGACAAATGTACTAGTCAGGACCAACTGAACTATGCTGAGGTAACTCTGTGCTCTGCGAAAGGGAACTGAGATATGTATCAATTCATTCAAACTTCCCTCTTGGGCAAGGGAGCGCTTTGAAATCCTGGACCCAGTTGGGGTTGGGGAGGGCTTCCACCCTCCAAAAACGTTGATTTGCGTTCTTTCAGGTGACATCACAACCAGCTATGGAACCTTGAAGGCTGTGACTAGGGGCAACCCCCTGAGTTAGACATCATTCGTGAGGTTACCTCCGATGTGTTAGCTACTAGGTTTAGGCCTGGTGTCTTACTAGTGATTAACTAGGACGATCAGTCCGATTTCGAAGTTTTGGGTATTTAGCTGGTTACAGCGCCCAAGAAGGATACTTCTGAGGAAGTATTCTTAAAACTCCTCGGAGTTTCCCAGGGTGGATCCTGACTGCCAACATCTGACTATTCACCAATCGGTTTCCTTTGACCCTGCGGTTCAAAGAGCCTAATAGGTTTCCGACCTTGGACCAACCATCTACTGTACTTCAGACATCAGGGTAACAACCCCCAAGAGGACCCACCCGAAGCCAGGCATACGGTTGCTTTCGCTTGGAAATCAGAAAGGCAGTACTATACCGGAGCCAACACCCTCGAAAAAGCAATCCAAGCAGTTCTCCATGTGGCAACCTAAACAGCCTGGGGTGGAGATGAAGCCCGAAGCTTCAGGAAAAGGTCGAAAACGGAAACACCAGGATGAAAGTGGGACAGCGAAAGAGTCTGAAGCTTTGGGACAAGGTCCAAAAAGGAAATGCCAGGATGGAACCGAGATGGTATTTCAAGAGCCTGGCAAGGCTCAGAAGAAGACCCCTCAGGAGCATCAAGACCTAGAGCTTCAGAGAGACGAGCCGAGCAAGGGTCAGGTGCGGAAACCCCAGGAAGAGAGTCGAAGACAACTAAAACCCCTAGGGTATACCAAAGGTCCTCCAGAGCAGGCTGTAATGGAGAGAAAGTCTGCTGATGGTTGCAAGGGTCGTAAGCGGCCCTATTCCGTCACGGAGGAAAACGAACAAAGCCCCCCAAAGGAAAAGTACGGAAGGTTGCTTCTAGACCTTCAATGTGACCATCATGTGAGGTCTTACCCACACAGGCCTTACCCAATCCTTACGAACACCTCGAAGATCAAGGGGGGCATGGCAGGGCACAGTGATGGATCAGAAACAACTCAGAGAGATCGAGAACCACCAACTGTTGTTGCCATAAAAGAATGTGTCTCACCAGACAAGAGAGAGAAGAGGTGTTCAGAGGAGAAATCTGTTACACAGAAGAAAGGTGGTGTAAACCTTGAAGGAAGAAGGGGAAACAGCTTGGAGCCTGACTTACGGGGAACACCCGCTCAAATCATCCTGGATAATGGCGACAGCGATAGGTTACTCCCCAACAAGATGGCAGTACTTGCGGCAGAGAAAAAACCTCTCACAGACCAAGAAAGGGGCAGAGAAGTGGATCAAATCCTTGATATTACAGAGGATATGGAGAAGGAAATTAAGAATGCATTGGGTCCAGGACCCCAAGAGGAAATCTTAAGTAGCAGATTCAAGTTACAAATCACCCGAGGAGATATCCGGACCCTTCAGAACGGTCAGTGGCTCAATGATGAGGTCATCAATTTCTACTTGAATCTTTTGGTTGAGAGAAATGAAAAGCAAGGCTACCCGGCTCTTCATGCATTTAGCACTTTCTTTTACCCCAAGCTAATGCATAGCGGTTACAGTTCCGTGAAAAGATGGACCCGAGGAATCAATCTCTTTGAAAAAGAACTTATCTTGGTGCCTATTCACCAGAAGGTACATTGGAGCCTGGTGGTAATCGATTTAAGAAAACGAAGTATTGTATATCTCGATTCAATGGGACAGACAGGGAAGACTATCTGTGAGACCATCTTCCAATATTTACAAAATGAGAGCAAGACACGAAGGAACATCGAGCTGAACCCTCTGGAGTGGAAGCAATACAGTATGACACCAAAGGAGATTCCTCAGCAACTGAATGGGAGCGATTGTGGAATGTTTACTTGTAAATATGCAGATTACATCGCTAGAGACCAACCTGTGACCTTTTCTCAGCGGCATATGCCCACCTTCCGGAAGAGGATGGTATGGGAAATCCTGCACAGTCACTTGCTGTAACAACATCCGCTTCGTTGCTATGGTCCCCACCCCTGTACTTTTCCATCGATGTTTCTAATATACCTCAAGTAGGATGAGTTGAAGAGATTTAAAACAGGTACTGAGCTGTCTGACTGGATGAAGCCCACTCTCTTCAATATAGTCCTAACGTGGGATGTGGGACTGCCGTCCTAACGCCATCTCTAGGATGCATGCAACTACTACAAGCTTAGAAACTGCTGCTGTCCAACCCACAAGAGACCACGTGCTCAAGAAATACTGTTTTAATGCCGGATTTAGTCAATGAATTGGTGGTTTTTTTGTTTGTTTGTTTTGTTTTTTTGGGTTTTTTGTTTTGTTTTTTTTCGGGTTTTTGTTTGTTTGTTTTTTGTTTGTGGTTTTGGTTTTGTTATTTTGTGTTTTTGTTTGTTTTTCGGTTTTGGTTTTTGCTGGTTTTTTGTTTGTGTTTTGGGTTTTGTTTTTTGTTTTTTGTTGTCATTTTGGTTTTTGGTTTTTGGGTTTTTTTTTTGTTGTTTGTTGTTTGTTTGTATATTGTGTTTTTTGTTGTTGTTTTTGCTTTTTGTGGTTTTGGCTGTTGTTTTTTGTGTTTTGTGTTTTGTTTTTGTTTTTTGTTTGTGTTTTTGTTTTGTTTGTTTATATTTTTGGTTTTTTGTTGTTTGTCTATATTTTTGTGTTTTTTTGTTGTTGTTTTGTTTGTCTATATTTTTGCTTTTTTTGTTGTTTGTTGTTTTTTTTTTTTTTTTTTTTTTTTTTTTTGTCTTTCTGCCCCTGCCCCACTGTTTTCCTTAACTCACTTGCAAACCTTGACCATTGTCATTTTCCAATCTTCTAGTCCTTGTTTGAACTGTCTATTTCCAAAAGGAATCCCCATCATGGTGCCATTCCCTACTGAAGACCAAGAAGGACATCAGCAGGAAGAGGCAGAAGCTGTTCACTAACACCTCTAATGCTGGAGTTGTATGCTGTTAAATTGAAGCTGAGGGTTGTGGTGGTGGTTTTTTTTTTTTTTTTTTTTTTTAAAGCTTGAAAATAGTATAAGAAATTTTCATGACTTGCACAGACTGGTGCTGTTCTGAACCACCGCGCTCTACTGGACTTGTACAGGATGTAGAACTGCGGCCAAACGACTGACTGGACTCCGGAACTATTAAGAGAAGCACCCTGGTCACTTAAAGACTCAATTCTTTCCCAGACCTGCCTTAGTTTGGGAAGTTGATTTGAAGTAACTGTAATGGCAAATGTCCATTTTTATCTCAGGTCTACTGAATACAAACCCCATCTCGGGATGCATTGACTTTTTTTTTTTTTTTTTGAAAAGTTCTATTCAATTTAAATTTTTTTCTTAAAAAGTTTTGGTATATATTAAGATGAAATTGAGTTTTTTTTTCTCATTAGATTAACATTCCCACTGTGGAAGTCTGGGATTTAGTATTTAGGGTTGATATGGCCAGTTATACAATAACCTATTTTACATGAGATAGTTTGTATTTAACTTTTCTATTCATTTTCTTATGGTTGTGTTTATGCAATTTTTACTTAATAAAGTTTAAAGTTATTTAAACATTTCCCAAGATCTGGTGTCTCCTGTTTCTTTTATGGTGTAGCAATAAAACCTGGATTGTGTGGTGAAACCTGAAAAGCAGGTGCTGAGGGCGTGACTCATCAGTTTAAGCCTTAGATACATTGTGCGCATCAGTGATTTGTTAGTTCTGTTCTAGGCCTCTGCAATGGAGTTAGAATGTTCCAGAGAGCACCTGCTCTTTTATCTTGGGTTGTAGAGGGAGAATATATGTGGAGCTTAGTTGAGCAATGTCCAGCTGAGCTGTAGAGCGGTAGTGATGGACAAACGTATCGATGTACACAGGGGCACTTGTCATTGAAGCTACTCTGCATTACTGTAAATGGGAACTCAGGCAGGTCCACTGCTCACCCTACCACAGACTGAGACTGACCCTGGAAAAGCAAACAGTGTCTTCATCGTTTTGCCCAGAGTTAGGGAGAGAAAATGTCTCAATTCTCTTTTGTCTATAGAAGTTTGAGGGTGTATAGAAAAGACAGCACAGAGTTGGGGGGATGGCTCAGTTGGTAAAGTACTTGCCAGTAAGTGAGAGGATCCAAGTTACACCCAGAGCCCCATTAAGATAAACCATGATGGGTAGCCACAAGACACCAGAGCCCAGGTCCTTACAGCAGAGTGGTCTTCCGTCTCATCTCTTTCCTCCAGCCCGCCTCCTTCCTTGGGAGTATGTGTTTTCCTATCAGTTTTCCTTGCTTTTTCTGCAATAGAAGTCTCTAATCGATTCTTTGAGGACAGAAGATTCTAGAAATCCTCCAGGGAGTCTTCTGAACCTTGTTATCGAGTATCCACGGTGTCTATTTTCAAATGCATTATGTTTGCTTTTCCAAGGAGCATCACATGACCTGGAGAGATGGCTGAAAACCTGAAGCTCGGTGGTAAATGGGACGGCTTACCCACTTATGATGTGTGAGTCCGTGTGTTCAGTCCTCAGCACCTGCAAAAGGAAGAAAAACGAGAGTTTGGAAGGGTAACACATACATATTTGAAGGAAGGTTTTTCAATGTCCAACTGGTAAATTAATAAAAACAACAAACTAAAGTCTAATACAAGAAAAATACAACATGTCAATAAACAGACCATCTAATACATAAGCACTTGATAAAAGAAGTAAAGTTACAAATGGGAGTGGGGTTGCTGATCTGGAGAGATAGATCAGCAGTTAAGAACACTGACTGACTGCTTTTCCAGAGGACATGGGTTCAATTCCCAGCACCCACATGGCACAGCTAGATGTCTGTACCTCTAGTTACAGGGGATCTGACACCCTCACAGAGACATACATGCAGGCAAAACACAAATCAATGCTCATAAAATAAAAATTATAATTAAAAGGGGCTAATCATAAAATATTAAGAAACCACTCAGTTATCAAGAAAACTCCAGAATAAATGTGTGTCTACACAAAACAGCATTCATTGCAGAGAGATTTGAGCTATGTTTAAAACTAAAATGAATGAGGAAATTACAAAGAGAAAGGCCCAAGAGCTTCGGAAGCAGAAAAACACATCAGAAATAACAAGGAAGAGAGATTGCGACATTTGGTGCTGTTTAGAAATTTAAAATTGATGTATATTGGAAGACAAGCATGCACACCTTCAGTCCCAGCAGAGGTAGGCAAATCAGAGTTCAAGGCCAGCCTGTCATACAGAGGGAGTCTCAGGGCAGCAAGAGCTATACAGAGAGACCCTGTCTTGAAAAATAAAACAAAAACCAAAAAACCAAAAGGCATGGAACTAAAGAGCAAACAATATCAAAATTCATAGCAATTGTGACTGAAAAAATCTCTATTGTCATATAGTGAGGATAGAGAGCCCACAGAAGTCAATGAAATGCTAAGAACTTCCCCTCCCCGAGAAAATGAACAAAAAGACACAATTTACAAGTAATAGGCAAATAGCCAATAAGCATGGGAAAAATACAAACAAAACTGGCATAAAGCAATGCTTTTCAACCTATCCACAGATAAAAGTTCTCAAACGATTCAAAAAATCTGTAGATTTATTTTCTGTGTAGAAGTGTGCTGGCTGCACGTGTGTGTGTGTACTACTGGGATGACCACTACCCTCAGAAGTCAGAAGAGGTGCTGATCCCTTGAAACTCGAATTATGGTGTAGTGGCTATTCCTGATTGTCAACTTGATTATATCTGGAATGAATTATAATCCAGAATTAGAAGGCTCACCTGTGATCTAGATCTTGAGACTGGAAGACACAAGTTTCAGGTATGGTGGTACGCACACCTCTAATCTGGGCCATATCTGCTGCTGGAGATCCACATAAGGACATTGGAAGGAGGAAGATTCAATCTTCTTCACCT
>CM052700.1:19331754-19345585 GCA_028551405.1 Uromys caudimaculatus
GTAAGTTTATAAATGTGTTTGCGATTGAATGAGGAATACGTATATCATGTTAAGCGTATTTATGACCTTGTTATTGTTTCATGTGGATATGAGGTATTATTTGTGTCAAGTTGACAAGGGGTGGATTGTAGTGGCTATTTCTGATTGTCAACTTGATTATATCTGGAATGAATTATAATCCAGAATTAGAAGGCTCACCTGAGATCTAGATCTTGAGACTGGAAGACACAAGTTTCAGGTGTGGTGGTGTGCACACCTCTAATCTGGGCCACACCTGCTGCTGGAGATCTACATGAGGACATTGGAAGGAGGAAGAATCAATCTTCTTCACCTGCGAGCCTTGTGGGACTAAGCGACTGCTAGATCCTCCGGTTTTCATTCACAGCTACTGCTGACCATTGTTGGGGAGTTTGACTACAGACTGTAAGTCATTAACAAATTCCCTTACTATATAGAGACTACATGTAAGTTCTGTGACTCTAGAGAACCCTGACTAATACATATGGGCAGCTGCCATCTGGTCCCCAGGTTCTGGGAATCAAACCTGGGTCTTGGGCAAGAGCCACAAGTGATCTTAGCTGTTGAGCTAACTCTCCAACCCCCACAAGTAAACAGTTTTCAAAGGATACGCTTGAAAATGCTGAGCAAAGGGACTGGGGATATAGCCTAGTGGTAACATGCTTGTCTTGCATGCACAGAGCCCTGGGATTGATCCTCAGCACCCATGAACCAGGCATGGTTGTGCGTTCTTACAAATCCAGCCCCGGGAGGCAGGGTAGGGAGATCTCAAGTTCAAGGCAATCCTCAGTTACACAGTAAGTCTGAAGCTAACCTGGAGTACATGTGATTGCATCTCTCTGAGTTTTTTCCACCAGCAACAATACTGCTATGAGCCCACAGATCTGAAGTCAGTAGTGCCAGGAGCTGGAAGACAAGAAGGATATTTTTACAGAAAACATAAATGGCACAACTGTGTTCTGATACCACAAAATAATTTAAATTGAGGTTATTTCTCATACTCTGTATCGCCAATGCCATTAACACTCATTAGAGTATTAGAGGTGTCTAATATTTAAGGTCCTGGCTATACCCCATGCCAAATGGCAGAGAAAGGACATCTGGATTGTTGGACTGAAGGACCCTTGTTCATAGCACATCTTTGTGAGCCAAAAAGCTGTCAGGGTGTTCCAGTAACCAAGAAACAGCTGGAAGCTTGCTGATGTCTCTATTCCCAGGATAAGTCCCAGAAAGCCTCTCCATTGAAACCAAAGACTGCAATGTTATTAATAGCACAGTCTGTGCAAAACAGCACCGAGACCTGGCAGCTTAAGAGACCCACGGATGGTAGCTTAGGTGGGTCACCGAGCTGTAGCTTGAAAATGCTCGTGGGCACACCACTCCACAGGGAGCGCGTGGCAGACAGCCAAATGCGGTAAGAAGGTGAAGCTTCCAAAGAATTGTATTGCAGAGGCTTCTGATCTTTCATGGGACACCTCTTCATGTTCACGTGGTGTGCCATTCGATGGAGCTGGCCGTCAGTGACGGCAATGTCGTCTTTGCAAGAGCAAAGTGAACCTGCCAATGGAGTCATGAAGTTACAGTTATGATTTCAGTGCTCCAAGAAGCTTGGCAGGGGCCTCTGCAATGGACTCAGTGCCTCATCCTTTTGAAATATTCCATCATGAGTTTTGTTAAGGCCAGGTGATGATCTGGGCAGTGATCATTACCGGGCCTGAAAAACCAGCCCACTCCTGGCCATCAGTGGATAAAGCGCTTGCTATACAAGCATGAGGACTTGAGTTTGGATGCTTAGCGCTTCTGTGAGAAGCCAGGCATGACAGCAACGCCTGGAGTCCTGGGGTTGGGAGGCAGAGATGTGGTCAGACAACCTATTAGTGAGCCAGGTTCAATGCACAAGGCATACAACATACACTCAGGCCCACACACATGAAATAAAAGTAAATAAATCCTTAGAAACAAAAAGCAAGATGCAAGCTCAAAAGGGGAACAATGACATGTCTTGTAAAGCAGGACATGGTGGCCTCTGCCTCTAATCCCAGCACCCAGAACAAAACAACAGAATGAAAGGAAATGAAACCGGGCTGCAGAGATGGCCTAGCAGTTAACAGCGCTTGCTTCTCTTCCAGAGGATCCAGGTTCGGTTCCCAGCACCTACATGGTGACTCACAACTGTCTTAATTCCAGTCCAAGAGGATCTGACGCATTCTTCTGGACTCTGTGTGCATAAACACATACATCGAGAAAACACTCAGACACATTAAAAACACAAATAAATTTTAAAATATGAAACAGGCTCAGAGGAGATGGCTCAGCAGTATTCACTCTTAACTGCACTTTTTTTTTTTTTTTTTTTTTTTGATTTCCAGTGGGCTTTTATTGAGATAAATTAACAAAAAGAAATAATCAAGATTTTACCAACCATCTTTTCTGAACCGTGTATAAACTTAAAGACTCAGGTCCATAGGCCTGTACATGCACTGTAACACATCCCAGCAAAAACAGTCCCCCCCCCCAACATTTGCCAATTAAACAGAAAGCTAATTTTCCCTTTCCTCAAATATTTTCAAATTTTTAAGTTCCTACTGTTCAAAGTGGAACTGGTCCCTTGTGACTAGGGACATGAGAATTTTCTTATTTTTACTAAACAAAAAATTGTAGGTTTTTTTTTCTAATTTGTTTTGTTTCAAAAAAGGGAAGTGACTTTGTATTCTCCAGGCACCCCTCCCCAAGAACCACTGGTTAAAATACAGCAGCTTGCATCTTACTATCCCAGGCCCACCCCCCCCCCCCTTGCCCTGGCCAGCTCTGTCTACTGGAGATTTAAAGACACTTCTGTTGGAGTCTGTCAGCTATGAAGGGGCAGAGTCTAGGCCAGGCTAGCTCCCTCTGACCTCATATCTGTTACAACCCTTGGACACTTAACTCTTTATTCCAAAGATGAGGGGTTTTTTTTTGTTTGTTTGTTTTTTGTTTTTTAAATGTAATACTTTTATTTAACTTCAAAAACATTTCAGCATTCTAAACATACAAAAAATAACAGAATGTTGCAAATTGCGTTTAGGTACAGAGGGTTCTTCAACTTCCGTTGATGCGTAGTTCTTCGCTTTGCTGACAACGATGAGTTCTACAGTTTCTTTAAAAAGTTTAAAATCTACTGCATTTAACTAAAGAAAAAACTCCAAACACTTCTCATGCCAGCTGACCCCTCCCCCTTTCCACAGCTAAGAATGTCAGCAGAATGCTATGCCACTATATACAAAAACAAGACAACCTGAAGCTAAATGGATGCCCACCGCAGTATCAACAGGTCCAGCCTCACAATGTACGCCCTGAGCTTCGGCCCCCTCCAAAAGGCATCTTCCCCTCACAGGCTCCACGCCAAGCAAGGAGCATCAAGAATCTGCCTGGGTTGTTTTGTTCTCCTTACAAACTATAGATATGTACAGTTGACAACTCAGGATTTCTAGCCAATAACCATACAGTTAACACTACCTTACGAGTTGAGAACAAAATGCCAGAAACATCTCCAAGTGCCCTGTCACGCCAACAGCGAAGTGCACTGGGTGAGGAGGACGCGAGAGTGCCTTTTCATTTTAAAAAGGTTTGGAGCTATGTACAACTTTGATACAGTTTCAGGGCGCTCGGGACACCCACGGCCACTTCATGTAAACCACTGACACTTTGAGAAACTACAATATGATTGTGACCAAATTTTGTAATTAAACCTAACAAGGGCAATCGACACAACTCAAATAAGAGATGTGTCAATCACAGCGCTCTCCTACTCGAAGGTATTCACAAGGAGACAGAGACTTTATTCCTCTTCCTCCTCCTCGTCTTCCTCCTCTTCTTCCACCTTTTTCCGGGCAGCTTTAGCAGGACCCTTGGTGTCATCAAACTTCTCTTTAGATTTATAGTCAGCAACACCCTTCTTGTACTTCTTCAGCTTTGCTGCCTTGGTAATGTAAGGCTGCTTTTCTCTGTCACTTAGTTATTCCACATCTCACCCAGCTTTTTTGCCACATCTTCAATGGAGATGCCAGGGTTTGTGGATTTGATCTTGGGGCGGAATTCCGAGCAGAATGAGAAAACTCCAGACGGAGGTCTTTTGGGGGCATTTGGGTCCTTCTTCTTCTTGCCTCCTTTAGCGGCCCATAATCTTTCATCTCCCGATCATAGCGTACTTTATCCACCTTTGCCATTTCATCAAACTTTGATTTCTCTTTGCTAGACATTGTCTTCCACCTCTCAGAGCACTTCTTGGAAAACTCCGCAAAATAACTGGAGCCTCTGGGTTTCTCTTCTTATGTTCTTCCCTGCATGTCTGCACGAAGAAGGCATAAGCAGACATCTTGTCTTTTGGTTTCTTGGGTCACCTTTAGCCATCCTGACAAGTGCTGTTCGCTAGTCTGGGCAGCGCAGGGCAGACGCGCTGTCCGGGCTCCCCAGCCTCGCGCTAGCTGCCTTCACGAGAGCCGCCTCCAAAGATGAGTTTTTACTTTAGAGAAGGAAACAGATCTGCTTTGGGAGTTTTAAAAACCTATCTTTATGAATATAAAGTAGAACTACAAACTCACCAAAGTCCACATAACACCCAAAATCTGGCTTACTTCACCTCCTATGAGGCCAATAATTTTGCCTGACAAAGATATTTGGCAAGATAATCATTCCACAGCAACAATTTTAAAGATACACAGAAAGTTGAAAAAAAAAAAAAGTATCCAATTAAAATAACATGGCTTAATTCCCACAAACTTATTTCATCTTTTTGTTACTCATCTAAAGGTCAGGAGTGTGGCTAAAGGCAGTTTCCCGTGAGGTTATGAGCTTCCAAAGTGTTTCTAAATCCTTAGTGCAGACACCCTCCCTTTTGGGACACAGTACCCTCCCCTCCCACCACTATTTAAAAAAAAAACAAAACAAAAAACCAAATGACCGGATTGAGATATTTTGTTTCCAACACTTTTTTCACTCAAAGCTTTGTGCTGTGCTCTGTTCTAACCGAGCATGACGGTACCCAACACAGGGTGGTGGCCAAGGAGAGAGGCCCTCATCTCACTCTGAAAACGAGCTATGTTAACCACCACCCCACCCCACTGTTTTGAGCCAATCGATTGTTATGATGCTGGTACTCATTTGAAAATAAGTTAGAATTACTTAGGTTTTCCTTTCCAGGAAAAACATTTTACAGTAAATGTATTCCATTCCTAAAAGTTTCTTTCATGTTCAGAACATTAAGGGAGAGAAAAAACAGGCCCTGAGGCTGCAAGGTGTGTAACAGTCTGTAACATATTATACAACTATATGACCCGAGGCTAAAAGCTTTGAGATGGATATTAAAAATAGAACATATTTTTATCCAAATGAACTACTGGAGGAAAAAAACCAAACAAAACATAACCATTTCTTTAAAAGTTACTGGAAAGAACCTGAAAGACAATTTCCAATAGTAGCAATATTCCTTATTAGGATGGATTAAAAAGGAAAAAAAGAAAAAAAAAATACCAGGCTTTGACCCGGTAGGAGGGCATCTTCCCGTTAACAGTTCAAGTGAGCTAAGCATCTCCCCCACTGCTGCCTCTCCAGACAGTGACCTACGGGGTGCCCAGCCTGTCCAAGTGCCACAACTCAGCAGAGGCTGTACTTGAGAATCCTCTCCATGTGGAGTCTGTGCTTTAAGAGGGACTCACAGGCATGTGGCACCTGGCAGAGCAGTCCAAGGTTGGCAAGAGACTGCACTTTGCCGAGTCACCCACATGCCCTCTGGCGAGACACAGATGGCATCTATCCTCCTTTTCTGCCATTGCCCTACATGGAGACCCCTGTCATCTCCACAAAGGCAGGAAGGAGGAAGCTGCATCGGTACAAGGGCAAGATCTGTTGGTCAAGAGGGATTTTTTAAGACCCCACTCCCACCCTCCCTAAAAAAGTGACTTCCTTAATTTGGTTTATGTTTTGTAACCAGCACTGACTGGACTTGCCTTTCGGGGTTTTTGTACTGTGCAGCTCCTGCTCCAGCTGTTACAGAGTCAGGGTGATATCTGATAAGAGGCATCTGTAGGATTTTGATCCCCAAGGAATTTGGGACAAGTCACAAATAGTTTTGCTTTAGAACTAGGCAAAGTCAAAAAGCAACTTTGAATAACTGACTCCTTTAATTCAGGTGCGTTTAAGCATGCAAGCATACACATGACACACCTTGTCATAGTTTTAAGGTTTTCAAAGTGATGGAATATGAAAATCAACTTTTTTAAAAAAATTTTGTTTTTTGCTTTTTTTTGTTCCCTAGATGCCTCCTGACCTAGTATACTGGGTTAAAAGGGGATTAAAAACTTTTTTTTTTTTTTTTTTTTTTATAAAAAAGTTCACTGGTTTTGATTCATCTCACTCCTTTTGCCTGGAGATCAGGCCAAACATCAAGCATGTTGGAAGGGGCACGATTTAAAGCAACACTTCCCACCTAAAGTACCTGCCAGCGATTTACAATGGAAAATGATAGACAGCAGTTCTTGTTGCGGCACAGAGAATGGCAAGCAGCTTTCTGCAGCATGGAAGTTAACTGCTCTCAGGGATTGCCCATTCCTGCAAAATGTATATATACATCAGGGTGGGCAGAGGGTGTTCCTTCACACACTACAGGCGGTGACTGAAGATAACTAAGCTCCACAACTGCCAAGCCTGCTCGCTGAGGCTGTACCGGCTGGTGCGGTGAAGTACAAATTCATGCTTCACACACTCTGCTCTAAGACTGCACTCTGTACACTTCTCACACTCCAAGGAAGATTAATCTTTGTTCCCCTTTGCAGAACTTGGGAAGTTCCTCAAACCTTTAGGACAGGAGAGCCAAACCACAGAGCTTCTCAAAGCCCCCAGGGATCACAGACTTGCGAAGCTTCCTTGCTGTCTGCTAAGAGCGCTGCATGTACATTACAAGAGCAGTGGGGTGGCACACGTGCTCCCTGGGCTTCTGGGCCCTTTTCCAACACAGGGCCCTGCAGAGGTCTGCTTCCTATGGTTAGAGGCCAAAGCACTTTTTAGAATTTAGTGTTGCAGAAAAATGAGCCCCTCTCATCTTTAGCTGCTCTCATAATCACTCTAATCCCTTAATCCCAGCAACCTTCATCAATATATATATATATATATATATATATATATATATATATATATATATTCCCAGAAAATTATTTACAAAGTTTATACAAGTATACACATCCAACTTTCTACGGGTCACGCTTTGCCACAGAGGAAAGAGGGTCAAGGCTCCGACAAGTCTTTACACTGAGTGCCTTACTGCTCATGGGAGCGTGTGAGCCAGCTTAGTGTTCAGCTGTAGTGCACAGAGGCTCGTCATATGACTCCTGACATATGACAAGCTGCTGACATATGAGAGGCTGCTCTTTCCTTTGGGAGCGACGATGGTGCATCTACTCAGCCCAGAAGAAAATTTTACTTGGTATTGTTTTTTTTTTTCTTTTAAATACATGTATTTACAGTGTGGATGGACTGCAGGTGTGAGTCAACTCCTCCATATAAAGAAAAGGAAAATGGCGCTACCATCACCAGTCCACCTTCCGGCCAGCCCTGGGCATGAGCACTGGTAGAACAGGAAGCAAGACTTCAACTTGAAACCAAAATGAAGAGGCAAAGAAATAAAAAAGAAAAGAAAATAGAACATGATTCTGTTGATTCCTTGGGCTGTGTGTAAAGATGATATCCTTAATGGTGCTGTATCACAAGACACTTCACACAAATAAGTAATAAGCTCTTCAGGCTTGAAAAACGGATGAATAACCAGGGAGACGTTGAAATGCAGTAGAGTCAGCTATTGGAGATTGTAGACAGGTGCGTGTGTTCACCAAGAGTCTTCTCCTTTTAGGGTTTCTCCCCTTCTTTTCTTTTCTTTTCTTCCTTCCTTGTCCCCTTTCCCCAGAAAACATTTTTAAAAACCAGCAGTTAGTGCAACGAATGTTCAGTCAGCACACAATGCAAACAAGTGGAACAAAAAAGGTCTGTTTCTTCTTTTCAGTTTTTCTTCACCAGTTAAAAAAAAAGAAAACTGTCTGAGCTCTTATATAACTCTTCATAGTTCCAAAATAAAGATGAAAAAAACCACAAAGAGAAGAGCACCCGCCCCCAAAATGATGTGACACAGATTCAAGGAGCCTTCTGTAGTTTGTCAAAGCGTGCTTGTTAAGGTTTCTCCTCTTCTGCAGGCTCGCTGTGGTACTCTGCCACGTACAGGTTCTTGTCAATGTTGCTTGGGAGGGGTTTGATCTCTGTCCCCAGCTGCTCCTCAATACTCTTCAGGTTGAAGCGATCATCCTATCTGATCAAGTTGATGGCTAAGCCAAGATGACCAAAGCGACCTGATCTTCCAATACGATGAAGACAGGTCTCTGGCAGCTTTGGGAAGTCAAAGTTTATTACCACATTCACAGCTTGTCTATCAATACCTCGGGTAAAAGATCAGTGCGAACAAGATTGCGGCAGAAGCCATTTCAGAAATCATGAAAGACATGATTTCGACGTTCCTGCCTCATTTTAGCATGGATATAGAAGCAAGAGTAACCCAGCTGAGAAATCTTCTTGGTCAGTAATTCAACTCTCTGAGAAGAGTTGCGGAAAATGATCGACTGGTTTATCTGAAGCCCGGAGAAAAGTGTGTTGAGGCAGTGCACGCTTTGGCGCTCCGTTGCGCATGCGGAGTACTGGGTTACTCCTTTCAGAGTTAGTTCCTCCATCAGGTTTATCTCGTAGGGTTTTTGCAGATGGGAATTCATAAACTTTTGTGCACTAAGAGGGAAAGTAGTGGAATATAGTAAAATCTGCCGATTTTTAGGTAGTGTAAGAATAATATCTTCCATTATCTGCACAAAGTCCCGAGACAACAACTTACCTGCCTCATCCAATACTATCTTCTGGACATGATCAACCTTTGCTACTCCTTTCTTGATAAGATCCAGGATTCTGCCAGGGGTAGCAACCATCCCATGCACTGTATCATCAAGCCTCATTATGTGGTCCTGTAAATTGGTTCCTCCAGTGGTTGCCATCACTTTGGCCCCTCCCATGTGTTTGCTGACCTGGATGCAAATTTGACTGACCTTAAAGCAAGTTCTCTAGTAGGAACAATCGCCATTGCTTGAATATTGTCCTTCTTCAGGTCCAGCCGTTCAAGTAAGGGAATGAGGTAGGCACCGTTTTTGCCTGTTCCAGTTTTTTTTTTTTTTTTTGGTTTGGTTTTTCAAGACAGGGTTTCTCTGTATAGCCCTGACTGTCCTGGAACTCACTCTGTAGACCAGGCTGGCCTCGAACTCAGAAATCCGCCTGTCTCTGCCTCCCAAGTGCCGGGATTAAAGGCGAGCGCCACCACTGCCCGGCTATTTTTTTTTTTTTTTTTTTTTTTTTTTTTTGCCTGTTTCAGTTTTTGCTCTAGCTAAGATATCCCTTCCAGATAAAGCAATGGGAATGCTCTCCTCCTGACTAAGAGACGATTTTCCCAGTCCATTTCAAAATATTCCCATTAGCAACTCTCGTTTCAAACAGTAATCTTCAAACTCATTTCCTTTTGTGGAGGTCACATCCGAAGTTTTGATTCTTAGATCCTTTGGAGGGAGTTTTAAAGTCTTTTTCTAGTCATCGTCAGGTCTAATAGTGGCGGCCATGCTCTGTGCCTGCTGCTGAGGACCATTATTGATTGTGCTGGTGTTCTTCAACTGGTTCATCTGTAGCTGTGGCAGTGTGCCCCTCCTCCAGGGCCAGTACTGGCCTTCACAGGGCCCCTGAGCCGGCCGTTCGACTGGACAGACCCATGATAACAGGCTTCTCTGTTCTGGCTGTGCTCATGCCTTTGTTAGCTGCACAGGTGTCTCTTTCAAACTTCAAACTTTTCAAAGTCTGTGGAGAAACTGTAATAACAGTTTATGAGGCTCTCCAAAATGAAGAGATAAATAAGTCTTGCTCAATATATGAGTCCTTTATTGCAATCCAGGCAAGCACCTGTAAGTCTCTCAACGGTGAGCAGCAGTAGTCAACTCGCTTTCAAGTACCGAATCAACTTTGTATTTTTTTAAAAAGTCCTCTAACAAGCTTGAATTATATCTGAATTCACTCACTTCAATCCCACACCCAGCGGCTCAGCCAAGTCCTACCACCGAGGCCACTCCCGCTCCTCACCCTCCATCCTTTATTGTTCTTAACTGCACATTTTTGTGCAGTTTTACTCTATGTAAGTAAAATGTTCCACTATAGATATCTACTCTTTTGCAATGAGCAACAAATTTTACAAAAACGACTCTGCAAATAACTACTTATTATCTACCTTGTGCTTAGTCAAACAACTTTGCCAAAATACAATCTCTGTTCCCTGAATAGGACACAAATATGCTTTCAAATACAGGGAAGTGAGCACAATCATCTTCTTGCATATACAGATCAATACTCCCTGCAGTGCCTCACTGAGGATATGCCATTCACACTGTCCCGGTTCCTTGGGAAAAAAGCAAGGACTGCAGCAGATTTTGCTTACACAAACCGTGCCTTAAATGCTATGTCTACTACAGTTCACGCACCGGGAAATCGGAGGAGCCTGTCAGAACCATTATGCGATAGCTTTCTTGAGGTTGGTCTTGATTTAAAATCTGCCTGCTTTGAAAATTCTTTTCCCACTCAACATCAAAGTTGTACCTGGGTTCAGGGTGCACATGGTCTAACTCTTAAGCAGCAATAGTCTGAAACCAGTGCATGCCTGTACCAGGCATGCTTCGCTCTACAAGGGCTCTGCATACTCAGCTCCGCCTCAGTGAGAGTTTACGTCACAGCCTGACATTTGGAGCAACACAACTGTAGGATCTTAGAAATCAAAATGCCAAACTGACATAATGAGATAGATAAGTGCTGGTTAAAACAAGGGACGAACTCCAAGGCCACCAGAGGCTGGTGTAGTTAGCATATTACAGTTAGACCAGAGGCTGGTGTAGTCAGCATACTACAGTTAGACCAGAGGCTGGTGTAGTTAGACCACTCAGACCTGCTGGGACCAGCGAGGCTAACCAAGGTGACTGTCAACCCTTCTCGGCTTTATTAAGATTCTATGTGCATATCTTTTGCTTTTACAATTTGCAGTTCCCATCATGCACCGGACACCATGGCACATCAGCATCCCGACCCCGTCAGTGTAGAAAAGGGAACTAAACCCTATTTTGGAAAATCCCAAACCCGTTCCTGGATTTCCCACCTTTCCTCACTTCAACTCACAATTTCCCCCTATGAAAGTTTTACCATAAGGTTAGCTAACCAAAATCCCAAGATGCAACTCGTCCAAGAAACCTGAAACAGCCGGGTGTGTGTGTGTGTGTGTGTGTGTGTGTGTGTGTGTGTGTGTGTGTGTGTGCATACCTTTAATCTCAATACTTGGGAGACAGAGGCAGGCAGGTCTCTATAAATTCAACGCCAGCTTGGTCTACAGAGCAAGTTCCAGGACAGCCAAGGATACTTGGAGAGGCCTTCGCTTTAAACACCTTCCCCCACCAAAAAGAAACCTGATCCATCCCTGGAGCGGGAACCTTTGTCCTGCAACAATCTTCCCCCAAATTCCTTACTTTGTCTCATCTCTGAAGTCTTTCTTTGATGGAGACAGGAAATACTGGGAAGAGATCCTATCTGGTTTCTAACTTTGTGGTCTTCCCTGCCTACCCCACACATATACCATCTATGGGAAGCCCTTGAAAGTACGGGGGCTAAAATGACACAGTGAAGATAGCAATCTACAAAGGATACACATAGCCTGTTTTGCTCTGAAATGTGTATTTTTGAGGATTTTTGTTTGTTTGTTTGAGACAGAGTTTCTTCATGTAGTGCTGGCTGTCCTGGAACTCACTTACATAGACCAGGCAGGCTTCTAACTCAGAGATCTGCCAGACTCTGTCTCATGATGGCTGGGATTAAAGGTGTGCACCACGACTACTTGGCTGAGTTTTTTCTTCTTAAACTTATTTATTTTTATTTCATATGTAATGATGCTTTGTGTGTGTGAGGGTGTTGGATCCCCTGGAATTGCAGTTACAGATAGTTGTGAGCTGCCATGTAAGTGCTGGGAATTGAACACAGATCTGCTGGAAGAACAGCCAAGATTCTTAACCACTGATCCATCTCTCCAGCCTTGAAAGGTGTATTTTTAATAACGGAATAAATGTAAACAGAAGACTGATCTTATATCAAAGCTGTGTTGGTTCATAAGTGATTATCCCTAGATAAAAGGAGATGAAAACAGAATTCCAGCCTTCAGCAAGAAACAGAAAATCTTCAGCGTGGTTACCGCGTACAACAGGTGTGCATACATTGAACCTGGGTTCAATTCCCAGCACTCACATTCAGCACATGCTCAGCAGCCTTCAGGGCTCCCCACTCAGTTTGCTCCTAAGGTGCTCTGAGCGCACCATTTTCTCTGTCTTGGTGTCGCCAGCAGGGCCTGTTTCTATCCAATTCTTCTTGTGTGGTTTCTGGTGGAACAGCCGGTAGCTCTTCCTCTAGGGGCTCTCTAAGGCTTCTCCCAAGTACCACTTAGTTTTTGTTAGTATATTGGTTACAAAGTTACGTATCTTGAGTAAGTGGGCTCCTGCCAACTCTAAATATTCTAATTACATTTTATTCAACTTGATGGTTCTTAGGCCATAGAAAAAACACCCCATTATAACACTAGAGACTCTTGTTTGTTTCCATGTAGCTCTGGCTGACTTGAGACTTGCTGGGCCTAGCTTTGAACTTGCTGTGATCTTTCTTCTTCTGCTTCCAGGACTATACCATAATGCTGGCTTTTTTTAAAAAAAAATAAAACTTGCTGTAAAACTAATTTAGTGGTTGAGAACCAACTTTATTTTTTTCAGTAAAAAAGGAAAAAAATTGAAACAATAACTACACCTCCCATAAAGAAAGACAAGTATATCATGAAATGTGTTTGTTTTGTTTTTCTGAGACAGGGTCTTACTCTTCAGTCCTGGCTGGCCTGAAACTTGCTAGGTAGCTCAGAATTCGCAGATATCTATGTGCCTGATTCTCCTCCTGAATGTTGGGGCTAAAGGCACAAGCCATCAGGCCCAGCATAAAACATTCTGATAATATAAATGGTTTATTTCAAATTGAAATGTATTCCCAAAATACCTCAAAATACAAGACATTGTAAAAAGTGGTATAAAAAATCTTAATGTTAGATACTAAAATGTTATAGAAAATTTTTATACAAATGACTACTAGTTTTAGATTCAAAATGCTATTGAAGGAAGGAATGCTTTAGTCATGTAATTTCCTTCCTTCCTTCCTTCCTTCCTTCCTTCCTTCCTTCCTTCCTTCCTTCCTTCCTTCCTTCCTTCCATTCTTCTGTTTTAGGGCTTCTCTCATTGTGAAGAGACACCATGACCATGGCAACTCATAAAGGAAAACATTTAACTGGGGCTGGCTTACAGTTCAGAGGTTTAGTCTGTTATTGTCATGGCAGGAAGCATGGTGGTACACAGACAGACATGGTGCTGGAGGAGCATGGGGGTACACAGACAGACATGGTGCTGGAGAAGAAGCCAAGAGTTCTACATCTGGATCAGCAGGCCGGAGGAAAAGAGTATCATACTGGGCCTGACTTGAGCATCTTAAACCTCAGAGCCTGCCCCCAGTGATATATTTCCTCCAACAAGGCCACACCTCCGACTAGTGCTGCTTCCTATGGAGGCCATTTTCTTTCAAATCACCCCCTCCCCCCTCCCTCCCCTCCTCCTCTCTCTCTCTCTCTCTCTCTCTCTCTCTCTCTCTCTCTCTCTCT
>CM052700.1:19345685-19367027 GCA_028551405.1 Uromys caudimaculatus
AACAATGCAAAGTTCTTAATGGAACAGTCAGGCCTGAAACACCGACATTTGACACAATGTAAAAAAAGGAGTATTGTTCTAGTTATTATTCACTGTGAACTTGACACTGCTAGAAGACAAAAAAAAAAAAAAGGCACAACTGAATAATTAGCTTTATGAAGTTGGTCTGTGGCCACATATATATGAGAGATTGTCTTCATTATCTTAATTGTTATAGGAGAGCTCAGCCCACTCTGGGTGGCACCATTCCCTGGGAAGGTGGTCCTGGGCTGTACAAGGAAGCTATCTGAGCATAGCTGGAACATCATTCCTCCATGGCTCCTCTCTCTAGGTTCCTTCCTACCCTGACTTCATTCAATGATGGATGTGACCTAGACACATAAGCCAGACACACCCTTTCTTCCCTAGGCTGATTTTGGTCAGAGGGGTTTATCACAGCAACAGGAAGGAATCTTGGACACATATGTTTAAGGAGAACTTAGAATGAGGCGAAAGCAAAATAGGCTATTAGGTTTCTTTGCAAGTTAAAAAAAAATAGAACTGCCTTACTGTTTCTTTGAAGTAATTCTTCCATATCAATTATTTTATATTGCATATATTTAAACACACATAGATAAACAATATTGAGGTTCAAAAACAAATTTTCAAGTACATCTGTTTTTCTTCAGTGCTGGGACTGAATCCAGGACCTCACATATGGGGAGCAAGCACTCTACCAACCTACAAAACAACCCACCAGTAATAACAACAACAAAAAGAACCTTCCAGTCATGAAAATGAAAAGATAAAAACAAAACATCAATTGTAGCAGAATGGAAAGCAAGTACCTCAATGCAGAATACGATTATGATTGGCCACTTCTAGCTGGTAATTTTCAAAGTAAAATAAAAGTGGCCCAACAAATCTAACTGTGTGAGTCTCACTAACTTCACATAGCTAGGGCACACAGCGCCCCCTACTGGGAGTTTCTGACAATTCAAAAGCTCACTATTAATTTAGACTTGAGTTTAACACCAATATGTGAAACTTTAAGGGATTTTACAACTCATCGACATATAGTTGTTTCTTGTACCCATACTTGTCTTGCAATGCTCCAGTAAGAATTAGGAACAATCCTGTAAAGTCTCCAGTAAACACTGAAATCTCAACAAATGATAGTCAAATTCACTACAGTTAACATCTCTATTAGTGGCACACAGAAACCCTAAAAAAATAATGAATTGAGGTGTAATTCATACACCATAAAATTAAAATTTTCCAGGAGGGCATCTTTCTTTCTTTTTTTCCTATTTTCACCCTTTATTTGGAAAACAGGGCAACATTAAATTTTAGATTTTTAAATGAATTAACATGGTAATAAACGTACTTCCTGAATTTGGAGAGTAAGTGGTTTTCCAGTTTGGGGGTAGGAGGTGCAAGACCATCTCCAAAGGAGAAGAGAAAGAGAACACATACTCAGTGAGCCACCAAGGGGTTTGGCTTCCATTCACTGAAGGCAAGCAGTGCAGTCCAGGCTAACCATCCAGGACCTTTGTCACAGCAAATCTGAGTCTCCAATTGTTCAAAGTAATTGTAGGTACAAGAGAGAAAGCAACTCCAGACTGACTTATTAATTGATCTGGATGACCATGAAGTGTCCCCCATTCCTGAGGTGGCAAAACTCTTCAGAGTGACTGTTGGAGCAGGGAACCTTTCATGTGCTCCCAGTTGTTATACAGTGCATAGAGACTGGTGAGCGTCAGTCCGGCCAGGCCACCACGTGCTGTTCCTCGAAGGCCACCTGCATATTTATACAACATTCCCGTCATGGTTTCAGCTGCTACTGTGTTGAGATCATCTTCTGCACCCCGTGTTTTCTCGATGATAACACCAAAAGTACTTTTGAGCAAAGCCAGGGAAACTAGAGTATTAGCCCACAGTGCCCTTTGCCTAGTCACCATATTCAAAATCTGTACATGTCTTGGTTTGGACCAGGTCATGCTCTGGGTTTCCTTCAGTCCTAAATGAAGACCGTCCATTGCCCCGAATGCAGCCCCTGTCATGCAACATCCTCCAATAGTAAAGAAAGCTAGTTCAAATCTGTCTCGGGTTTTATTAGCTCCAGTTGGCAAAATAAATTCATCAATATCCTGAATGAGATAGCGCGGATTCATATTTAAATAAGGGGACAGGGGGTTCATACCAGTCAGTGGGACTCCGGCCAAATCAATGTTCGAGTAACCCGCTCCTCCGGCTCCAAAGAAGTAAGCTAACCCGCTGGTGGATTTGTTGCCAGCCACCCTCTGCCACCCTCCGCCACCCTCCGCCACCCTCCGCCACCCTCCGCCACCCTCCGCCACCCTCCGCCACCCTCCATGATGTCGCAGCAGCCCACCACCACCTCAGGCCAGGGTCATGTGCTCGGCCGTGGCCCCGACAGCAACAGCAGGAAGACCCACGTTGCTACTGCCACCTTCACACGCTGACCTTCTGGGCCCGGAGGCATCTTTCTATAGCTCAAGCTAACTTTGAACTTGGAATCTTCCCGACCCAGCCTTCTCAGTGTTAGGATTACAAGCCGGTGACAGCACAACCAGTTTATTTCTCTTTAAAAATGTATTTTTGAAGGCCAGGTATTGAAGTGGAAATTTCTGGTTTCGTTGGAGACTCGTTTGTGTTTTTCTGGTAACTCTCTTATGAGATGATGTTTTGTTGAGAACAGACACATGATGTTTTTCTGGAAGATGTCTGGTGAAATGGCATGCGATGTTTCTCTGGAGCGGAGCTTGAGAGGACATGTGATATTTGGAAAGAGTTTAAGTACCATCCAACAAACAGTGGACGATGCTCTTGCACTGGTTCACCTTGCAACTCTTTACTGGTCTTCCTAGGGCTTCTCTGATGCTGTTCTTCACTGACAACACTCTTGCATTGGTTCATTGCTTTCTTTGCTTGTGACTTCAGAGAGAGAAATGCATCGAAGAACTGCTGGTGGTATTCCAGTTGCTTCTTGCTGCTTCTGTTGACTCTTGCTGATTGATCGCCTGGTGGAGCCTCGAGGTTTCTTCTGGATGGAGCCACTGCTACTGATCTGTGTTTGCCGAGTGGACTGGACTGCTGACTATGAAGATTGGAATCACACCAAAGAACTCTTTCTAAATAGATCCACAAACCCTGTTTCCTATTAACCTTTCCTTCCCCCAGCCTCTGGTGACTGGTGGACTAGAAGGGAGGTTGAAGCATTTAGGAACCATAATTAGAGTAGGTTTCGAAAAAAATCTAAGCCTTCAAGGCATGGTGGCTCCTGTCTTTAGTCTCACTACTTAAGAAGCAGAGGCAGGTGGATCTCTGTGAGTTCAAGGCAAGCCTGGTCTACATAAGGAGTTCTAGGACAGCCAGGGCTACATAGAGACCTTGTCTTTTCAAAGAAAAAAATAAATTAAAAATGATTAGTTAAGTAATTTACTTAATGAATCTTGATGAATGTAGTTAATATTTAAATAAGTTATCATTAGGGTCACAGGTACTTAGAAAGTGCTTTTGGTATAAAGTATTGACTTGTTCTTTGGACTCCCAAGGCAATAAAAGCCTGTCATCTCTACCTTCATCTGTATCTTGTATCTGTCTCCTTTACACTGCACACTTCATCATCACATGCTTTAACTCAGCGTTAACTAAACTAAATATTAAAGAAATACCTGTTTAAAAACCAAGACTAGCTAACCAATCTCCAACCATTCAAGAAACAGAGGTATCTTATCATAGCTTTCATGATGCCCTGTTCTGAACTCTGAAAGGGTGCCTCAGTGTCTCCAGACATGGTTTTAAATCTGTAATTATCTTGAATTCCAGGAACAGCAGTGCCTCAAAGACAGTGGGAGCTTCTACATGACATATAGAAGCAGAGCTCAGATAATGGTCAACCAGACCACAGAGATAAGGACCTACCAGGCCACACAGTGTCCAAGCCTGCTTAGTTATGCTTTTTAAACACTTCCTCTAGGTAAGTCTAAAGTTCGTATCAGTGCCCTGATGATGGACTTGTAGTCACTGAGCCCCTTTATCTGTACCTCCTAACATAGATACATTGCTTAACCCTTCTCTGCCTGTCAACAGTGTGTGTCTCTGTGATTGGTGTGGTGGGGTAGGTGGCTGAGCTTGGTTGCTTGGGATCCCCAGAGCTCTTGCCATACTCCACTGACATCACCATGGTGGTTTTGATTGCATTCCTCCAGCAACTAATAATGCTGAGCATGCCTTACGTATGCTTGTGCTCATCGTTTCTGAAGCAGCCTTCTCCTGTACGTGCAGCGATCCATTGTGAGTTCTGTGAGACCAAAACTCAAATTCCCACTCTCTCTTGTAGGCCTGTCTCCCAGACTCTGCCAATCAGACAGATGAATGTGATGACTCAAGAAGAAGCTGTTTAGTGTCTAGTAGTGGCAGGGTCAAGTCTTGACTCACAAGTGGTATGAAAACATCAGTAGGAGTATTTGTCCTAGTGTTCAGGGATTCAAGAGCAGTTTCTTAATGAAAACAGTATAAAACCTTTTAGAATCAGCCTCAAAATGAACTATACAGTATTATTTGAAATAATAATAATTATAAATAAACATTTATTATTTAAATATTATGTATAATTATTATAACAAATATTTATTATTTATAAGATAATCATAACACAAATAATAATTATTATTGTTATTATTGGCAGGGTCTCACTATGTAGCCCTGTCTGGACTGGAACTCACAGAAATTCACCTCCATCTGTCTCTCAAGGGCTAGGATTAAAGGCTAGCATCAACAAGCTTAGCAGCAATTCTTTGTGCCACTCAACAGCTGCTTGATAGATCCTTTTGTGTTATACCATTATTTTGGAAGAAGGGACAGATTTATTTTGTCTAGCTCTAGACTGAAATTCTAGAATATATGTAAAGTACTAATAGAAAAACCCCTAACAGGAATCTACCGAAGTGATAACAGAGTGAACAGCTGACTAACCAGGTCAGATTTAATGGAAACATTATGAAAGCTGTCAAGAATAGAGCTCTTCTCTCTGAACACCATTCTACCTTAAAGACACCAAACTGACAACCTCTGGTAATTTGTGGCTCAACACTGGTCAATATTTTCTCAGCAATTACAGAAATGACCTTGTCATTTCAAACACAATCACTGATGATGTTTGCTGCCAATGCTGAATGCGAGTGTTCAGAAAATGTTAGCATTTCGAAAACCCTTTGTTAGCTACCTGGTGGGTCTGACACCTTATCAATCAATACTTAGTAGCTGTTGGGTTAATGAGTGGGATTTTAAATGTGGCAATGCGTGAAAGGCCTGCATAAATTGATGAACCAATATTTTCCAGAAGACTTGTACAAGGTGCTGGAGAGATAGCTTAGCAGATAAGAGCACTAGCTGCTCATCCAGAGGATGTGGGTTCAATTCCTGGCATCCACATGGCAGTTCACAAGCATCTATCACCCTACTTCCAGGGGACCCAATGCCCTCTTCTGGCCTCTGGGCACTGCATGCACATGGTGCATAGATACGCACAAAGGCAAAACCACCTATGTACATAAAATAATAGATATAAAAGAGTTTTTTAAAAGACCACTACAAATTTAAGAATGTTAAAATTGTGTATCCCCTCTAAATGTTGAGTCACATGAATGGAAAATACCACCAGGTCTGCAAGCTCACTGATAGGGTTTTATAACAGGCTTGATAATTCACCTTAAGAAACTATCACTCCCAAATAAAAATGTTCTAAAACTGGATTTTTCCCTTCGATGAGAGGTTTTTTTTTCATTTTGTTATTTTTAATTACATGCACTTGTGCAAGTCTGTGTGTGGGTATGTGCACGCAAGTGCTGGTGCTCACAAAGGCCAGGGGTATTGGGGTTCCCTGTAGCTGGAGTGACAGGTGGTTGTGAGCCATCTGTCATGGGTATCAGGAAATGACCTGTGATTCCCTGCAAGAGCAGAATGGCTTTTAATTGCTGAGCCATCATCTCTCCAGTTTCTTTGTTTGCTTTTTGAGACAGGGTCTTTATTATGTAGATCAGGTTGGCTCAATTCCTGTTCTAAAACAACCTTCACACTAGCTTGTTATAAAATGGTATGAGTTAGATGTTAGATTATAATTTTTTCTAATGATTTATTTATTTTTATTTTATGTGCATTGGTGTTTTGCCTGCATGTACGTCTGTGTGAGGGTGGTACTGGTACCCTGGTACTGACATTTCAATCGTGAGCTGTCATGTGGGTGCTGGGAATTGAACTCTGATCCTTTGGAAGAGCAACCATTACACTTAACTGCTGAGCCATCTCTCCAGCCCCAGATTATAATTTCTTATATTACCGCGATTAAAATAGCCTAAAGTCTTACTTATTATTGCACAAACTTTTGTTGGTAGACCAAGAAACAGTGATTGCCTTCAGGAAAGTGAGGACAGTGTTTCTTTTTTTTTTTTTTTAACTTAAAAACCTAGTCTTATTTGTTTGTTTTATGTGCCCCTTCGTGTGTGTGTGTGTGTGTGTGTGTGTGTGTGTGTGTGTGTGTGTGTGTATGGGTGTGTGTGTGTGTGTACATGTGCCATGGCTCTAGGTGGAGGCAGAGGACAGCTTATTGGATACAGTCCTTTTACTTCCACTATGTGGATTCCGAGATCAAACTCAGAAGTGGCTTGGTTGCAGGCGCCTTTACCCAACTATTTTGTCAGCCCCACTTTCTCCTCTTTTACTTTCTTATTTGATAGTATATTGCCTAAAAAGGAACGGAACCAAACCCCCTTAAGATCTGGTGCCATAGGTTCTCCAGTTGTCTTGAGGGCAACATTCACAGCCCATCGCCTCTTTGAAATGCGACCCTTCTATCTTCTATCACACCACTTTAAAAATAAAGATCATTTTCAACATTTCCCATCAGAACCATCCTAGCCTCACCACAAACGTCAGGGCTCCCATATCTCTCCGCTTTCCCACTACCTCGCTGCGACAATCATCATGCCTTCCATTCCCTTTCACCCTAGGTGAGACTCCACGTGGGTGTAGAGAATAGAACCCAGGTCCTTTGCAAGAACAGGTGCTTTTAACCACGGGGCCAACTCTCCATCCGCCTCCCACACTAGGGTCAGCACCTTCCAAATCCCACTGGGGGACCTCAACTCTGACCCCCTGAGCCCCCTAGTTTCCGGAGCTCGGCTGGGTGGGTGGGAATATGGTGCGCTTGGGGAGGTATCTATTCCTTTGGTCAAAGCCTGCCTGGAGGAAGCAGCACCTACAGCTCCGCTCTCCCTAGCCACTGCCGATAGTGACTAGCCTGGTAAAAAGATAAAAGCTTGGCACTGGTCGCCGGCAGAAAGCGCTAATCTGGCAGTTCTAAGCCCCGCCCCAAGATGACCACTGAACACCCGGGCTCCGCCTCCCACATATTTTTAAGTTTATCCCTCAGGACATTGCACCACCCCGAGCAACAAGTCCCACCCTCAGACTGTTGCTCCACGCCCGGGCTCCGCCTTCTGCGCTCCTAAGTTCCGCCCTCATCCTGCTGCTTCACACTCGGACTCCGCCTTTCGCGCGCCAAGCCCCGCCCTCATCCTAATTGCTCTATACCTGCACTCCGCTTTCAGAGCTCCTAAGCCCCGCCCTAAGCCTAATTACTACAGACCTGGGCTCCGCCTTCATCGTGTCTAAGATCCGCCCTCATTTCTGTTGCTTTTCTCCCGGGCTCCGCCTTTCGCGCGCCAAGCCCCGCCCTCAGTCTATTTCTCCACTTCCGTGTTCTGCCTTCTGTGCCCCTAAGCTCCGCCCTCAGCCTATGGCTTCACACCGAGGCCCCGCCTTCCACGTGCCGGAGCGCCTCTCCCAGCGCTCACCAGTCCTTCCGGCAGTCCCACAGTTGCACGCGACCGGCAGTGTACTTCACAGGGTAGGGGTGGGAAGTCGGTGGCTCCGGGCAACGGTGATAACCCGGCCCAGAAGCAGAGTCGCATTTCGGAGCGTCCACTCGTAACGCGGCCTCTCAAACACGGAGCCCGTAGTCCAGGGGAGAGGAGCCCAGGGCGGCCCTGGAGAGGTTGTAGGCGCAGGCGGACCGGCGGCGGAGTCTCCGTCAGCCCCAGGAAGGCACTCCGAGACGCACGGAGCGGAACCCCTCTCCCGGACATTAGAGTCGCCCCTCCCCCTCCGGGGACCGTTACCCGTCGCCTCCTGAAGGATCGATCTGGGATTGTCGCTAAAGTGGCCTTAGGCACCGTTTGTCTAGGGCACGTTGACTTGTGGCCTCAGAAGGTAGTGCTCTGGGCCATTGAGTTGTCCTCAGGGCACACGGTGCATCACTTTTATGTAGCGATTGTGCCAGGGGCTGGGGCATGGGCGGGTGCTAATGTCCACAGGCAGTGCCAGCAACATGCCAAATGCACCAAGCACCAAGGCAAAGCCACTAGGCTTCAGCTGCCTTCTTTCAGGCAACTCAGTTTTGTGCTAAACCACGGTAGGCTGTCTTTTGTCAGGACCGTGCAAAGGATGTAGATAAAAGAAGCTCCCCAAAACTAAGGGTGGTGTGAATTATATTTAGTCCCCGCCTCCAAGGATTTATTAAGATAACTTAAAATGCCTTTGAGGTGACAAAAGTTAAGACTCATCATTTTACTTAGATTTGTCTCCTACTGTTACCATTTTATGCTCCCTCACAGTGCTGTTAACATTTTACTATCTCTGTATTATTTTTTCATTCATTCGCCCATTTCGTTTCATCCTGGCCAGGTTCTTTCCTCACTTCCTTTCCAGCATGCACTTGGGCCTGCTGTAGACTCCACTCCCTTCAGTACTACAACACGACTACTTAATCCTTAGAGGATGTGCAGCCAAACAAGGTGACTAGATGCCTGCCAGGAGAGCTTATTAAAAGATTTCATTTCTTGGGATCCAGGTAACTTACCCACGAAAACTCATTCTTTTTTTATTTTTATTTTAATTTTATGTATATTGGTGTTTTGACTTATATATGTCTTTATGAACCCTTGGAGCCTTGGAACAGGAGTTACAGACAGGAGCTGCCTTGTGGGTGCTGGGAATTGAACCCATGTCCTCTGGAAGAACAGCTAGTGCTCTCGAGTCCTCTCTCCAGCCCCTGAATTATTTTTCAAGACATTTCTCATCTGTGCCTTAAAGACTAATAGAATTGTAACTTATATCTTAAAGGTCATTTTTTTTCCTGGAAGAAAGGTTTATTGCATAAGGAAATTAATAGTCTAAAGGTAATTAAAGTGTTTTTAATTTATGCAAAAGAGGTTCATGTGTATGAAACTTTTCATTTGCTGAATCATAATATTCAAGAATTTCATATTTTCAAGATTAGGGACATTTAATCTTTTTTGGTTTTCTACTTTTTGTTTTCTTTGGAGGCTTGTGGTAGGTTTACTTTCTATTACTGCCAGATCTGGAAGGCAGAAGATCTGCCTGTACCTGTCTCTAACTCCAAGGCACAGTAATTCTCTTGCTGTAAGAATCCCATATGCTAGAATTACAGGACTGTGACTTCATACCTTCTACCTATATTTTGATAAGACTTTGGATTTAGAGTTTGGCAGTGACATGGGATAAGAATTTGGGGACTGTCAGAAAATATATGTATACACACATATGCACACACACACACACACACATATATGAGAACTTAGAAGTCTGGAGAACAGAGTGTTATAGATTGAATTAGGTTCTTTTAAAACTTATGTGTTAGCTTGGTAGAGTGGCAGATATCTGTAATCCCAGCACTTGGGAGATAGAGGTAGGAAAATTATAAATTCAATGCCATTCTTGTTATACATATAGTGAGTTTGAGATCAGGCTGGGCTACATGAAACCTTGTCTCAAAATATAAATAAATAAATGAATAAGCAAACAAAATTTTATAGTCACCAATGAGGTCATATAGTTGCCATGGTTGCCCTCACAGAGTACTATAGACATTGTCAAGAAAGTAAAATGGTCCAGGTGCAGGGTGTATGCCTGTAATCCCAGATCTCAGGAGGCCAGGGCAAGAGCCTGGGTTACATAATGGGGCTATCTGAAAAAGCAAATGGAGAGACAATACAGAGGGCTGGAGACATGGCTCCATGGTTAAGAGCTCTGGCTATGCCAGGCATGGTAACCATCTTTATCCAAGGACTCAGGACACAGAGTCAGACTGATCTCTGTGAGTTCAAGGCCAGTACGTAGAGGGGCTTCTAACCATCCCCAAACAACATCAACATCAGAATCATCATCATCATCATCATCATCATCAGCAGCAGCAGCAGCAGCAGCAGCAGCAGCAGCAGCAGCAGCAACCGGCCCTTGTTGCTCTTGCAGGAGACCTAGGTTTGGTTCCCAGCACCAACATGGTAGTTTACAACCTTTTGTGACTATAGTCGAAGGGGATCTGATGCCTTCTTCTGACCTCCATGAGCACCACCACACCTGTACATGCACATAGGTACATGTTGGCAAAACACTCATACACATCAAATCTTTAAAAGTTTTTTTTTTTAAGTATATAGATTGGGAAAGCAATTTGTAAACTCTGTCTCTTACAGTCTGCCTTGAATATATGAATAACTCTAAACTCAACAAAAAGACAACCCTATTAAAAATGAGAAATGATGCCAGGCAAGTGGCTAAAGTCTGTAATTCTAGCTACTGGGGAGGTTGAGGCAAGAGGGTCACAAGTTCAAGGTCTATCTCAGCAACTTAGTGAGACCCTGTCTCAAATTTTAAAAAGGAAAATGAGGACTGGGGGTATAGCTCCTTAGTAGAACACTTGAGGAAAGAGAGAGAGGAAGGGCTGAGAGGAAGGAGTTGAAGAGATATTTCTTTAATGATAGACAAACAGCAGTAAGAAGAACATGGAAAGTTGATTGAGTAGTCATTAAGAAAGTGCAATCAAAATTTTACTAAGACACCCCATCACACTTAGGAAGATGTCTGAAAGAGAACGTTTTGAGAAGGGGGAATGGGTTCCCTCATACACTGCTATTGGAAATGCAAAATGATTTTACAAAGAAAGCCCCTTTGTAAAACTATGGAATAGTTCTTTGAAAATTCAGCTACCATGTGATACAGGAATTCCTCTCTTAGGTGTATAGCAAGGAATAAAAAGATATGTCCAGTCCAAATTTAGTACATGGGTTATTTTTAGGGAGATATCTCAGTTATAGCACCCAAGGCCATGAGTTCAAGCCCAGCACCAATAAGAAAAGATTAAAACAAGTTGGTATGGACTGGAGAGATGGCTCAGTGGTTAAGAACACTCACTGCTCTTCCATAGGTCCTGAGCTCAGCTCCCAGCACCCACAACCATCTCATGCTGTCTCTGGTGTGTATCTGCAATGTACATGCAGAGAAAGCACCATTTATATAAAATACGTAAATAAATGGGTATATGAGTATTATAATAGCATCATTCATCATTGGTAAACAGAAAATAAGAGTAAAAAAATTTAAAAACCCTAGTGATTAGATCCTGAGAATTGCCCTTACAAATTCAGTAGTGTATAAACAGCATGTTTGGGTGTTTCTTTTCACTAATTAGAAATTGGACTCTTGCAGGAATGAGGACTTGGCTACCTTGGCTGCATTCTAGATACAAGTCAAATTTAAATCAGTTCTATATATCTCCCACGCAGAGACCCAGAATAAAGTAGCAATTGTCACTAGGTTATGGTTTCCTCATAGTGGCAAGCAAGCACACATGAGGCCAAGGCACAAAACCTCAGGTGGTCTCTCCACTCCCTGCCGGGAACCAAACCCAGGACCCTATGCTTTGTAGACAAGCACTCTGCCACTGAACTCCTCTCCCAAACCCTAGGAGCTCATGGGAGGCATCTGACTGAGTCTGTTATATGTCCTACATACTCACCTTCATTAACCAAAGAAGCTGTGTAATTTATGTGGGGATCCCATGGAGTAGAGACGTAAAAAGGAAAGGAAGGAGAAAGGCATGACCAATACCTTTCAGAAATTTACACGCACCTCTGATATATTTGTGTTATGGTAAAAACTTAGCACATGGACCATCAGGATGGCTTAGCCCATAAAGCTACTTGTCACCAAGCCTAACAATCTCAGTTGATTCCCAGAACCCACAGATGGAAGCAGAGAATGGATTTCTTCAAGTTGTCTTCTGACTTCCACACATACACTGCCATGCACGTGTACACACATGTACACACACACACACACACACACACACACACACACACACACACACATACACACACACACACAAATATAATTTGAAAACTTTAATATGTGGTCACTCCTTGTCTGAGGGCAGACTGGAAATACAGTCTTTATTCTAGACGGTCACTTACCCAGTTAAAATGAAGAAAGGTTAGCTCTGAGAGATGGCACATTCTTGTATGAGGCACAAGGGTCACACATTTGAACCCAGCCCACTCTGTGTAGTGAGATGCAGTTTCCAAACCAAAAAAGTCTATTAGTGAAATAAAGATTTGCTACTGAGAAAGAAACTATTAATTTCTACCAGACTTTCCTAAGCTTTATTAAACTGTAAAGCTCAATAGATACATTTATTCAGATGCCTCTATAGAACAAGTGAAATAGAAGGCTCAACTGAAGAAAGTGTGTACAGTCAGTGTGAGGTAGAAGGAAATGAAATGGCTATGAAAGAGGTGGAGGGTATCCAAAACTGTAGCTTCCAATTTTAAATTCCACTAGAACCCCAGAAGGGAAGTCAGGAATGGAAGGGAGTTTATTTTGACAAGAAGCAGAGTTCTTTCTCCAAACTATTGAAAATTAGATTTATAGGTCAGAAATCACTAAGAATACTAAACAGCATATATGAAAAGAAATCCAACCTAGATACACTGGCGTCAAACTGGGAACATAAACCTAAGAGTGGGACTTCAAATCAGTTGCACTGGGTCCTTAGGGCTGCCACATCCAAGTGCCACAGACTGGAAATTTATTATCTCACGTTCTGGGCCTGAGGATATAGCGTAGTGGTGGAGCACATACATACTTAGCATCCACGAAGTCTGAATTCAATAGCCAGCATCCCTTCTCTCGGAAAATTCTTAGGATGTTGACAGAAGTATGCTAAAACTGTACTGGGTTTATGATAGGGATATCTAAAACCTTTATTAGGGCTCTACGTGCCTCTTCTTGGCTCTGATGATTAGCTGAAAACCCTTGGTCTTTGGCTTGCAATTGCAACCCCTAAATTTCTCCTCCTCTCTTTCTCCTTCTCTCTCTCTCTCTCCTTCTCTCTCCCCCAATCTGTATGCTAGTATGTTTATTTTGAGACAGGGTCATAGTATATTTCCTAGGCTAGCCTTGATTAAGCTCTTGATATCGAGTAATCCTCCTCCTTCAGTGTTTCAAGAAGCTGGGTACAGGTGTACGCTATGTCTAATCTTTTCTGTTTTTCTGTAACACCTGTCATGGCCTGGAGATACAGCTCAGTAGTAGAATGCTTTCATAGCATGCTCAAGGTCCTAGCTTGATGCTCAGTGTAGCAATAAAATAAACAAATGAATGATCACAGATACCAGCTCATGTGTAATTCCAGCAATTGGAGGCTGATGCAGAAAGATTGGTCAGAAGTTTGATACTAGCCTGAGCTACACAGTAAATTAGGGTAGCCTAGTCTATAGGGAGAATAGCCTCAAATTCTAGATTCTTGCGCTTCCAGCCTCTCGAGTGCTGTGATTATAGATGTGCTTATGTGGCTAGCATCACCTCACATGAACTAACTGTCAACAATCACATGCTCCTCCATTTATGGGGTTAGCAGCCCAGTGTGCTCATTTTAATTGAAAGTATCTTAATCTAAAAGGCAGTTGATAGATGTAGTGTAGTGTCAGTGTTTGCAACTCCAGCACTTAGAAGGCAGAGGCAGGAGGATCTCAATGAATTCAAGGCCAGCTTTGAACTCCATAATGAAGCCCTGCCTCAAACAAACAAAACCAAGCAGTTAATACCCAAGCCCCTAAACTTTACAGCGTGCCAATACAGTGCATGTACAGTACCTGGTATTTCCCTTTCTGATTGCTTGATTGACCAAGAGAGCTGAAACTTGCTGTCATTGCCCAGCGTCACAAGAGAGTATAATGGGCTAAGCTCTGAATGAGTTTAACTGTGCTCTGTTTGCCCTGCATAGGGGTTGCTAGACCCCTGGGTTTCCTGGGGATTGTAGAAGGCTGTTCTCAAGGCTACGAAGGAACCAGAGTGAGCGATAGTTTTCGAGAGGAGAAGTGATTGTTAAAAAATTAGTCAGCATTTCCTTCTATGGTTCAAATTGGCTGGGAGAGTTTTTCACCAGCCAGTAAGGAAAAGAAAAGGCTAGAAAGTTGTGGTAAGTAGAAAAGTAATTTCTTCCAGGATGACATTTAGATATTTATTAATATCTACCCACAGGTATTTAATACTCTATCCCTGAGAGTAGTACATTCTGAGGACAAAAGGAGTCCTTATTGACTTCATTACACCACAAGAGATGCATATGAACACCTAAAAATCTTAATAGACATGGTTGGTTATAGAATACGTCTACTTCATCATACCTGATTGACACAGCCAGTGTAACAAAAGAAATCTCCAGACACAGAATTCTATAAGTTAATCATAATGACCAAGGCAAATAGATCCATCCCTGTGTAACTGACAATGTACCTCAGGAGACAGGAAGAACTTCTGCTATGGCAGTTTTCTGGGGATTAATAAAAAATAAATCGGAAGAAGCTAGTTTTGGGGAGAAAAGTCTATTTGATGGTAAATTAGAGATCACACAGTTTTCTAAGCAACTTCTTAAAAGGCAGATAGATCTAATAAAGGAGATTTACATCTAATTTAGTTCTATCCCTCCCTACTGGATAGTAAAGTCTGATATTTTAGTACTATGTGAGAAATGAACTTGTGTGACCAAAAGATAAGATAAAACAAACTTCACTGAAGCTAAAAGATTTATAAACCTCATGTCACCCTGAAAAAGATGGCAAAGTTTTTGAAAGTCAAAATCCCCAAGCCACTGACTATTGTAGATGTCATGGCAGGTGTTTTGTTGAGTATTGTGTCCTGTGTCTCTAACCTGCCACCCTCTGAACTGATCCCTCAACTGCACACCCTAAAAGGAAGAGAAAGGATGACTTGAAACAGGGTGCAGAGAAGCACCTCAGCAGGCAGATGCCATATTTTGATACCAGGCTGGTAACAGTATTTGTATAAATGAGAGAGGAATTCTATTTTTTGCCAAAATGGGCAAGAAAAATGGGAGCTGGAGAGATGGCTCAGGAGTTTAAGAACATTTGCTTATTCAGAGGACCCAGATTTGAATCCCAACCACATGGAGGCTCACAACTGTTCTGTAGCTCCAGCATCAAAGCCCCAGATGCTGTCTTCTAGCCTCTGAGGGCACCAAGCAGGCAAAAGTGTAGTGCTCATGCAGGCACGTGTACCTGAACAGTCATACATATAAAATTAAAAAGAAATTCAAATCCTTAAAAAAGAAAGAAAAGAAAATGTCACCAGTTGGGACAGTAAAAAAAAAAAAAAAAAAAAAAAAAAAAAAAAAAAAATCTTTTCTGCTAACAAAAGAAGTTATATAAAATTTTTCATGAAGCCCAAGACATTGGGTATAGCTGGAGGTATCCAGATGTAGCACCATCAAAGGTCCATTTGGGATCCATTCTTGGAGGATATGGAGATACCACTTGGAGAAACGAGATACCACTGAAATGGCCACTGACTTGAATTTAGTGAAAACCTTCACCTGGTTTCCAGGTGAAGCCTTTAGAGAAGCTTTTATTTTGGGGTCCTTATGAACAGCATTCTTCTCTGATTTTAGTGCCCAAAAGTCCCTTCTCACTGTATAGATATTGCTACTTACACATACCTGTTGCTATTGACACACCCACAGCCGTGCCTCCCAGACCACAGGGAGAATATCTCCCATAGCTCATTGTTTCCCCACTGTCCATACAGCAGTCTTTTCCTCTCCACTGAGAAAGCTAATGCTGTGTAGGCCACGCTCAGATAGGAAAAGGCATTTCTGCAGCTTGTTCTTAGCACAGATACCTTTGAGAAGACCCTCACAAACATGTCCTTCTTTCTCCTACAGCTCTGTTTCCTGGCGCCTTTGCAAGCCAATTTAGCACTAAGCGAAAACAAGCCAACCAAAGAAGCTGCTTTAAAAACTGTGATGTCAAGCTGGGTACAGTGTCTCATACCTGCACTTGGGAAGCTGAGGCAGGAGAACTGCTGAGAGACTGAGACCAGCTTGAGCTACAAGTGAGACTGTCTCAAAAAAAACCAAAACCAAAAAAACAAAACAAGAAAGGAAAAGAATGACATGATGTCCTGGTGTCCGTGGCTCTTGGATCACTCTAGTTTTCTCTACTCTGACTATATCAACAAACTAATTCCTTAGGACCACCGTGTGGCAATGTGACTAGCAGGTTCCTGTCTGGCTACTGTCTGGCATCCCAGGAGAGGTTTTGCATGATTTCCTTCATGACTGTACATGCTTTTTTTCTTAATGCTTTGGCCTTGCCTACTTGCTAGTCGAGTTCAATGGCACACAGATGCTTTCTCTGTACTGTCTATTCTCACTCGGTCTAGTTCCTCATTTGATGTTCCCGTCTTCTCCAGGTACTAATGTCACAGTGTTGACATAAGCAGGGTTCATCTGTAGAAGTTCCTTTCTCTAGCCTGAGTGTTGCCAAGGCTTTATTAGGAAAAGCCTTCCAAGTGTTAGAGGCTGGGAGTTTTAGCATGAAAATCTTGTCAAATAATCTCAATAAAGGGACTCGTTTGTCCCAAGTATTAACAACGATACTCCTTCTATTGCCTGTCCCAGCTATCTTTTGAAAGAGATCATAGTAATTATTTTCTTTATGTTATTAACCCAGTTCTGTTTTCTTGTGGACCACAGATTTATATTGTGCTTAAATGTCTTTGGGTAAATGCCTATCCACATGATCACCCGCCATTGTGGGCCCTGCATCTGGGCTGGCCATGACATCCACAGTCACAGAGTCAGGTGAGGCTCTGCTTCAAGGTGGGGCATTACAAGGATACTACTCTCTGCTTGCTTCTCCCTTTTGGAACTTCAGGAAAGGTTTGGCTTATCTTTCTATTTGACTGAGTAAAGAGCTGGATAGTTTCTGAGTCCTGATAGGATAAGAACTATGTCCTTGGGTAGTCTACACAGCTCCAGGTCCTTTGGCTGCCCTTAGAGATATGTCTGCATCTTTCTTGCCACCAGCTGGCTTCTGGAAGCCCGGAAGCACCGGAAGGTGAATGTCTTTTTAGAGAACATATTCTTTTTTTCTGGTCTTTCTACTTTTGTTCTTTCTCTCTCTCCTTTCTCTTTTATGTTGTAGCCCAGGCTGTTGTAGCACTTGTCATCCTGTGGCCATTGCCTCCTGAGTGACAGAATTACATGTGTACACCAGCATGCCTGGTTTATGGGTTTATGCATGCTTAACAAACAGTCCACCAACTGAGCTATATCCCAACCTCCATTTTGCTTTCTTTTTGAGGGTCTAATTTTTCAAATTGACCAAGCTACATGCTTGTGAGAAGAGTCACAGAATGCACTGGTCAATGCCACTGTACAATTTCCTTTCTTAAAAACACATAATATAGTTGACTGTTGGCTTGCTTTGGTGAGAAACCAGGGAGTCCAGAAAGGAGACTGGGTCTGAGAAGTACAATCTATTGTAGAGAAAGTTTCAAAGGCCCAATGCTCAGAAATCTGAGAAAAAGTGATTTCCTAGGTGCTGGCTGGTAACTCAGATGGGCACGTGTCTGGGAAGATAAGCTGGAAGATCTAGACCAGCCCTCTGGCCAGGGGACAGTGCTGAGTATAGCAGCCTGCAGTGTTTGGGTGTGTGGTAGTGTTCTTGCCCACTTCAATTCCTGTGATTGATTGTGCTCAACTTTTTCTTCTCTGTTTGAGATAATCTTCCACTACTTGCAAAAATCAAACCAAACAAAAATCCAAACAAACAAACAAATGAAAAAAAACAACAGATTCATAGCTAGATTTTGTTGTTTCTTTGAACAAATCTTGAAATAGGACCATTTGGGTGCAGTTCTGATCACCTGGACCTGAACAGCACCCATGGGTACTTGAACACTGAAGGACACCTTTTCTCTGCATTGTGAGAGTAACTACATCAAGGTTTGGTGAATGGGATGATTCTGCGAGGACAAATGACTGGTAAGACACCATTGAAATGACCACTGGCTTGAACAAGTGAAAGTTGTCTTTTGATGTCCTTTATCTGTAGAGAGACCTTTCTTCCTGCTTCATTAGTGACATTTTTCTTGCTGGTGTAAGTGCTGGTTCTATTTCAGATAGTCTCCATGTTTTGGGAGGGCACTGCACTGCTTCTATAGCCTTTTGTGGTAAAAAGCCCAGAGGTAGGAAAGCTTTGTATCTATATAGCTGATGCTGGGCTCCAAGCAGCACTACTGTTGCTGCGACTCTTTTGGAGCTGCTGCTGCAGCCTGGTACCAGTAGCTGAATACACACCAGCCGCATGAGGCCTTGAGATAGTCCTCTATTGACACTTCTCTTAATGTTAGAGAGACATTCACTGGCTTGAACTCAGGAGGCTGTCTCATTTGAGTGTTTGTATCTTTAGGGTGCCTGGAGTCAGTATTGCTCAGGGTTAAAAGGCCTTCCACATAGGCTGATTGACATTATAGTCCATGAGGGCTAAGGCAGAGTGCATGCTTCTCCCACCCTGGCCAGGTTTCTTTACCTAGCCAATGCACGGGTCATCAAAACCAGCATTTGCTTCATTTTTCAACCTATCATGCGGGAATCATTCCTTTGGAAGCAAGGCATATGTGAGGCATTTCCCCTAGGGTCACATTTAATTAAACCCTTTCCCACAAATGAAGGTGTTGCTTCTATAAATATCCTACCGTGAATTTTGGTCAGAAATTATACAAGCAGCAAAAACATATTTTGTGAATTTATTTTCTAGTTCTGAGTTGGAGGAAGTAGGAGGCCAAAGAATGCTTGGAGGTGCATCTTGCTAAGTTTAGACACAGTCATCTGATTGGATGAAAGATGTTGAACCCTCTGAAGCCCTCCAGACAGGTATCTCAGGAATCTAACAGTGGTTGGGGAAGCTGGTCTAATATTCTTTGGATTGCAGTACTTTTCATCATGTAGCCCTCCATATCACACAGTCTTGATGAAGCTATTCTTCCTAGAATAGTTTTCAGGTTCACAGTCTAGGTGTACTTGGACTCTAGACTTTAGTTTATCCTTTAGCTCTCTTTGCAGGAATTGACATTGGCCAACAGCCTGAAGGTGCCTTTTGTGAGGGGGACGTGTTGGTTTTCTGTTTGTTTGTTTTTTAATTCAGACATTCAAACATATCCAAAATAGTTTTGGACAGATGCCATTCTTACAGATTTCTGGCTCAACATAGGGGAAGGCTGTGTGGGCAAGATGTGCAGGGGAGTGCCAGGAGCCACCGAGAGGCCCAGTTCACAGCAGGTGTCTTTAACACTCTTCTGACCTGCATTTCTCTGGTGATGGGCTGTCATCCGGTGGGGGAGCTTCAGGATGAACGGGCACTGCATCTCTTAGGCAGCTCTTCCATGAGGAAGGACTCGTGGGAGGTGAGAGGTTACAGAGTCATCTGACTCTCATGGCAGGAGTGCAGTGTCTTGAAATGGCTTGTTTAGATTCCACAGGATAGTTGTTCCCAGTGGGTGGGCATGGTGCTACAATTTCCAGGATTGATCCATAACTGGTTATCTTCTTCAAAACTAGTCACCCCTAATAATGCTACGTGTCAGGATGGTGGAGTAGTCTAAATCTCCAGACTGCATCCAGCTCTGCTTCCCTAGCATAAGGCTGTAATGGTCACATCATTTCCTGTGTCTGAATTCATTCCCTTTATAGCTTTGCGGTTAACCCACTTCTGAGATGGTTGGTGAATATTTTGAGGTGAATGCCCTTTAGGGGGTTGTTCTGTGTCTATACAGGTTAAGACTGTAAATAACATAAACCAAGATTATTAGGGATTTCCCAGGGCAGCAGAACTATAGAGTAAGAAACTAGGAAGGCTGAGAAAGCCATTTGTCCTTCTCCTCTGGAGAATTAAAAGTGGCCTGCTGTTTACGTACCCTACACACCCCCAGCCACGGATGTTGTGGCGTTGGTGCTGTGCCCCTACGTTATCCATATAGCTTGATGCCTACCTGTCAGCCAATTGTACTGTTTTTCAAAGGTTTTGTGGTATTTTGTTTTGGCCACAGCAAACAGATCATTGAATGGGAATGGTGCCATCTCTGCCTCTACGGGGCACTGTTGGGTCCTAATAGCTGTTCTATTAAAGCAGACAGGAAATAGCAGAAATGGCCCCGTGACAACTCCAGAAGAGCTTTCTCTGGCTTCTCCCACTCATCTGTGTTTACAGGGTTTTTCTAGATTAGAGAGTATTCTTCCTGTTTTCAGTAAATGTTTTCATTTTCTTCATCACCCACTAGTGGCCACATCAGGCCAGTGTACCTATTTCTGATAACTTTGGAGCTGACCATACCAAGGCCATCTTGGGGGACCTATGGGGATAGGGAAAGGCGATTCCTTAATCCATGTCCTCTTGGGGCTGAGGGCACCTGGTTGGGGATTTAGTGGCAGCTGGAAATCTCAGGGAGGCTCAGGAGTCACTTCTATAAAGGTTAGGAATGTAGATACCACAAAGCAGAGTTACTGAGAGTTACCTGGGCTGAGGAGAGAATGCAGGGCAAGAAGCAGAGAAGGCTGGAAATCCCTGTCTGTTTCACATGGAAAATATTTATTGAAGCTTCATGGCAACCAGTACATGTGCAGGGAAAGGACACACACTGGCCTAGGGACTATGGTGGTGGAGAGCAAAGCATGAAGCACCCACTCTTACTCTCAGGATCTTGCTGCCTTTCTCAGCACCTGTACCTCTCAGGATCCAGAACATTGCTTCCATGAAGAATATCTTGCAATAAATCTGAGCCAGGTTGAGGCTATGTGGCTAAGACCACAGGCTAGTAGATAGAAGCACCAGGTTTCAGCACATAGTTGGACAATGTTGATATTCATTTACCTCGGTTCCACCTGCACGTGATCACAACAGGGACATGAAGGAGACCTTGCAGTACATTGCATGTACCCATGGACACACTCAGAGGGACTGGCTCCTACCTTCTCAGGAGGTTTCTTCAGCTCTTTCCACACTGCAGTCCAGGCCAGGGTTTTGAGCCTTCCTTGGAGAGCAACCAGCTGTGCCATTCTGGTTGTGGTCCCAGGCTTTCCTGGCATCCCAGTGCCCGCTCACTGCTTCCTTCTCCCCCATG
>CM052700.1:19367527-19401941 GCA_028551405.1 Uromys caudimaculatus
ACCTTCTCAGGAGGTTTCTTCAGCTCTTTCCACACTGCAGTCCAGGCCAGGGTTTTGAGCCTTCCTTGGAGAGCAACCAGCTGTGCCATTCTGGTTGTGGTCCCAGGCTTTCCTGGCATCCCAGTGCCCGCTCACTGCTTCCTTCTCCCCCATGGGGAGCATCTGTGAGTTGGGTCCTGTCCTCATGTCCCTGTCCTCTTTTCTGTTCTCTTCCCTCTGTCCACTCTGTCCATGCTGATGCAGTCTGCACTCGGATCCACCTAATTCTTGCCCGGATGACTGCAGTTGCCTCTTCACTGGCTCCCTGTGATCCCCAAAGCATCTCTCTCGCCACGCTATTTCCAGCCTTAAGATACTTCCAGGCCCTGTGCTTCCTTAATGGTGAGCTCTGAGTTCTGCAGATCTGCTGGACTCCTGAGACTCAGTTTACCGTGCTCCCTAGTCCTGTTCACTGTGCTCCCTGCTGTGCCTCTGGGCTATGGCTAGAGTGCTCCTCCTGGGCCAGGGATCCTCTCACCTGCCCCACCCAGGTTAGGTGCCCGCTGTCTGCCCAGTCAGGACTCTGCAGACCTCTGACTAGCAGAGGTGTTCTTCATTGCCATTTCTGTTTGTACTTGGACAGCTGTAATTGCGTATCCTCGTGGGTTCTTACACTATGCACACATTCCTGGGTGCCCTATGGCTAAAGGAAGGAAGGAAGGAAGGAAGGAAGGAAGGAAGGAAGGAAGGAAGGAAGGAAGGAAGGAAGGAAGGAAGGAAGGAAGGAAGGAAGGAAGGAAGGAAGGAAGGAAGGAAGGAAGGAAGGAATTCGAAGGATGCCCTAAGCATAGGCTGGTGTATTCAGCATGGCTGGCTTCTCTCCTGTACTGTTCTCTCGTGGTCTCCTCTTCCTTTTGTTTACCCTGTGCTGAGTCCACTGCTTCTGCCCAGGGTGCTAGAGGCAACCAGGCACCTACAAGAAAAACCTGGGTGATCTCCAGTTCTGCCTCACAGGCTGCTGCCACCAAGTGTTGAGGATATGGCTTTTGAAAACATTTCCTTTTGACTTCATGGCCAGGCTTCACTCTTCACTTGAAAACTTGCCAAGTGCAGGCTTGTACTGTGCTGTATCCCAAACTAGAGCAGGATTGCACAAAAATGCAAAACTAGCCTGGGGAGAGCCCAGTGATAGCAGGTTTGCCTGGTGTGCTTGGTGCGGCCTTGGGTTCCGTCTTGATGCTACAAGTCAATAACATGAACCACAAAACAGCGCTGCCCATTGCCCAGCCCTGCTTCAATCCATTGACATAAGGACAGAAGCTGTCCTGTTAGGCCTGCACCCTTGGCTGGCTCTGTACTCTTGATTCCTGCCAGCAGCCAACATTTGCCCTTCTCTGACCTTTCCAGACTCACATAGCTAGGCCTCAGGCACTGACCCTTTCTAGTTTCAGCCTTGGGCTAGCCTTTCCCTGTCTCCACCCAGGACTTGTACTTGAACTTCATGTTGCTTTCAATCCTCACCTTCCTGACTAGCCCCAGGAGCACCAAGAGCTCCTCTGTTGTATTGAGAATCCACTTCATGGACATTGGCTCGTTCAACCTGTGTGGCAGATTGTATTCTATGGATCTGAGGCAACACCAAGCCCTCCAGAAAATTTCCTGTTCAGGGTCCTGCAGTGTTGTGAAATTTGATTCAGTGGACTGTCTTCCTCCCTGGACTAGGAGAGCCTCAAGGGTAGACGTTCCTTAGTGCCTGCCCAGACCACCCTCCAGTACAGTTGACCTGAGAACCCTGCAGAACACATCTGCCTTGAGTTTGGGCCCTTTGAAAAATGGTGTGAGCCCTTCCCACTAAAGGCTCCCAAACGCCCCAGCTCATGCTTGGCCCTGGCAGTCAGGGCTCTCACTGACATAGCTGAGTACTCAAAGATGGGATTCCAGATTCCAAGTGCTTGGCTCACCCGGGTTGGCGGTGAGTCTGCTTCTGGATTTCTCTGCACATCTGGCACCCCAATGGCAGGGCAACAGTGTGGCCAACTCCAAGTTCTGGACCCTGGATTCTTTTTGCTTCCTGGACCACCAATGTGACCTGTGCAGGGTAGGTCCCCCATCCTGGAGGCTGCACCTTCTACCCTCTCCTTTAGCTTCTTGCCTGATCCTCTTTAGGGTTTAATTTAGCTTCCTTGGTCCTTTCCAATCCCCCCTTGCCTGTCCCTCCTTCTTCCTACAAGCCTCCCTTTTCTCTCTCAGCTCTCATGCTCTCCCCCCCCCCCCCCGCTCCTTGTTTCCCTCCCATTCTGATGGTCCCTTCCCCCATCCCTGCTCCTCCTTTCCTTCTCTCCACTCTATAGCTTTTGCCCACAGAAAGCTAAGGAGCTTCTGACATCTGATCCACATCTTCTGGGACACAAGCAGGGTACAGCAGGCTGGCCCTGCTCTGTCCCCTTCAGTGACTAGGATCCCGAGGAACCAGAGTCATCTGTAGAGACAAGAAGAGCATGTGGAGGAGGCAGGCATGCACAAAGGAATGCTCTTACATTCTCTAGCTTAGTTTTTAAACTGAGGACTTTATTAATCAAATATACATTTCCTCAGAAAACCCTGCGTGAAAGAAAACCTTTCCTATCTCTCTTTTTCCAGTAGGGGTAGCTGAAGAAAGGTGAAGTAGTTTGTCCCAGGTCATAAATGGGGTGGGAGCTAGAGCTGTCTCTCTAGCCTGCTACCCTCTGGGTATCACTCTCAGACCATCTACTCTTCTGTCCACAGTAAAGCAAGCACCTGTAAAGCATATCAGCCTGTCAAGCCCAAGCTAGAGTTACCATTATGTGGAAGCCACGGACATCTACCAGATCCATGACAAATTCCCAGAGAAGGGTGGCTTCAAGGAACTATTTGAACAGATTCTCCAATGCTTTGGTCTTCATGAAATACTAGGTAAGCCTTTGCATTGGGATTGAAGAAAGAGGGAACATTGTTCCCCAGTTGAGACAACCAGAGGAGGGGCCACACATAAGAGACCATTGCTGGTGGGAACCAAGTGCTGGAATGGGGCCAAGGCTGAAGAGGTGGGGGATGCAAGGAGGTCTTTTTTTTTTTTTTTTTTAAAGATTTATTTATGTATGTGAGTACACTGTTGCTGTCTTCAGACACACCAGAAGAGGGCATCGGATCCCATTACAGATGGTTGTGAGCCACCATGTGGTTGCTGGGAATTGAACTCAGGACCTCTGGAAGAGCAGTCAGTGCTCTTAACCGCTGAGCCATCTCTCCAGTCCCAAAGGAGGTCTTATGTTTTGGTGATTTTTTTCCTCTCTCCGTCTTATTCTCCCCTACCTATCCTTTCTCTCTGCACTGGGGTGGAACCTAGCACCTTCTCCATGCTAGGCTAGCTAGCTAGCACCCCTCCACTGAGGCACATTCTTAGTCCAGAGGCTGTGGTGGTGCCTGTGGCATCCAGGGGGGAGCAAGAACCAGGACAAAGGATATAGGAGTGCTGGAATCAGGTGTTCTGGGATCAGGAGGGGAGCTGGCACAGAGCATGTCAGCTGAGTCTTGGGTTCCCTGCCTAGTGCTGGTCCTTAGCTGTCCCTCCAGTGTTCATCTTGAAGTGTCGATCTGGACAGACCTCAGAGAGGAAGAGTGTAGCTGATGGTAGCATCCTATCTGTCATTGCTGCAGGCCAGACAACCTAAAAGGAAACACCATGTCAATCTCTAACGGTCCCATCCATGACTAGACCTGCTCTGCTCTCCTCATCTCACTCCTGGGGAAGGTTGTGTGGCTAGAGCTGGTCTACAAGGCACCTTCGAGACCAGGAGGCACAGAACTGCCCGCATAGCTTCCTTCCATGGCCTAGAACACAAGGGGCATAGAGGGGAGGCCAGGACAATAGCCAGTAAGGGCAGGAAGTCTTTCAGGCACCTGAGTGAACCATGGACCATTGGCCGTGTCTGATTCTAGGCCTAGGAGGCCCATTCGGACTCCTCTTCCCACTCCTTCACCTCTGCTAACCCCGGGGCTGTATTTTATCTTATGCACTCACCTATTGGGCACTACACCTCTCTCTATTCGTTTTCGGTCTGTTCTTATTTGCTTGTCTATTTTACAGTGCTGGGAATGGGAGCCATAACGTCCTATGTCCTCTTGACAAACACTCTTCCACCACTCAGGTGCATCCCAGCTCAACACAGGTTCCTTTTCTGCCCTCCTGCTTTTAAGTTCTCACCCTCATTTGTTCCCAGGCCACTTAGTGATTGTCTTAGTTGGGGTTTTACTGCTATGAACAGACACCATGACCAAGGCACCTCTTATAAACACAACATTTAGTTGGAGCTGGCTTACATGTTCAGAGGTTCAGTCCATTATTATCAAGGTGGGAGCATGGCAGAGTTCAGGCAGACATGGCACAGGAGCTGAGAGTTTTATATCTTCATCTGAAGGCAGCTAGGAGAAGACTGGCTTCCAGACAACTAGGATGAGGGTTTTAAAGCCCATGCCCACAGTGACACACCTACTCTAACAAGGTCACACCTCCAAATAGTGCCACTCCCTGTGTCAAGCATATTCAAACCACCACATTCTACTCCCTGGCCCCCCCCATAAGCTTGTTCAAACACGCGAGTCTATGGAGGCTATACCTAGCCACAGCAGAATAAAAAATACATTTAGTCCAACTTCCAAAGCCCTCATAGTCTATAGCAATCTCAATGTTAAAAGTCCAAAGTTCAAAGACTTCTGAGATTCATCCAATCACTGCCCTGTAATCACCAAAGCAAGACAGGAAACCATCTGGGCAAACTCCAAACTCTGCATCTCCACGTCTGATGTCTAAGTGGTCTTCAGATCTCCAACTCCTTTTACGTCTTTGTTGACTGCAACAAATTTCTTTCTCTAGGGCTGTTTCACTTCCTGTTAGCGGCTTTCCTCTACTGGTATCCCATGGCTCTGGCACCTTTAACATCTTGGTGTCTCCAAGTCAACCTCAACTTTATAGCTTCCAATTCAACAGTTCCATTGTCAAGGATTCACACAAGATCTTCTGGGCGGGGGCTTGGAGAGATGGCTCAGAGGTTAAGAGCACTGACTGCTCTTCCAGAGGTCCTGAGTTCAATTCCCAGCAACCACATGGTGGCTCACAGCCATCTGTAATGGGATTTGATAATCTCTTCTGGTGTGTCTGAAGATAGTGACAGTGTATTCATATAAATAAAATCTTTAAAAAAAAAAAAAAAAAAGATCTTCTGGGCTTCTCCAAAGGGCTTGGGGCACTTCTCCAGCTCTGCCTTTTGTGGCACCCTAATGTCTAGTTAACTCCACTTCAATGCTGCTGCTGTTCTTGGTGGACATCCCATGGTACTGGCATCTCAAATACAGTGGGGTCTTTTGTTGCAACTAGGCTTCACCAATAATTTCTCATAGGCTTCCTTCATAGTGCCAAACCTCAACTTCTTTACATGACCTCATCAGGCCTGAGCTGTCACCTGCAACTGAGGCTGCACCTTCGCCAATGGCCTTCCCTGGTCTTTCACAGTGCCAAGCCTCAGCTGCTATCCATGACCCCTCCATACCTTCAGTATGACCAGTACCACCTGAGTGACCCTTACACATTACCAAGTACAGTTGCAGCATGAGGCACAACCTTGGCTATCTCTGGAACGCAGCATTTTTGTGATCTCAGAAAACATTTCCCAGAAGGTGATGTTGGTTTCTTCTTAATCACCACTAATTTCTTAGCTCTAGCTAACCAGCATCAATTGTCCCAGTAATCACTTCTATTCTTGACTCTAAATTCAGAGCCACATGGTTGAAGCTGCTGAGTTCTGCTGCTTGCTGGGGCTGAAGCCTGGCCCCCCTTATTCTATTACCAGTTTTCTATTTTTCAATTACCTCACTTCCTAAGCTTGGCTCTCCTGAACTTGCTCTGTAAACTCACCTAGAACTCAGAGATTTGATTGGCTCTGTCTCCTGAAAGCTGGCATTAAAGACCTACACCACCAGGCCTGGACTTAAGCTTTTCTTCACCTAGAACTTGCTCTGTCCCAGGCTGGCCTTTGACTCAGAGATCTACTTGCCTTTGTCTCCTGGGATTTAAAGGTGTGTACCACCATGCCTGGGCCTAAGCTTTTCATGGTCACTGTTCCCTAAGCCCAGATCAAAAGCCTGTGTCTTTCAGCCTCAAGATCTTGTTCACGAGTGTGCCCTCCATTTCTGGATTATAGTTCATTCCAGATTAAAAGTCCAAACTATTCCTTGTTCAACTGCAAACACAAACAATAAGCTTATCTGTGTGGGATCTTGTCCTGAGATCACCACTTCCTTAATCTCTTTATCTCCTTGAACACAGGATTCAGCTCCATTTCACTTCCCGGTGCCCCTTCATTATTACTTGAACCTTATATTTTGTATCTTTTCTTTTTAACCTTGCTATACTTGATCAGAATGCTCTTCATTAGAGTAAACCTGAGGATAAAGTCTATGCTGGGCTTTTCTGAGACTTTCTTTGTCAATACAGTTAACCTGATTTTCTTCACCTTAGACTTAGTTTCATGCAGACTCTTCAGATAAGGCCAAAAAGCAGCCACATTCTTCACCAAAATACCACAAAAACAAGTCTCTAGGCCACATACTGAAATTCTTCCCCACTTGGGCCAGGTCTGCACAGTTCAAATCACTCCCAGCAACACAAAGTCTTCCATATTCCTACTAGGATAACCCATTAAGTGCCATTTAAAGCATTCCACTGCTCTCCAAATCCCAAGTCCCCAAATCCACATTCTTCCAAACAAAAGCATGGTCATCCCTATCATAGCAATACCCCACTCCTGGTACCAACTTCTGTCTTAGTGTTTTACTGCTGTGAACAGACACCATGACCAAGGCAACTCTTTTTTATTTTTATTTTTTTCTTCTTCCAATCCTAGAGTTTAATTTTGTTTTTAAATTTTTAAAAAAAATTTTATTTTTGGATATTTGCTTTATATAAATTTCAAATGTTTTCCCCTTTGGAACCCCCCTATTCCATTCACCGTCCCTTGCCTCTATGAGGGTGCTCCCCCCTCACTCACTCCCTTCTTCCCTCCCTAGCATTCCCCTACACTGGGGCATCTAACACCCTCAGGCCCAAGGGCCTTTCCTCCCACTGATGGCCAGCAAGGCCCTCCTCTGCCACATATGTGGCCAGCACCATTGGTCCCTCCATGTGTATTCTTTGGTTGGTGGTCTAGTCTCCGGGAGCTCTGGGGGGTCTGGCCAGTTGACACTGTTGCTCCCTCTATGGGGCTGCAAACCCCCTCAGCCCCTTCAGTCCCTTCTCCAACTCCTCCATCTGGGACCCCATGCTCAGTCCAATGGTTGGCTGTGAGCATCCGCCTCTGTATTTGTCAGGCTCTGCCTGAGCCTCTCTGGAGACAGCTTATCATGCTTCCACCAAGCACTTCCCAGCATCCACAAGAATGTCCAGGTTTGGTGGCTATATATGGGATGTATTCCCAGCTGGGGCAGTCTCTGGATGGCCTTTCCTTGAGTCTCTGCTCCACACTTTGTCTCAGTAGTTCCCCCTGTGAGTATTTTGTTCACCCTTCTAAGAAACACTGAAGCATTCACATTTTGTTCTTCCTTCTTCTTAGGCTTCATATGGTCTGTGAATTGAATCTTGGGTATTCTGAACTTTTGGCTAATATCCACTTATCAGTGAGTACATACCGTGTTTGTTCTTTTGTGACTGAGTTACCTCACTCAAGATGATGTTTTCAAGTTCCATCCATTTGCCTGAGAATTTCATGAATTCATTGTTTTTAATAGATGAGTAGTATTCCATTGTGTAAATGTACCACATTTTCTGTATCCATTCCTCTGTTGAGGGACATCTGGGTCCAAGGCAACTCTTATAAAGGACAACATTTAATTGGGTCTGGCTTACAGGTTCAGAGGTTCAGTCTATTATTGTCAAGGTGGGAGCATAGCAGAGTTCAGGTAGGCATGGTGATGGAGGAGCCAAGAGGTCTACATCTTCATCTGAAGGCTGCTAGGAGAAGACTGGCTTCCAGGCAGCTAGGATGAGGGTCTTAAATCCCATGCCCATAGTGACACACCTACCCCAACAAGGCCACACCTCCAAATAGTGCCACTCCCTGCACCAAGCATATTCAAACCACCACAGTAATATAAAACCTTACTATCCCAGCAAGAGCATGTTCACACAAAGCTTTATGGAACATTCTGGGTGGTTTCTGACCAAGATGGAATGCCCAATCCTGGCCTCACCTATCCCAGTGGCTGGCTGTCTCCAAAAGAGGCTAGTGCTGGAATCGAGACCCAGGGATCAACTTTGTAGATGTTTTATTTTACCCTCTGCTTATAAGCAAAATGGCAGTCAGGCCTGACTTTAGGAGTGGGCAGGATCTGTTAGGCAGAGAGGAGAAAGGTCATTTTCTCCCAAGTATTGTGTGAATAGGAAAGACAGGAGGGAGCAGGGAAGTTGTGGGGAAAGGCGTTTAAGAGAGGGATAATAGAAAAAAGTGAGCTGAGGAGCTGGATCCTCAGAGGTTATTGGTCTATCAATCTGGAGCTTAATACTGGGATGAGGTACTGAGAACCTTTGCTTGATGTGTGTGTGTGTAAGTATAAGTATGTTTTGTATGTCTGTGTGCTGTATGTGTCCTGGGCCTTGCATATACTAACACACAATACTCTTGAGGTGTACCCAGCCTACTGATCTTTCTAACATGGTTGTTATTGGTAACAAGAGGCTTTTTATACTGAAAAGCATTAACGCTGAGCCTTCTTATACCCTCCCTGCAAGCCCCTGGAGCAGGGAGTTTTAGCTGCTTGTTCTGAGTTCTGTCTTCTGAGTGCTAAGAGCCAGGCTTCTCTGAGCGCTGCCACCTTAGAGTGAATTGAAGTTCGAGAAGGGATGCCAGAGGCCAGGGCATTTAGCCATCATCTGTCTGTCCTCACGTGGGAGGTGCTCAATGGCAGAACAATGCAGTGGGGAACATTTGCCAATAGTGAGAATGGGTCAGTCACAGGCAGTCCCCTGCCCCTGGCCTGCTCCCTTCTCCTATTACTGTCTGCTGTGGACTTGGACACACACAATTAGGAAGGAAACCTGTCCAGGCAAGAAAGTGTTGCCTGTCTCACAGTCAGCCTTCCTCCTCTGCCTTTGTTTGCTCAGTCTGTCTGCCCGTTCTGGAGAGCTGATGGGAACCCACCTAGAAGGAGTTCTAGGATAGCCCGATCTATGCAGAGTTGTAGGACACCCAGGGCTACATGACAAGAACCTGTCTGGAACAACCAACCAACCAACAACAACAACAACAAGCCTGTCTAGAGCAGGGGACACTTTGGGTTCTCCCAATCCAAGTTGCTACCTCCCTCCCCTGAGAGTTGCTATTCATTCTGACAGGGCTGTAGTGGTAGTCCTGTAGCTGTGGCTTATCCCCAGTGCAAATGGCATCAAGGTGCAGCAAAGGAGGGGGATGGGGTCCTTAAGGCCCAACTCTGAGGAGTACTCTGAGCTCATCAGAGATCTATCCTTCTGACCTTGGTAGGAGAAGGACTAAAACCCATCTGTGTACTGGACAAAGCTAGGACCATACCTTAGGCCCTTTCCCCATATAGCCTGCAGCTCTCTTCTGGGCCTGACATTTCTCCCAGGCACATGCTATTACATGCCAATGAATATGAGGCTCCTGCCCCTGTGCCCATTCCCACAGCTGGCTCTGGCCATCTCAGCTCATTTTTCAGTCACCACACCTGTTCCAGGCCCAGTTTGTGAGGTGCCAATCTGAATGAGTAGGGTGCAGAGTCAGGCAGCATTCAAAAGGGTGGCCAGTGAAGGGGCTGTCTGTCTTGGACTGTATCTGCAGGGAGAGGCAGTGTTGGACTCCAGAGACTAGTGGACATGCTGTGTGGTAGGTCTCCTGTGGCAGTGACCACCATCTCCTGAGGTTGTACATCCCAGCTCCAGAGCAGGTGCTGGACATATTTGGGAATCCCACCTCCATCCCACTTACTGACCACTTTGATCTCAATTATAAATTCCTTCACAGTAGAAAAAAAACTTTGGCCCCTTTCAGCACAGTGGCCCTCGACAGTGCTGAGCTGGGGCTGGGTGAATGGATGTCTTAAAGGGGGTCCCAGGGTAGGAGGTGATGACCCAAGGTCTAAAGTGTATTGGAGATGGGGTCCTGAACTCAGGGAGGGTTAGGTGCCTCTACATCAAGTGACCTTCTCACAGTGCCACACAGAGGTAAGAGGTGCAACAGCTGTGGGCAATCTTTATTCAAGGCTAGGCATGTCAGGCACTGGGGTTTGAGAAGATTGTGGTCCCAGGGATCTTACGCTGGTCAGATCATGAAAGCATGTAGCTCTGAAGGGGGTTGTGCAAGTAGCTCCTAGTGTGCCTAGATAGGTATTCTGTGTGTGTGTGTGTGTGTGTGTGTGTGTGTGTGTGTGTGTGTGTGTGTCTGTGTCTGTGTGTGTGTCTGTGTCTGTGTGTCTGTGCATAACAGCCTTCTTTTTTAGTATAGAGATCCCTAGCATGATGCACAGAGGGGGCTTTTAGCCGCTGCCATTTCCTCTTTCATGGTTACATGGTTAGTTTCACAGAATCTTTGCTGTCTTTACATTGCTTAGTGTGAAATTAAAGTTAAAAAAAAACCCACCACAAGCCAAGTTCATACCCACAATCCTAGTATTTGGGAAGCTAGAACAGGAGTCTGAGCCCAGCCTGAACTACATAGCAAACTAAGGCTGAAAAAAAATTAGAAGAAAATAAGCTAGCATGAGGGCATAGGAAGGTGTGTGCCAGATGATTAGTGATGGAGCACTGGTGAGAAGCCTGTAGCCCCGTGATCACAGTCCACGAATCAGCACCATTTTAGGCTCTGAGCTCATTGTTTGAAGCCCCTACCTTCTCAGACAGCATTAGCAAGGTTTTGCTGGCCTGTGATTCACTACCCAGCCTGGGTCATGGTAGGTCTCTGCCTTAGCCTCCTGAGTGCTGGGATTAGATGTGAGTCACTGTGACCAGCCTTCCTACTAGCATTTTATAAAAGGTGTGGTCCACAGTTCTACTCCATATATCTAGTCACAGCAGAATCTGAACACACAAACCATCCTTGAGCTCCTTTCAGACCAAGTCTGACAAACTTGGTCCTCTAGGATTGGTCTAAGACTTAAGTAGGAGAAAGCCCTGGCCCTGGTCCTCATTTGTCGCATGAAGAAGTCAGGCCGAGGCTGACTGAACTTTGCTGGGACTCACATTGTTCGGCTGTCCTCCCCTTGAGCGTCATGATGGAGGCACGGCGGGAGAACCATCCTGGAAAGGGAGTGGTGGGTGTTTAGTAAAGGGGACTGTTTCAGAGGTGCACCATTGGCCTGAATGCTGTTGTAATTGCTTTTCCCTTCCACTTAGTGGTTGCATTTAATCTGTGGATGGTACACTGAGCCACTTGCCACTCCATTTCCTCATGGAAATACTTTTCCTGGAGGAAATGCTTCCTCTGTTCCATAACTGCTTTCCTCACTCAGCCCATGTATTCCTCTGCATAGTCAATGCAGGTTCTTCTCAGCACTTTTGTTGCTGCATAGCCTTGCATTGTGCCATAGGACAGTTAACACCATCACTCCACTCCTGGCAGTCTGCAGAAAGACCACACTTCAGGGAAACTGCTCCACAGGAAAAGGAAATGATGTGTGATTGTGCCCTGGAAGGCACTGGTGACAGAACTGCCTGTGCCCTGTGCCCTGTGCCCTCAATCCTGTGCAGCCGGGTTCTAGTGCTCTTTGTTTTTACAGTAGAGTTCTGGGTATCACGGCCTGCGGCTGCCTCTGTGTGTATACACCCTGTACTTCATGGCAGTGATCCAAAACCAGCTGTGCTGGGGGTGGAAAAGGCCTCCCTGTCTTCTGCATGTCATTTGCAGGAGGATGGGTAGAATTACCATACTGTGATAAGCCAAATAAGGCAGACTCATCTGTGGACCCTATGTTTTATATATACGAACGCATATATACCTATATTTACACATGTAAAAGACAGAAGTAGAAGTAGGAGCTATTGGGTGGGAGGGGTGACAAGAGGCAGTAATGGGGAGAAATATGAACCTGTCAGAGTAAAGCACTTCAAAGGTCAGTGTTGCCAGGTATGGTGGAGCATCTTGGGATTCTAGCACTGGGGAGGCAAAAGTGGGAGGATTGCCACGAGTTTGAGACCAGCCTGGTCTGCAATAGCCCATCAACAGTCCAGGTGCCCCAAACCAAAGGGAACAAAGCTCAGCCCTCTGCAGTACAGCTACGTAGTAAAGCGTCTGCTTCTAGCAGATGGCGACTTATTTAATGTAGAGCTAAGTTAGAGGGTGAAGAGTCCTAACTGGTAGCAGGCCTATAGCTTTACAGCCCGCTCCCACTGCAGGAGACGGTCCCATCCAGCACTTCCCTCCAATTGCTGGGCTGAGGCAGCATTAGGTTTAGAGCCTCAGACTTGGGCCTGACACTCGTCACTGGTCAGCTGCATGGCCTTGGGCAAGGCTCACCCACATCACTGAGGCTCTCTGATAAGTGAGGCTGCAGAGAGAAGCATGAAGGGTACATTTCTGATCAGCTCCATAGATGCTGGGAAGGGAAGGGAGAACATCTTGTCGAGCATGGCAATGAGCTCTGGGGACTGGCGAGTGGCAGGACGGGCAGGGCCCGCCAGCCAGGCCAGGGGCTCAGACGATTGCCCTGGTAGCTGGATAGCTCTGTGGACTGGTTTGGACTAGAGTGGTGCAGTCAGACCTGTGCTTTGAAGAGAATGCTTAGGATGAGAATGAAGTTGGGATGAGGCAGAGGAAGGGAAGATGGTGTGAGGACATTGAGCCTAGTGGCGAGTCAGAGATTTGAAAAGAGCGATGGAGATTTGACTCGGGAGTACCCAAAAGTTGTGGTGAGAGGCCACCTAAGAGCCTTTTCTGGAAGAGCATCAGCAGGGACCAGTGATGGGCTGTCTAGAGGAAGAGACATGGAGAACTTCCCAGCATGCCATCTGCCAGTCCTCTGTTCTGGGTTTTTGTCCTCATGTTTTTTCACTATCAACTGACTCGGCAAAGGTTCTGATGTCCTGGATTATGAAACTGTCTCTTGGAGACGACACTGAAGATCATATTGCTAGAGGTGTTAGCATCTATTATGGCTTGAATCTTGACTTTCCCCATAGGCTCATGTTTTGAATGCTTGTCTCCAACTTGTGGCAATACGTTGGGAACTGCAGAGACTGAACAGTGGGGTCTGGTTGGCACAGACAGAGCATGTGTAGTCGGCCTTTGAAGGTTATATCCACCCTTGCTGTAGCTACACTCTGCTTCCTAGATGGGAACACGCTTCTCTCTTGTGTCCAGTGTCTTCCCACAATGAGACCTCTGAAACAATGAGCCAACATAAGATGTTCCTGTTTTTAGTTCTGTCAGTTCAATGATTTAGAGTATCAATACAAAAACTTGTTTCCAATGAAGTGGGATTATTTCAGTGTAAGCCAGACTAGGTGGTTATAGGCCTTTGGAACCCACTTGTGAAAGTAATGTAGAAGAATTTGGAGGTACAAGCTAAGGAAGTCTCAGTGTGTTGTAAGTGTTTAATGGGTCTGGCAAGGGTATAAATGGCCAGAACACCTATAGAAGTGCAGACAGTAGACTGCCCATAGGTTTCAGATGGGGACAGGATTCTATTGGGAATTGTGCAAGGTATTTTTATTACATTTTGGTAAAGATTATCTATGTTCTGGTATTTGAGGAAATCTGAATTTTTAAAAGCAGTGGACTGATTTTCTTGGCAGAGGAAATGTCAAGGCAGTATAATACTCAGGCCGTGGCACCATCATTGCTGCCTTTTAGCCAGGTTTATAGTGAGAACTGAAAGCAAAGAGCAAGACAAAAAGATTTGAAATATGTGTATTGGCAAGGAAAAGTGCATACAGCTCAAGGTGCAGACAAATGGAGACAAAAGGACTGTATGGTTTGGTTTGGTTTTTTAAGATGTATGTATGTATGTATGTATGTATGTATGTATGTATGTATGTATGGTATGTATGTGAGTACACTGTCACTCTCTTCAGACACACCAGAAGAGGGCACCAGAACTCATTACAGATGGTTGTGATCCCATGTGGTTGCTGGGAATTGAACTCAGGACCTTTGGAAGAGGAGTCAGTGCTGATGCCATGTTTTTTAAAGACATGTTTTTGTCTCACTGTGAGCCTGTTTCCAAAATTTTCTTTTTAAAACCTTGAGGGGGGGTCAGAGGAGTGTCATATTCCCTGGAGATGCAGTTACAAACAGTTGTGAGCTCCCTGGTGTGGGTACTGGGAATCAAACTCAAACTTAGGGCATCTGTAAGAATAGTGTGTGCTTTTAGCCCTCCAGCCCCAAGGCCTGTAATTTTTATAGTGCGTAGAAGCTGCACTCTATATTAGGACAATCTGAGGGCACGGGTCCCCCTGAAAGTAAGCTCTGGGATCTACACCCCCAGGGCCATTCGAAAAGCGTTCACTTCTAAAATGAGTGCTAGCTGAGGGGTATCCTACTGGTCAAGAGTCACCCAGGGAAGTGTTTCCTAGTCTCAGCTGCATAGGGCATTTGGCACAGAGGGGTCTGTCTAGTTCTCAAGCTGGAAGCAGAACTGGGCATTGTCCATGTGGTGTGGTTTTTCAGGATCATAGACTTCCAAGGTTATTGGATCATAGGGCCTTGCATGGACATCTGAGAGAGAAACCTGTGAGACCAGGCCGCATGTGGTAGGGTCAGATCCCCTGCAGGGTCCCTCCAAGCAGGATGCGCATGAAGCTGTGAAGGTGAAACCTAAGACAGTGGAGACTCCAGGGTGTTGGAGATGTGAAGATGTGGGATGATATCTGCCAAGAAAAGCAGCATCTGTGAGTGGAGCTGGCCCAAGATGCCATGGATGCTGTAAATGGCAGGGCCATAGGGCCTAAGTTGCCCAAGTTTCTAGGAGCCCAGATGGCATCACTGTGAGTCCCAGATGTTGGATATGGAGCTATAGGATTTACTGTTTGCCTTGCTAGGTTCCAGGAGTCTTGCTTTGGTGAATTCTAAATTTTTATTTTTTGCTGCTTTCCTATTTCTTCCTTTTGGAATAGGAATGCTTGCTTAGAGCCATTGTATACCAGAATGATGTTACCTTCTTTTTATTTGACAAGGGCTCATAGCTAAGAGAAGACAGACCTTGGACACAGCAACAGTATTGGAACTAATAGGCCTATGGAGGCTTTTGAATTCACTCTAAATACATTGTATTGTGAGATGACCACAGCTTTCCAGGCTAGGAGTAGAGTACTTTGGTTTGAATCTGACATCTTTCCCACTCCATGCTCATTTCTTGAATGTTTATCCTCAGTTGGTGGTGCTGTTTTGAGGGCTGAGGAGACTTTAAGAGGCAGGGCATGGGTGGTGACACTGGGACACTAGAGTCTGGCCTTTGAAGGTTCTACCTGCCCCTGGTTCTCTGCACCTACTTGTTGTCCTGTGGCCAAATGCCCACTTAGGCTTCTGCTACCATGGGTGGAACATGGTGGCTTATTCTGCCATGCCTGCCCCACTACAAGGGACTGAAGCTATGAGTCAAAAATAAACATTTCCTGACATAGTCTGACAGGTATTTAGCCATATAGTAGAAAAGTTAAACAGTACAGTGTGTAAGCAGGTGCCAGGATCCCATACGGGCCTCAGGCATGGTGTTTTCTATTTTTTAGGAAACAATGAGTTTTACCCCAGGCCTGGATAGGCAGGAGTGGACTCCTCCCAAATCTTCCTTACAGGTATCTTCCAGAGCAAGACCAAAGAATGGACCAGTACAGAGATTTCTCCATAATCCTGGGGAGAGGAGAGATACCCCCCAGTCACACAGCTCTCCAGAGGTAGAGGCAGATGAGGATGGGTGTTTGAGGTCTGTTCCCTTCTCACCTTTTACTCCACAAATGCTGAAAACTGGTCATGGGTCTGGGAATACAGCTCTGTGGTAGAACACTTACCCAGCATGTATGAGACCTGGGGTCAGTCTTCATCACTGACAAAACAAAAACAACAACAACAAACCCGTATCATTGTTTGTTTGCTTGTTTGCTTCTAATTATTTTGGAGACAGGTTATGTAGCCCAGTATGGTCTTAAACTTGCTAGGTAGCCTGAGGATGACCTTTAGCTTCTGATCCTCCTGCCTCTACTTCCCTGATGCCGGAATTACAGCACTATACAACTATATCTAGTTTTGTGTGGCCCCTGGGGATCTAATTCAGACCTTCATCTTCATGCATGCAAGACAAGCCCTCTGCCAGTGAAACTCTGCTCACATCCCTGGCTTTGATGCAATTGGGCTTTTGTTTTGTTTTGTTTTTGTTTTCTATTGCTTAGGATGGAACATGGGCTTCTGTTCCCTTGATATTTATATTCTTTCTTTCTCTATGTCTCTGTGACTGTGTGTCTGTCTCTGTCTCTGTTTTTTCTCTCTGTCTTTCTCAATTAAGTGTGTGTGTGTGTGTGTGTGTGTGTGTGTGTGTGTGTGTGTGTCCCTATGATTGTTACCAAGCTTCAGACATACGGGAGTTCCACACTTAGCCCCTGGGTGCCCTCCTCCACCTCAGCTTCATGTTCAGCACCTGCCCCATCTCATCTGTGGCACTAGTTCCAAGTCTCTAAGCTTTTCTGGAATAGTGTCTGCCTGTCCTGTCACTGATGAATCAGAACAGCCTGGTTCAATGCCCATCAGCTTCAAAGGATGGATCTACTCCCTGGTCCCCGGCCTCCTGCCTTTTCTTCCTACTTGACAATGATTGGATTGTGGCACATCCCATGGACTTGGACTTGGGCTGGAGGTGAAGGAATCCAAAGTAATCTATTCCCAGATGCTACAGACAGAGCTCTTGTATGGTTGTCTTTTTGGAGTCAGCCTCAGACCAACTAATGTCCTCCCTGGGAAAGAGCAAGAGAGGAGCAGAACCCAACAAGCCTGGAAAGAACCTACTAGGGGTTCCCTGGTTTATTTGAGAACCAGCAGGAGCTTTGGGTAGGTAGTCCTAGCTTCAGTGCTAGTATTTAGTGCTTACAGTGAGAGTGGCCACTACTCAAATCATGTCCATTGAACCCCTTCCTGAAAGCCTATGTTCACATTCATTCACAGGGTGAAGAACCTGCTATACACAAGGAGCAGTCTGATGGAGAACTTCACTCATGATATCCCTGTCCTTGGCTTCGACCATCGCATCTTTGTCTGGCTGGTAGGCTATCATCAACAGAGGCTTGTAGGAGACTTGCTGGGGATTTCACACATCTTTGAGGTGTTAACCAAGCAGCCTGGAGTTCAACACCCTATCTACAAGCTGATGACCGAAAGAGAGAATCAGGGAAGAAATGAGTATGGTTATCAGGGACCTAGAAGCCCTGCAATGACAGCTCCTGAAAGTGCCCAAAATACTGAGCAGATAGTACACCACCAGGAGTGAACTGTCTGATCCTGCGATGCCAATGATCCCAAGGTATCTTGCATTTTTCAAAAGAACTGCAATGTCTGTATGAGCTGGCAGAACTGAGGAGAAGGCTGTACCCGAGAGCCCAGTGGACTCAGCCAGGAACATCACCAGGCACTGGAGGTCAACACCCAAGGGTCCCTATGCTGCCACTCTAACCTGCCCCTAGTGCTGCTGCTTACACTGGTTCAAGTAATCTGGAGCAGAAGTGGAAGGTCCAACCTGGAGTGTTTGTGTGTGCCCAGCTCTCACAGAGGTATTCTGTGGGAAGGCAGACATGAGCAGGGCAGCAGAGAGGTGGTGTTACAGAGTGGAGGTGAGCAGCACTGAGGAGTCAGACCACACTCGTGTACAGCCTTAGGACAACACACCTAATTGCACTGTACCTCAGTTTCCTGTCTGCAAAATAGGTACAAAGTTAACCCACCCCATGTATGAGCAATGCCTTCCAGTGCTGAGCATATCCTCCAGTTCCAATAAATATGCATTGGCATTAACTGACTTCAACTGAGGAGCCAGGCTAGTGAGCTATGCAGTAGGGTTGGGTGGTCCCCACAACAATTGGCCACCACAGACGGGAGAGATCAGAGCATGAAAGACTCAGAAGTGGTTTCCCTTGAGGGATGGGAAATATTTATTGATGTTATTTCTTTATTTTGAGGCACTAGGAATGGTCCCCAGGCTTGGCACAGGCTGGGAAAGTGTTTTCTACCCATGCGCAACAGCCCCCATCTTTTTTTTTTAGAAAAGCAGATACAGATGGAGGAGTCTGGCTGATCCTGGTTGGGGAAAACAAACAAGCCTCCCCAGTCCCTCCAATTCCTGTTGTTGACCACCTCCACCCCACTCTTACCCCCACTCTCTGCATCAAAAAACAATTTAATGAGCTCCAGCTGAACCTCAGGCTGGCCTCATGACTAGAATACATGGAAACCTGCTCTCAAGGAGAGGAGAGGAAGCCAAGGGGCCTGGGCTAAGTCTCTGAGCCAGTGGCATGGGCCTGCCTGCAAAGATGGGAGTCTGTGTTTGCAGTTCCCAGACAGCCCCAGCCTTCTCCCTGCCTTGGTGTGGTTCAGGGTCAGACAGGCTCCTGCAGGTAGCATGGAGGCAGCCTCTTAGCTGTAGGAAAACAGTAGACACAACCCTTTCCCTGAACACATAGTGCTGTTGAGTCCTAGTGTTGTTGACCAGAAGCTCCCGCTCTGACCTGACCTCAGTGGCCTTGAAGAGCTTTACTTACTTAGAGGCCTACTGTCCAAAGAGTTGCCATAGAGGACAGCACCTTTAGATGCCCCTCCACTGGTGGAGTGCTACCTGGGCCAGTGGGATGGGGGGCTGTTTCTGCTGTTCCTCCCTGCTCCCCACACACCTGACTCTAGCCTTCCTGGCTCACTGACTGCCCATAGCCTTCCATAACTAATAATGTCCTTCCTATTTCCTAATGGCTATCTGTGGCTAACTTTCCAAGAGACCACTAATAGGTACCTCTTCCTGTGCCACAGTTCAGTCATGCCTGCCTTTGTACCCACTCCATGAGAGCTCACATTACATGATCCAGAATAGGGCATCTCTATGGTCCTGACAGTGTCACTGATGGGGGTCTCACTTTCTTGTCTGTGCTGGTCTTAAGCTTCTGGGTTTCTGTGAACCTTGCCTCAGCTTTTCAAGAAGCTAAGACCCCAGGCAAGCCTGGCAGTTCATTTTAAAGAAGAAACTGAGGCCTAGAGAGCCCAGCTAAGTTGCTGTGATTGTTAATGTATTTGTATACTCTCTTTGTCATAGTTAACTTCTGAAGCTCTTCACACAGTGAGAACATGCCAAGGAGCATGGATAAGTGTCCCTGGAGCTTCCTTTGAACTGAAGAAGAAGGAGGACGTGACCTGCCTGTTGTGGCAAATAGGACAGGAAGTGTGAAGCCATCAAGGTCTCTCTGAGGAGGCTGCTGAGGCCCAGCATTGGTGTCAGCTTGTGAAGATCATGCAAAACCATGCTGGAAGGGTGAGGGGACAGCGCCTCGTGTTGAGAACTGTGGGCCCTAGAGGCAAGAAATGAATGGAGGTGTCTCAGGAATCTAGAGTGAAAGAGAAGGTTGGCCCCCAAGGAAGCTTTGCATTTTGTTTTTTGTCTACTTGCTAAGAATGGGGAATGGCTTTCTGTAGGGTCAGAGCCTACATGGTGGTGCTGCTGACCACACTTTTCATCTTCTTTAAAGCCTGTGCATGTCTGCTGTAGCCTTGCACTTTTGCCATATATCTCCATGTCATCTCACCCATCTTCAGTAAAGTCTGCTACAAACATGAAGGCCTTTGTGCATATTTCTTTGTACAGGAACGATAGAACTCTGCACTTGTTAATAGCTCACAGACACCAGCAGCTGGTGTGTCCTGGAGCAGGTACACAAAGGAACAAGTGCACACCCGGGAGGCACACTGCACAGGTGCACAGGAGTAAGGCTCACTGAACCATGGAACAGCAGCAGGCCAGCGCTAAAGGTCCTCTGCTAACACTTTACAGCTACTGACTAAGGGCATAGGATATGGCCAACCTTCCTCAAACACTACAGAGTACTTGTTAGTTAAAGCAGCCACTGGAAAGCCCTCGGAGGCAAAGGTTCAGCCAGCCATCACTGTGTTATCCAAGAACAAGGGCATTAGAAACGACCTGGGCTCTGCCAAATCTTCGGTCATCTCTCCGTTGAGTCTCCAGCAGGGAGCTCTTTGTTCAGATTCTGAGTGCTGCACTTGTAGAAGCACAGCCCTGCGTACTTAAGGGAAGAAATGAACTCAGAAATCATTGTATTAGGTCTGAGGAAAGGGTAATGGACTCAGGCAGGGTCTGCAGGCAGGGTGTGAACCCTTACTTAGCATCTCAGGAGCTCAAATTTAGCACTTGGCACAGAAGTAAAATGGCTTACTGATCAGCAAGCGGCCCAGGACTAACTTATGGACAGAAATCACAACGGCATGACTGATAAGCTCATGTGCTACTCCAGTAGGTCACACCCAGCAGCTACACTCCCTGGACACCAGGACACTCTGTCTGTTCTCTGGTACATTCCATCCTTGCAGGGGGCCCTTCCTCTATGGGAAAGCACTAGTGCCTGAGGCTGGCGTCCACATTGATAGGAGGAGTTGGATGACATTAAAAGAGTGTACTTCTTTAAGTCCTGTGCCCAATATGGGATTCTGGTTCTCCCATCCAAGAATCAAGAAATCCAATTTCTAGACATTTATTAGCAGTAATCTCCTCTCTATAAATAATTTATTTTTGACAATTTTATACATGTATATATCTTGATCTCCATCTCCAATTCTGCCCAGTATTCCCCTCCTGTCTTCATAGCTTTTGTCTGTTTCTTTCTGTTGGGCTCCAGAAGTCCCATTGCATCATACTGAAGAGTCAGGAGGATTCACTCATTCCACAAGAGTGCTGGGCACCTTACTCAAATCAACTGCTAAAACTGAACTGGTTTCCAGTTGAGAGAGGCCTGGTGCAGAAGCCCCACCTGTACCTGCTGCACTCTCTCCCTTCGCTACCAGTCCTGAGCAGGGATGCAGGAGGCCTTGCCTGGGTGACTGTGCCTGCCCTTCAGTGGACACCTTCCTCCCTGGGCCAGACTCAGGAAGGACAGCAGATCTTATTTGGGTTGGGAGTTGGGGACATGACTGAGAGTTGGGGTTGAGAAGAGAAGCTGTGGTCAGCCCGGTGCTGAGATGTGGTGTTTTTAGGGAAGGAAGAGGAGAAGAAGCAGGGGTGTGATTTTTTCTCAGTGGTAAAGGAAAGGTTTTGGGGTCAGGGGAGTCAGCTGCTGCTGTTCACAGGGAGATGAGGATGAGAATGGAGAAGTGACCACTTACAATAAAGACCCCTGTCTCCTTTTCAAATAACAGGACTAGACCCCTCTGTTTTGATAGATGCATGGTCACTCAGAATAAAACCACATTTTCTCAGCCTTTCTTGTTGTAGGTGACAAAGTTTGGCCAGTGAAGGCCAGTAAGCAGAAGCAGAATTTTCAGGGGTGACCTGCAAAGAAGAGGGCGTGGTCTTTATTCGTTCTAAGGAGTTGACTAGAATGTTATATAATGACTGGTTTTAGTTTCTTTAGATTGTGTTTGTGCACACCTCATTGGGTGGGAGTGGTTCTCTCCATCTGTGTGGGTTCTGGGGATCAGACTCAAGTTATCAGGCTCCGTGTCAATCATCCTTAGTCTCTGATCTCTCCAGTTCATGGCTGGATTTTGTGTAGCTATTTTGGACTAAGACAATGTTAGGAATGGAAGCTCCCCATGGTTAAAGCAAAAAGATAAAAAGATCTTGAATCCTTGATACCATAGTCTTATCACAGCTCTGGATAGATTCCATATGATAGAGAAAAGTATTATTTCAATCATTTATATTTTAGGTTATTTTTTAAAATTAGAAACCAAACAATTCTAATGCAGTAACAAATACAGTTAAGGCCTGAGAAGCTGTAATCATAATGATAGGAACGCTTTGCTGAAGCAGGGTCTTGGGTAGCCCAGGAGAGCCTAGCCCTCAGCATCTTCCTGAGCGCTAGTACCAGGCACGTGCTGCCACACCTGGTTCTTCCTGACTTGGAGGCACTTCTCACGTACAAAGCACTTCCAGATATACTTTCTTGCTTGACATCCACAACTGCATCAAAACACATTAAAATCTTTCGTGGGTGAAGAAATGACCCAGAGAAATCAGTAGGCAACACACCTGGCGAGCGAGCTGAGACTTTCCTCCTCCCACTGACCTGGTTCCACAGCCAGCACTCATGAATGCCAGCGGCAGGTCATGAAGTTTCAGGGTTTGCCTGATGCTGGATATGAAAGCGAAGAGCTCACTCTGGGAGAGCCCAGGTGTCTGGAACTAGAAGGAAACAGTTTAGGGGCAAAGGGTAGATCAGTGGGAGACTGTCTAACATGTCTAACATGTGAGGCCCTGGATTCCAACCCCAAGACTTGGAAAAATGAAGAAGGAAACTCTTTGGGGGGGGAGAACAGCAATCACCTTGGGTGTAAAGCAATTCTTCTGTTGTAGGGGATGCTGTGGGGCACAGGAGGAGGCTGTGGAGAATAAAGAGAAATGGACAGGAGAAGAGGATTGGAGGGAAATATGTCCCGCCAGCTGGCGGGCTCACAAGCCCATTTTAGAAGTAATCAGCAGTCATCAGATGCTTAGCCTGAGTCTGCTGAGTGTCTTGTGACCCTGTAAATGTTTTCTTGGTATCAAAGGGATCTGCTGCTCTTCGAAGTCCTCCCTCCTCAGAGGACACCCTGGGACTTTTGGAAGTCTTTCCTCTTCAGTGACAACTTTGCTGACTCTTTGCAGTTTCTTTCTTGAAATCTAGCCCCAAATCCTGATCCGGACACTAGGAGTGGTGGTGTATGCCAGCTCCTAGGGGAAGGTTCTCACTGTCCTAACAGCGGGCAATAGTGAGATTTTATTAGTCAGGATGTGGAAGCCAGGTCTTACAGCCACTATGTGCCTCCTATACCCACAAGCTGTCTCCTCGGGTTCTGTTCTAAGAAACAAAGAGCCGCAGAAAATCCCATTCTGTACAGCCCTACCATAGCCCCTGTAACCTTGACTCGCCCACCCCAGCTTGGCTCTGGAGGAACATTAAAGCAAGCCTCGAATGCCTGCTCAAAGGAGGCCTGGGCCCCTCCCAGCTGTGATCTGCCCACTCGCTCTTTCTCTTCATCTCTCTGGTCTGGGATTCCTGGCTGTGCTCCCTGGCTTTGATATTTGCTTCTGAGTTCTCTGGTTTGGCAACTCACCACATTCCCCTGTGGCTTTGGGGGCCTCTGGATTTTGTTGGTCAGCCGTCTGCTGTGTCTCCTCCTCTGATTTTATGTCCTTCCTTGGCCTTGCATGAGGAACATTCTGGTTTGGGCTCTGCCAAATCCTATGGCTAGATCAGAGTTGGAAGTGGCATTGAGGTAACTTGTAGTAAGGAGCAAAGAAGAAACCCCCCCCCCCCCATCCTGCCTGTGGTCACAGTTGCTCATTCTGTGAGAGACACAGGCACAAGACACCCATCACTGTTGACAGCAGAACTGTAGCATCAACCTAATGTTCAAAACACCAGGCCTTGCACATCCCACAAACCATTTCTTAGCACACAGTAAGTGTCTGGTTCTATTCTAGTTCCTTGAGACATGGCTGTGAAGAATACCAAAGCCTCACAGGCAAGGAGCCTGCATTCTAGTTGGAGTCATACAGAAGAGAAATAAAATCAAGGCAGACCTCTCATCTATTTCTTTTGCTGAGAATTGCAGCATAGCCTTGAGTTTGCCTCCGCACTTGGTAGCATGGTTGCACGCACATGTGTTCAGGGACACACACACACACACACACACACACACACACACACACACACACACACACACCTACCTCACCAGTGGAAGTTCAGGACACCACCATTGCTCTAAGCCTTCCTTAGATAAGAGTCCTGCTGTTACATGGGAAGAGGGGTGGGTGGGTTGCTGGCAGGAGGTGTACATTAGAGGAAATGGGGGACTCTGGCTGGGGGGGCAGTTCCAGGTCTTGTTAACTGGAATGGTGGGCAAGATCATGTGAACAGGTAGACACAGGTGAAGATGAACAGTTTCTGGGGTTAGGAAGTATGGTTCTGGGTCAGCTGGTGCATACTTCAGGAACTTTCTGGGAATACAAAGTTGCTACTCACTCTTTAAGTCTTTGGTCCAGACCTGTGGGTGATTCCCATGCATACTGAAGGCCTAGAAGCAACTGGGCAACTGGACTGGACTTTTTGACTAAATGCAGGTGTTTTTTTTTTTGTTTTTTCATATTTTTTGAGACAAGGTCAAAAATCCCAAGCTGACCTCAAATTATCAGTCCTCCTGCTTCAGCCTCCCGATGTGTACTGTTGGCTATTCACACAAACTCCATTTGAACACAAAGATTGCCTTTGTAAGCCCCACCCCTGAAGACCTCCAGGTACCAGGCTCCAGCCCTAGACTACTCTCAAAGCAGTGCCGAAAAGCTCCTTCAAGTAGAAGTCCCTAAGGAGCCTTTCTTAGTCTACCTTTGACCCCAGGTGGGAGACCGGCCAGGCCCAGCCCTGAAGAAAAAAGAAACACCAACCCCTGAGCTTGCCCCAAGATCAGGCCACATAATCTTTCCAATCCCAGACCACCTTGGAGAGCTCTAACCCCCCAACCTTCCAAGAAACCCTACATAAACTCTGTCTTCTGTTCAGTTCTCTGCTGCTTCTCTCTCACCTGAGCAGAGGCATCCATCCGTCTTCCTGGGTTTTGCCTTCCCAAAAAGTCTCTTGTGTGACTTTGTAATATTCCTTGGCCCCTTATTGCCACTGGATAGCTTTCCAACTGGAGCTGTAACACGTGTACCACTGTGCCTGACGACTTAGAGCATTTTTAACTGTTTCAACTAAGGGATGTGATTCTACAGCCTTTTCTTCATTTATCTGGGGTTGGGGAAGAAACGCAGGGCTCAGCACAAGGCTCTACCACTGAACTATTCCCTCATCTCCAAGCCTACATTTGCATTAGACTGCAAACTGCTACATGTTTGTCCATTCTTTCATTATCTGAGGAGAACTTTTATGTAATGGAGTTATGTAATACTAGAAGATATCTCTATATTATTTTTCAGCTTATTAAAGTTATCGTTTTTATTTTATTATCTTATTCTGAGATAGGATCTGACAGCGCAGCACAGTCTTGCCTGGAAGTTGCTGTGTAGCCCAAGATGGTCATGAGTTTGTGATTCTCCTGCCTCAGCCTCCACTACTGAGACTGCAGACCTGTAATCAGCTGAAAGCTGTGAGTTTTAAGGTCCAGTTTTGTGACGTTCAGTGTGCACACCATGTTTCTGTGCTCTCCGGTGTTTTAGCATTACCCCTCCTTCACATGCTGCTTGACGAATGCTCCGTTAGCTCGTGAGCTCTCCCTGCCTTTAAAATCACTTACAAACTTGAGTAATTAAATTGGCTTAGACAGCTTAAAATATAATTAAGTGCTTCAAACATTTGACATCTAGCATCTGCCTAAGGCAGGCTTATAAATGTTACAAGATCTTAGAAGTAAGTGTTTAACACTAAGAATGTCAAACGGTGTGCAACAAACACAGGGCTTCCGTGCACAGCTCTTAGCCTATTCACCCGCGTTCTGCCCACCATGCCTGATCCATCTCAACACTAAACACCATGAAGCATGCTTCTGGACGCCTCTAACACTTTAAAAAGGCAGGTTTTAAAAAATCTACCTTTCAAATTGGTTACATCGGGTGCAGGGGCGTGAGGAGAAGGGTACAGACGACACGGGTGTGGGGAGGGGGAGGGACGACAATAGAGTGGGAAGACGGGAGGGAAGAAGAATGACAAGAACACATTGTGTTTGGTTTTTCAGACAGGGCTTCTCTACATATCCCTGGCTGTCCTGGAACTTGCTATTACAGACCAGATTAACCTTGAACTCACAGAGTTCCACCTGCTTCTGCCTCTTGAGTGCTGGGGTTAAAGGCATGTGCTTTTTTTTTTTTTTTCTTTTAAACTCACTACACCTGGCCAAATTTTGTTTGAAAACTGTTTAATGAAACCCAATTCTTTGTAATCTAATAACAAATAAATTAATTTTAAAAGTCTTGGATTAAAAGGAAAATTAACTGCTTTGGAATTTACATATTGTTCTGACTTTTTAGATTAAGCAGAAGCCAAGAATTCTTTTAGAAAATGGTGGCAGGGCCAGGGAGATAGCCCAGTTGGTAAAGAGCTTGCATTGCAAACATGGGAACCTGACCTCAATGCCCCAAACCACTCTTAATAGCTGGGTATGATAACATACATCTATAATCCCAGCTCTGAGAAGGCAGAGACAAATTGAATCCTGGAACTCACTGGCCAGTCAAACTATCTGAATCCATGAGGCCCAGGTTCATGAGAGACCTTGTTTTAAAAAAACAGTGAAGCATGCTTGGGGAAGACCCTTGGCATCAGCTCTGGGCTCTACATGCACACATGTGAAACATGTCCACACACACAAGCACACAAATACATCTCTCTCTCTCTCTCTCTCTCTCTCTCTCTCTCTCTCTCTCTCTCTCACACACACACACACACACACACACACACACACACACACACACACACACACAGGCTAGTATTGAATCTCAAGTGAAGTTTACCATCTTTTTTTAAGCAAAAAAAAAAAAAATTAAATTATCCTTCTGGTTACAGTTTTTACAACCACACTGTCCTAAAACCCAGGACAAGAGTGGTGATAAAATTCAATGTCTAATCATCTTTATATTTTAAAGAGTCAGCCTCACAGGTGAGCTAATATGACTAAATTGAAGATTCAAGGGCCCAGTGCAAGAACACACACTATCCCTGTGTTTGAACTTGGGCAGTACTCTCGGCTCACTCCCTGCAAAATGTTGGGGGCTTGAATACAGTTACAGATTAGAGCTGTGGGTGCCAGGATGCTGTCTTGGTATGGCTAGGTGGGGAGGAGGAGGCCTCTTGGAGACGGGACACTGAGCCTGTGGCTTTGGGTGTTTTCAGAGTGAATTCTCAGGCTGGCGTTTATCCAGGGAGGGTATTACACACTGCTTGTTCTTCAGTGTGGCCAGGTACATCTCTCCTCAGGCCTGGGTGTCCTCTAGACTTCCCATATGATGCAAATACAGCAAATGCTCAGCATAATTCTTAACCAGAACTTGGCTGTGGTGTTGCCATGATCTGACTCCGGAATGTCCTCCAAAGCCAGAATGTTAAAGGCTTAGTCCCCTGGTCTCCTGGGAGGGGGTGGAGCTGTAAGGAGAGGATGTCTAGTAGGAGGTTTTTAGGAATTGCTGTTATTTTGTTTTGTTTCTTTGAGGCAAGATGTTATTCAGTCACTATGACTGATGAGGTACTTGTGCAGGCTGGTCTTGAACTCAGGGCATCCTTTTGCCTCAGCCTCCCAAATGCTGGAATTACAGGAGCTCACTGCTATAACCAGCTTGTCAGTGAGCACATCATTTTTCCATTTTGGCTTTTTCTTCCTTTTGCCTTTGCTGAGGATAGAACCCAGCCCACTGCAATGAGATTTGCACATGCCCAGATACTGGCCTCTAATAGCCTGACCGCCTAAAGACATGGGGCTTCCTCAGAGAGCAGTTGATTCAATGTAGGAGTATAAGGAAAATTAAAGCAAATCTGGTAGCTGAGGCCAGAAGCACATTAGTCTCTAGCCAGGTTAATGACAACCTTAAAAGAAAAACAGACTCAGAAAAACCACACCAGACCAAGCCAAAAAAATAGCAAAACCAAACCAAAACAAAACAAAAAACCAAACCAAACCAAAAAGCCAAGCTGAGCTTTGACCATCACTGTTTCAGAAAGAAATCATGTACGAAACAGAAAAAAATGATCTGTAATGACAATGTACGAAACAGAAAAAACTGATCTGTAATGACAATGTATTTGTGTTCAAGTAAAAGGGCACATGTGTGTGCGTGCATGCATGTATGCGTGCATGTGTGTTTGTGTTCTCTAAGTGGCCATTATGCAAACAAACCCACCAATGTTGGCTGGTCAGCTTCCCATTACTATACACTTGTTTGTATGCCAGGCAAACTGCCCCGTGGCTGAGCTTAAGGTCTGAAGTTGTCGGTGTGCCCTTATAGGGGATTGTGGGATCCTGGTCTCTTTCTGTTTTCACAGCCCAGCCATGAGGTGACCGGCTGTGCTCTGTGGTAAGAGCCATCAGAATGTGCCGCCTCCACGCAGGCCCTGAAGCAACAGGCAGTAGTCACTCATGGGCTAAAACCCCAAACTATGTGCTTACATAAACCTTTGGTCTCCATAAATTGATTTATGTCTGGCTTTTTTTTTTTTTTTTTTCAGCATATATCTGTTGTCATGACAGACTCTGGCTTTCCATAAAAGATTCTTTTTTAAATATTCTAATGGTCAAAGCTTGCTTTTTTTCCTTTCTTTCCCTGTCTGTTTTTCTTTTACTACTACAGTCAACATCAGCAGAGAACAACGTGCTTCTGGGCCCAGCTACCAGATTTACTTTGATTATTCTTGCAGTCAGTCTTGTATGGAATCTGCTGCTCTCTGAGGAAGCCCTGTGTCTTCAAGTGCATAAAGGCTGTCAGAGACCAGTAGCTGTGCACTTGAGCATTGAATCCTATCATCCGCTGAGGACTGAAGGCGGTGTGGCTGCGTCTAGGCTCCTCTAGTGAGAACTAGAAAATGAGTCCACACTGATGTGTCCAATTTAACTCCAACCCCAATAAGTCTTTCAAAAACCATTACCCTCCAGTAAGAGGTTTCCATGTAGTTTACTCTCTCCCTTCTGGGGTCATCTCAGGCCCTTGTGCATGCGAGGCAAGTACCCGACCATTGAGTGACAGATACTCCTGGCCCTGCCCACTTTGAACTCTCAATTTCTTCTACCCTTATCCTTTGTTAAAAATACCAGATCTTCCTCCTCCTCTCCTTCATTGGATCTCCCACAATGTATTGCTTCAGATAGAAAGGTAACATTTGTAATTGGAGAATCTCTTAAAACTCAACTCTACGGTAATAAGCTATCTGGTTCATCTTTTGTCTTATTTCCCTTGAGACAGGGTCTCTTGTAGTTCAGGTTGGTTTCAAATTTGATATGTAGCCAGAGATGACCTTAAACTCCTGATCCTCCTTTGTCTACCTCCCAACGCCAGCCTGGGCTACTTGTGTGAGAACCTGTCTAGACAGGCAGAAAGAAAGAAGAGAGAAGGAAGGAAGGAAAGCGAGCAGGAGGGAAGGAAGGAAGGAAGGCAGAAGATCCTTGTGTTTGTCTGACCGAGGGCACCAAGCACTTACGGCTCTGTGTGGCTTAAAGTTTAGGAAGCTGTTACTTTTTTAACAGATGGCCTGCTGTTATTAGAACTTGTTGAGGAGGAACCAGAATCTCACATGAGGAAGTAATATGTCAAGAATCAAGGATTCTAGACGTCACAAATAAGTATGTTTTTTTAAAAGAGAAAATAAAATGGAGAGTGATTGAGAAAGACACCCTCTGGTTCTCACACACACATGTACATGAATTCATGCACATTACACACACATGTGGATGCACAAGGAGACATACAAAAGATGCAAAAAATATCTATCCAGATTTAAGGAGAAATGTACTGAGTGGGAAGATTTCTCCTGACGTACTTGTTAGAACAACGACAAGAGAGGAAGTGACTAAAAATGAGCTAAAAGAGGTATGGGAAAAAGACCAAAGACACCATCTGCGCTGGCTAATCTTCATTGTCAGTTTGACTGGATTCAGGATCACCTAGGAAATGGCGAAGGACATCTTTCAGTGTGTCTGAGGGATTTCCAGAGGGGACCAACTGAGAGGGAAAGACAGTTCAGAAGGTGGGTGGCCCCATTCAGTATATTGAGGGTTCCAGGTTGGGGAAAATGGAGACAAGGAAGCCAGTACTGTCATGCAAGCTTCTTCCTGAGAGAGAGTGCCTATTGTCACTCCCGTCCCTGTGGGGCATCAGACTTCAGCCTGGACCTCATACCAGGCCTTCGGTGTCAGACAGGACTACTGAAGCTTCCAGACTCTTAAATGAGTAGCTACCAGGTTTTCAGGCTCTCCAGCATGTCGAGAACCATTGTTGGATTATCTAGTCCCTATGATGTAAGCCCTGAGTCCACTTTTATAATATATGTTCCAGTGTGTGTGTGTGTGTGTGTGTGTGTGTGTGTGTGTGTGTGTGTGCGTGCGCGCGCGCGTGCGCGCGCGCTGGGCCTCTAGGGAGCCTAGCTAATAGCATTTTATGGCCAAAATGGATGGGTCCCAGGCAAACTTGTTCAAATTAGGCCAGTGTATAAAGGTACAAACCCCCCAGTGCTGCCGAGACAATGACACTTGTCCTCTGTAATGAACGTGGAAATTGATGGAAGTTTCATTGAACTGGGACACTTGCCAAAGGAGGGATTAGAATCCACTAAGGAGATGAGTTTTGTAATTAGTTTTAAAATTAGATTATGTTGGGTTTTTTCCTTAGCAGTCAGATTTTCTTTTTTCTTTTCCTTTTTTTTTTTTTTTTTTTTTTGATGTTTTTGAGACAGGGTTTCTCTGTGTAGCCCTGGTTGTCCTGTAACTCACTCTATAGACCAGGCTGGCCTCGAACTCAGAAATCCACCTGCCTCTGCCTCCCAAGGGCTGGGATTAAAGGTGTGCGCCACCACTGCCCGCCTAGCAGTCAGATTTTCAAAGCAACTATATCCCATGAAGGCACAGCGGCTTTTGCCCTAATGTGGATTCTTTAAGTGCCATCTGTAGATCAACAGGGAGACCATATAATAGTTCTGTTTCAAAACCCCTTTCTCCTTTTTAGGAGATAGATTTTATTGTTAAGCAAGGAGAAAAAGGCAATGAAGACATGGATATAGTCAAAGGAAAAGGAGCAGATGGCCTGCCCTACTTATTTCCCAAGCTCGGAGTTTGTGCTGCTAAAGTAAGGGAGTGCAGCCGCATATTCTCGGGGCAGCAGTAGAATGTGCTTAATTTCCCACTGGGCAAGGCCTTACTCTCTAAGCCCAGGCTGGCCTTTAACCCATGATCCTCCTGTGTCAGCCTTCCGAGTGCATGGGTTACTGGTGTATGATACCCTACCATGCTATAGTCAGCCACCACTCATTTTTGTTTACTTTTTTTCTTCATTTTAAAACATATTTAATATGTGTCAATTTTGTACATGTATATAATGTTTTGGCCATATGTACCTATCGTTACTCTCTCTAATCCCACTCACAGTTTCCCCAACAAGTCCTCCTCTTACCTGCCCCCTCCTTTCTTTTTAATGGTGCACTATGTTTAATTATGGCTGCTTGCATGAGCGTCGGTGAGGACTTATGTACTGGGGCATGATCAACTTACCAGTAGCTACATCACTGAAGAAAAATGCTAGACTTCCTAGTTCCCCAGCAGCCATTAAGGGCCAAGAGCCCCTTAGTCAATGGTGAGACCTCATAAACTCTTCCCCTGTCCATGGTGGACTACGGAAAGACTCAGTCTTACACAGCAGAGTTCATAAGTGCGGCAGCCACACTGCGTCAAGGAAACAGCGTCTCTCAGTGTCCTTCCACCCCTCCTACTCCTAGATGCTTTCTTTCTTCAGTTTTAGAAGCTGATACTAAATTTCTGTCAACTAAGATTTTGGCAATTAATTGATGAATTTAATCATTGAGACAGGTATCAGGTAACCCAGGCTGGCTTTGAACTTGCTAATAGCCAAGGATGACCTCGAGTTCCTTGTCTGCTTGCCTCCATCTCTCAAGTGCTAGAATTACAGGTAGAAGTTTTTCATATTTACACATATCTACAAATATTAAAGGAAAAGGTAATATAACTTTAGATTTTTACCAAGTATGGAATATATTCAAATAGTATGTGTCCAACTTATTGCAACTGTACATAGTACCTGAACTGGTATATAAATTTTGTTTTATTAATTATTCAGAAACTTGTAGAAATTATTGTTTTGCATTTGTGAATAACCATGATATTATCTTAAAAATTCTTTTACATGCATATTACTTGTTCTTAATAGAGTTGACTTTTGGGAACACGACTGTTAGAGGACATTTATTGACATTTAATCTGATCAGTGTATGGTGAGCACATTATGAAATCAACGGAGGTACGGTGAACTGTAAGCAGAGGTTTGAGTCTAACAGTGTGGGAATCACCACAACTGTGTATGGAAATAAAAAACATAACAGAACTTTCTGTCACAGGATTCTTAATCATCTGAGTTGTAGTCATTACTCACTACCAATTTACACACAGCATCTGCTAGGACTGACATTTGATTTTTTTTCTTAAGAAAGAATGAGTAGATAGATGACATTTCAGAACAGACATTTAATTTTCTTGTGGACATAGGAAGAACACTGTAACCAAGATCGGTATTGATGGTCAGGAATAGTTACACGTGCTTGTAATCCTAGCACACCAGAGATAGAGCCAGGAGGGTCCCAAGTTGAAGGCTAACCTGGGCTACATAACAAGAATTTGTTTTAAAAACCCAAAAGGAGAGTGTGCATGTGTGAGATCCCAGGCCCATCTATAAAGACATCATTGATAACCCGTGATAGCCTCCAGGTTTTTGTGTAGGTGCAGATGCTTTTGAATTCCAATTCTCCTTCCTTATCCCTCAGGTATACTTGCCTGGGCCACCACCCCTGCTCCATCTCCCTCCCTCCCTCCCTTCCTCCCTCCCGTTCTTTCTTTTTCCTTCCTTTCTTCTTTTTCTCCCTCCTCTCTCTGTCTCTCTGTATCTCTCTGTCTCTGTCTCTCTGTCTCTGTCTGTCTGTCTGTCTCTCTCTCTCTTTCTCTCCCCCTTTCTTTCTCTGAGTGTGAATGTGTGTGCAAATGTGTGGATGCTGTCTGTGTGGAGGCCTGATGTTGAAATTGGACGTCTCTCTCAATTGCCCTTCGCCTTGTTTGCAGAGGTCTTTGCTGAACCTGGAGCAGAGACTCAGTTAGTCTAGTTAGCCAGCTGTTTGGGGGACCATCCCCGGTTTCTATTCCTTAGTGCTGGGATGACAGGTTCTGCCATTCCTGCCTGGCTTTTATGTGTGTGCTGAGGATCCATAGTCCAGCCCCGGCACTTGCATGGGAAGTGCCTTATCCACCAGTGCTATCTCCCCAGCTTCCTCCATTTTGTTTTTTTTTTTTGAGACAGTGTCTCACTCTAGTTCTATGGAACTATGTTGTCCAGATAGGCCTTGAACTCTCGGCTCTCTTCCAGCCTCAGCATCTGCAATACTAGATTTTCAAAGGTAGGTTTCCACATCTGGCTTATTTCATTCATTCATTCATTCATTCATTCATTCATTCATTTTTTGTGGCAATGGAAATTGGATCTTGGGTCTGGAGCACAGTAAGCACACATTCTACCACAAGAGTATACTCTTAATTTCTCTACGTTTTAGTTGTAGTATTAATGAACTCTCTGTCATAAATAGGTACATGTTTACTTAGAGCCCAGGCTTCTGGCCAGGGCTTCACTGGTACTGGCTGTCTGTTTTACAGTCTGTGTGTCTTCTGAACCATCATCCTCTGGTCACCTTACTGGCAGTCACACAATTTAATTACACCCAACTCTATTCAATGCACTTGGCTTTGATTCCAATCTTGAAGCACTGGCTTTGACTAGACTCTCTAGGAGCCGAGAGCTGTCTTTGCCTTCTGACTCCTGCCTGCATTCTGTGCTTTAGATCACAACGTGTCATTTTTCCTTTCTCTCTGTCATCTTCAGGACTCCTCTCAAGCTGTCCCTGTGTGTGCAGTGCATGCTAACCATCTCCTCAGTAAGAAGGCTGGGCTTTTGGAGGGAATATAATCAGTACGTGTCTAAAAATGTTCACCCATTTGGCACACATTTTTAAAGTATGTAAGTCAATGGATCTCTTTTTCACACAGTATGTATGGTGGGGAAAGCAATAGCCCAGTTCTCACCAGTTTGGACGGCAAGTTGACACGCTCTCTCCGCCCAGCATCATCTGTCAAGCGACATCCTGAATGTTTTGCCCTGCCTCAGCTCCCACCATGTCTAGTCCGCCCTCCCATCTCTCACCTCTGTACTAGGCTGCCTCACCACAGCCAGCAAAAGGCTTTCTAATCCCTTCTTCATTGGAGGATGAACTCTAAGAGACACTCAAGATCTCAGGCTAAGAGGCTGGAGAGATGGCTCAGCTGTTAAGAGCACTGGCCGCTCTTCCAGAGGTCCTGAGTTCAATTCCCAGCAACCACATGGTGGCTCATAACCATCTGTAATGGGATCCGACGCCCTCTTCTGGTCTGAAGCGAGCAACATTGTACTCACATACATAAAATAAATCCTAAAAAAAAAAAAAAAAAAAAAAAAAAAAAAAAAAAAA